>OZ026833.1:3642333-4242333 GCA_964023205.1 Lutraria lutraria
AACTAGCCAAAGCTAGCGGTAAACTTGGTTTTATTATTATCATGTTAAATATTACTATAAGGTTTTATTATTATCATGTTAAATATTACTATAAGGTATTGCAGTTAAACTTTCATCCTTTGTCCTTTATTCTTTGCTTTGACAGGAGGAAGGAGTTAATATTTTAATGTGCAATAAAAGTTAAGGTGTTATTTTAAGTACTGCTTCAATCTTAAATATTTGCATTTTGTCTTTAAACAATTTTAATCTGAAAATAATATAGAAATATACTTACCAACATTGAAAAACATTTATGCATTGGTCTGAATTTCTTGTTGTCACCTAAACGTAATCTATATGTTTGTGTATAATTGAATTCAAATGAAAGAAACTTTGTATTTAAGTATAAACTTTGGTTTATTCAGGAGAAACAGAGCTTCCTGCCTGGTTGTCTGATGATGAGCATTTTCAGAGTCTCCTTAGTGAAGCTGATAAAATGGTAAATTAAAAATTTTATTTGCAAGGGTGTCAAAATTCTGGATTAATCTGTCTGTCCTGTAAGAGCTATGTTTTCTGAGCAAAATAAAAGTTATTTGATGAAAATATCTCAAGAAATGGCAAAGTTATGGTCAATTAAATCTGCTGTGAAGGATTTTCTTTGATACAAAATGAGTTAAATATAGAAACAAGGCGATTGAAGGCCCCTCTTTTGGCGAAAGTGGTCAACCATGTATACTTTTCAAGATTTCAATTTGGCTCTATTGACACCCCTGTATTTGGTATCACTTACAGTTGTGTAAATTTGAGACAATAAATTCATCTCTCCCTTTCTGAACCTAGCTATATGATGCTAGTCTTATAAATTTATATCTAAGTATTATGCTACATACATTGAATATTTTCAACTCATGAAATGCATAAATTATGTATTAGTATCTTACAAATTGGTATTTAACAGAAGGGTTGTCATAGTAATTAGTGATGGAGTCAAAAATCTGACCAGTGTCTGCAGTAATTTTATCTTTAATGTACAGGGTACATGATCTTAATAGTTTGTATTCTACCTTGAGATTTACTGTAAAATGCTCGGAATTAATTTATTTTCTCGTATGATAGATGTATAAATTGTTGCCTTGTCAATGAAGTAGTGGACTAATGTGTCTTGTCACATGTTCAGACATTGTATTAAGGACGGTTCTCTATGGATTATAAATGATATTTACTAATACTATGATGTAAATCGTTTATTTGTCAGAAGTGGAAACTTTTTCAAGAGCATATACAAGAAGTAAGCTGCATCATACATTCAAATAACATTGCACGATAATTGATATACATAGCATGTAATGCTTGGATTTATGTCTGACCGTATACTCCTTGTAATGTTTTTGTTTTGTTTGTCCGATATATTAGCCAGCTTAATATTTTTGTACAGGGTTGAAAGATTTCTGAAATAGGCTGTAATTTCAACTTTCACCCATGTTTGTATGGTATAACTAAGTTATGAACCTTATCCGTGTAGTTTGACTGTGATTCCTGTTCAAACATCTTTGTAAGACTTAATCCTGTGTTAGTGGTCACCTCCAAATAAAGGCCATCCTTGATAATTTAGAACAAAAAAAGACCTTCAAATAAAGGTTACCTGTCAATAAAAGCCATATTTTGAACATATAATGTCAATTTTTGCACTTGAATAAATTCGATTCTCTATTAAGAAAACAGTCAGATTGCTTTAGGGAATTAGTAAATTCAGCATTTATGCAAGTATTTAGACAGTGATGTTTTGTTTTTTTCTAAATGTGTGTATCCACATAGTTGTCAAGTGTATATGTTTTATATGAATTTACCTTATACCATGGTATAATCACACTGGAATACTTTGAGATGGGATACTAACTGTCGTATTATATTATTAACTAAATGCATACAATCATACGTTTATTAGGTATGTGTTGTTAGTTAAGGGTGAATTTTCTGTTTCAGAAATACTTCCTTTAGCTAATTAAACCATTTTACTTGTTCAAATCCTGTTCATTAGCTATGTGAGTTTGAATACCGCTGGGACCAAATTTCACTAGTGAGTAGCTTACAGAATGTCAGTGGCTTTACCCAAGTGTTAGCCTGCGGTCTTCCTCCACTGTTAACTCTGGAAAAGTTGTTAAGTGACCCTGACTGTTGGTACGACACAATACCCTAGTGATTTTTTTTTTCATTATGTTGGAAGAATTTGCATTATTCTGGATGTATTTCAACTATAATGGTTACTTTAGCATGAGAAATAAATTGTTATTTATGAAGGAATGTCAATTAATTTAGCATGTTGTATATATTTTTTTTACATTTTTTGTAAGTTTTACCCCCCTAGTGCATTTAACCGTTGATAGACCAGCTGTCATTTACTTGTATTGCATTTGTTGAAAGATTGTGATATTTTTGGGGTTTATTTACGTATGTTTCAAACAAGTGATTTTGTCAGAGCATGCTGCAGTATGTTTATATTATTTTTACATTAATTGCAATTTTACACAATATTAATTGTAAGCAAGTGTACTTTGATGATTCTCATGATAATCTTGGTTTAGATAACCAGTATTAATAGCTTCCTTGTCGGAACCTAAACAGGTAATCTTATTTATTTGAATGAATCTGTTTATACTTCCAGAATTGTCTTTCTTGTCAGTACAGTATATTTACTACATTTATTGATAATCGTTTGTCTAGCCAAGACCTATGATACATTTTTCTGTGTGTTTGATTTTAGCGTCAACGAGAGGAACAGGGTCAAATGACACCACAAGAACGTCGCGCTGAACAGCTGATGAAAAGAGTGACAAGAGATGTTCACAGATTGAAAAGAAACCATCCCAACGCACTGAGTACATCATTCAGGTATAAAATGTTGCTTATTCATAATGCAGTAAATGCTGGTAATGTCTGCTGAACTACTAGTATAATATACTGTTGTAGTTTTGTTACGTTTCTAATATCTGAATCTTATTTACAGAATAGTTTGTGAACACAAAACCTTGCTTGAGCACTGATAACATATTGTCAGTATTCTTATGTTATGTATGTCAAGTCCAAATTGTTACATTTTTCATTTCCGCTTCGTTCATGATTTAAGACAAGCGGATACTCGGCGAGTCAGTGACTTTCTTTTTATGTTGTATCTTAATTGATCATATTCTAATTGTTGGGAAGCATGCTACTTTCTGGATCATTTTGTATAAGGTTGCGTTTAACAAAAAATCTTAGTTTGCTGTCTTACAAAAAAACAAAATAATGTAAAAGAATGTTGATGTACAGTGTTTGTACAATATTGTTTCCCTGTGTTACTGCGGGCAGCATTTAGTGAAATCAGCATGTATCATTATGTAAAAAAAAACTTGACCAACATAGACAAACAAAAGAATTTGAGGAGAGCTTATTCGTGGATATATGAGAAGCAGTAGGCAAAGACATATACCATGTGACCCATTATTGTTAGTTTTATTTCCTATCTTGTGTTAATATTGCAGATTCGGTCATCGGCCTATGGTAAACGTAATTAGAGTTTTAACTTTGAAAGTTGTGTAGATATGCGTGGCTTATGAAGTTATCTTTGAGTGATATGAATGTCAATGTATTGTCTTGAAGTATGATTTATGAGAAATTCCTTACATGTCTATATAATGCTTCAGCATGTCAGTGCATGGGATGATTCTATGACAAATTGTTTGTCACACTGTTTAATCACCAACATAATCTTACAATCTGAATGAAGTGAATCTATTGAAATGCTTGATTTGAATTTTATTTAATAAACTGCTATGTTTTGAATCTTTCTGTTCTATAGACGCATAAAAATATGAAAACTTTTCTACATTGTGCAGGGCTCTTGTTTGGCCCCTAAAAGGGCAATTTTGACTCTCAGATTTAGTAAAATAATGCTTCTGTCTCTTGAGAATTTGAACCCAAAGGGTAATTTTTACTGTACCATTAGTGGGAAATTTTGTTGACCCTTTAACATTGGCCGAGGGTCATTTTGATGTAGTAAGCAGCCAGTTTGTGGTATGCGTAATGAAGTGTTTTACCAGCTGTGGGGTTTCACCTGGATGCTTAAAATCTTTTCTTTGGTCTGTACTTGATAGTGTTTGAGAAAGTGAATTTCTGATATAGAAATTGTTTGAATTTGAAACACATTTCCCCCCTTGACTGTCAAACATTAATAAGCATGAGTTTTTTTTCTTTGTACAATATCTATTGTGAAAATCTTAAGTTGACGGTATGACACATCAACTGTTGGTACTATGGGTACATTCAAAGCCTGGCTTTGCATACTGGTATAAATATCGATAACAATTGACTATAATAGGCATTGAATACTGCTATTGTTGTATCATGATCCCAGTAAATGTAACATAGCTTCTTGAATAATTTCTGCCATTTACATATACATCTGTATGTCTTCTATTATCATTGAAAGAAGTTTATCATTTGAATTCTCAAGTTCACTGGACAATTAATTATTTACACATTGTGTACACTGTAATATTATCATAATCCTAACATGCAGTAAAAACTGAAAACTTGACTTCCTGAAAACCGGAATTCAAATCCATTTTTTCATCGGAATTTATTAAAAGTTCTATGGAAACCGGAATTCTCAGAAAACCGGACTTCTTGTCGTGTCCGGATGGGGTCAGTTTTCAGGTGTTTTACTAGGGCTGTCCCGATATGGCTGTGTACCGGTACGTACTGGTACAGTGCTGAACGATATGCGTATCGTATCGGAAGGTTCCGTATCGGCCGTATCGCGGTTTTTATTGCTTTTGCATTAAAAACTCCCAGAATTTAAAAAAAAATGAACTAGATTTACACATTTACTCTCAATTAATCGTCGACAAAGCTTTGGGATTCTATCATAAGCAGGCTGCAGCTTGAGGTAAAGCTAGACCACGTATTTGGATTTTGTCAAGTAGATATTGACTTATAAATTTCATTAATTGTTTTATTTTACAAATGCGGAATATATTTTTTTCTAATTTTCCGAAAAATAGACCCGACATTTAAATTTCCAAACACATGTACGAATATTCAACCATTTTCACATTTAAAGTGTGTAAACATTGTCATCGTCTTCATTAACAATCTATTCAAAAATGGAAGAAGCACCAAGTAACTTTAAAACGCCACAAAGTAATTTTACATAAAAACTATGGCAGCATTTTGGATTGCCGATTGATGAAACAAAGAAGCACATAGCTATATGTAAGATGTGTCCCCATGATATCAAGTATAGTGGTTGGGTTAGCAACATTAGAACACACATATGTCTCTTCCTCACCTTACTGTATTCTATTCTTTAACAACATTAAATTAATTAACAATTTCGTACATTTATACCTCGTTACACTTATTTACACTGATTCGTTAAACAACTTTATCTGGCTGTAAGTTGAGTAAATTTAACAATTATTATGCCCTAAGTTTCTCATGATTCACAGTAAAGGAAATTTGTATCAATCTGATTATCTAGTACTGACCGTATTTTACGGCATTGCGAGTTATGGGGGAAAATTTAAAAACCGAAATATAATTTCACCAAGATTTATTTCAAGTTGTAATGTGAGTTTTGGTGCTTAACAATAGCAATTAATAATTTTCAACGATTACCTAGAACTTTCTAGTACCAAACAAGTGCGCAGAGTTATAAAAAACCACTAATATCACAACGTTTTTCATTACTTTGAAATACTTTTATATCGTATCGTAGATATCGCATATCGCTAGTACCGTATCGCAATACGTATCGTATCGGCTGAGATCTGTATCGGGACAGCACTATGTTTTACTGTACTTATATTCCGAATATCCATCTGGACTATTAAAATTACATTTTTTTTTTTTATTTATATAGTTATTTGTAATCAAATGTTGTTGTCTATACAACAGAAGTGAAATTTGAAAGATCATCAAGGGTGTAAATAAGGGGCTGCTGGTATTGATAGGCGTGTAGTGAAAGGTTCAGGGTTTAAGTTTTAACTATGAATGGACATTTTTCAATTTTTTTGAAATACTAAAAGGATATTTGTCATTTTTTAGAGAGAAGATGGCCTATATAACAACAGTGAATATGCAGGTACCAGTCATACCTTTGGATGGCGCCCAGTCTGAGGACTCGAAGGTCCAGGAACTTCTCAAAGATGGACGAGTCGGTCATGAAGTTTGAAAATATACAAGGGAGACAACTGGTTTTGTTACGAATAGGATATTATCCGACATCATTTATAGTGTTGTTCGTCCGTAATTGCCACAGAATGGTTTAGTATTCAGTGGTATCCAGAACTGTGACAAAGGCACCAAGGAAGACCACTACAAAAATAGAAGTCATGTTTAATCATAGAGTCTGTTGTTGTTGTTGTTGTTTATCACATAGCTTCTTGTGTCGTGCCTTCATGTCTTAAGATCTGATTGGGAGTTCATCATAAAATGCTTTCCCTCTAAAACGGGACATTATGTTGACAATATAAGCGAGTTATATGATAGTTTTTGTTGCATATAACTAGCTTGTCAATGACGCAGGTCTTAGAACCCACATTATCAATTTGTTTTGTTCAAGTCAAGTATCATTGACAAAGAAATGTCATTTATAGTCTATTCTAAACATCACTTTCAGCTAGCTTTCATTGACATGATACACATGTTTTGCTCATTTATGTAGAATTGATGCTGTATTTAATGGTCAGACATTCTTAAACTGAGTGTATGTCTTGCCGTGTAAAGGCATTTTTTATTAATTTTTAACACCAGTTCTATGAATACCTCTTGGTTTAACCAAGCTTTAAATAATTGTTTTTTTATGGAGTGGCATGTATGTTCAGGTTAGTTGATATTTTTTGTTCATATAAAGTTATTTTTTCAGTTAATTCAGCATGTAAATTAGTACTATTAGTTGCATGATATGGTAGATAAATCAATGATTTGAGTTCAAAGCTAGGCCTTTATGGTGTTCATTGTCACCAAGGCTGTAAAGATGTGTGTGTTAATTTCCAGCCCTTATTTTGCTCCCTATAATTCCAAACCCTTATATAGCCTCTAAAGCTATAAGGATTTGTTCCTTTTATATCCAACTGCTGGACAGAATATTATCACTTAATGACAAAGGACACTGTTCGATACCTGATAAAGTATGGTGTTAGCGTCACTTAGTGTGGTGTGGTACCTTCCTGGTTGTGCATATTGTTTTACACGAATCTAGACCAAATAATTTTGTATAATTCCTATATTGTTATTGAGGAGTGTTTAAAATATTTTATGTATATTTTACTGATTATAAATGTTAAGCATTGTGATATTCATTTTAAATGTTACAGCCAGTTGATCTGGTCTATCATGTTTTTATCACAGAAAGATCGGGGCCCCTTTTTAAGGGGTTTATTTCTTGTTGGGATGTGAACGTTTCTATTAGTATCTGAGATGGGAGTTTATGAAACATCGGATTTTTCTCCAAACTGAAAACCATTTTGCTAGTTTTAAACTTTAGATAATTATGGTAAAATGGGTATTTGAATACATATATTATACATAGAACACTGCAACGGGTTATGAAATAGAAGTACCAGTATGTTATTATATTTGATGGAAAAAAAGTTCAGAATAATGCATGCTGAGACTGATCTTGGGGTGGATAATCTCAACCTTCTATCAGATGTTCTGTATTGGCCATCTCATTCCAAAGCTAAATTGTTGCATTTAAAAATCATGTACAAATCTATTTCTGGCTTTGTTTTTAATATATTTACTCAACTTCAGGCAATTGTTGTTTGTTATCATTGATTTCTTGTTTCTATTTTTTGGAGAAAATTTCCAGGGATGGACAAAGGTCTTGCTATGTTAAACACCTCATTTTTAATGTTTTTTTTATCTGCAATTGTCATTAAGACCTTTGTCATATTAGTACAATTTTTTATAAAAATATTCATAAAATAAAGTAATTGAAACACATCTTAAAAATTTAAATGGCATTTCTTGATGGAATCTTTGTTTGTAAAGGCATGTTTTGGCATAAAGATATTAAATTTTGTAATTTTTACACAAATACCTGGTCTAAGGATACAATTGTTAAGACTCGAGCCTTGAGACATTGTTTAGATCACCAATTTCATATGCAAGTAATTCATTATTTTTTGACAGACTTGTTAATAAATCTATTAGCAAAATTTTATGTTAATTGATTTGAAATATCAAAGTGATTCAATACTGCGAAACTTGTACATGTAGTTTTTGACTGATACATGAAGCCATGAACCTTGATGTTATAGAAATAAGTTGTGAAAATTTTATCAAGATATAAACCTGTATGATGGCCTAGATTGTTGGCTAGTTTCAAACATGTTCAAGGTAACATATTTAAGTATTATATCGTTACCATTCATGTATTAAATTCACATGTATTTTCATGTCATAAACTGTAAAGAGAAAAGATATTTTCTTAAGCTATCTTTACAACTCAGTTGTTAATGGAGATATAATTGTATATATGAGTTCTGTGCTATTATTTATTTGTACTCATTTCACTGTGTTAACTATGCCAGTATTTTAAAGCTCTGTTACTTACTGGTAGAATATCAGAGTAAGGAGGATGAACAAAATGTGTATAAATAACCTGTTTGGAGTTTTCTCAGATTTTTGTACCATATGTTTTCATTTGACTATACAATGGCTACATTTATAGGTGCCAATGGTGTGAATTTATGTAACCTTTGTTTGAGAATTTATCCCAGAGTGAGCATTTTACCCGACATGTTGTTACAATAATCAACCGATTATCTAAATTGTCTTCGGCAGTCAGCATCGGCTTGTATAATTTTTTTACTACTGCATTAGGTATGGCCAATCTATTAAAGTATGAAAGATTTGTAATTTAACAGCTGAAAATAACTTTGAATATATACTACTCAAATTTTGATAAAGATTACTGACTCAATGTTTGAATAGTCTGTACATACAAATATATACATGTAGTATACAGATATTCTTCAGTATGTTTTTTTTTCATGACTCATGGTTTGCATATCATCGTTTAATTGTTCCAGCCAATCTGTCAAATATTTCTTACTTAATTTTGTTTTATTTGTTCGATGCTTTAATGTTGTATAACAAAGATGTTGTCCTATTGCAATAGCTGAACAAGAATCATCATTCTTTAAGATATACTTCAACAATTGTTTTTGTACAAAAAATCTCTTTTCTGACTTCTCATCATTTTTAACTTCAGAAGCACCGTATCGTTGGGTCAGTATATTTTATGAGATTACTTCATCTGGCAATTTGTGATTGATATCACTCTATCTTTGTTGAATTACCAAGCTGTCTGGGTATTCTAGTTATTTCAATGTGACAAATTTGATGAAATGGTTTTAATATACTGGTATTTAGAAATTAGACCTCAAGTTAAACCATACATTATATTGGAGTTAGTTAGATAAATTCTTTTGTTTCTTTCCTGAAGGATGTAATATTGACTTTCTGCGTGCTGTCTTGTCATTGGCTAATTTAAGACCATGTGCAGATAAACCAATCAGAGGTTGAGTTAATACCTCGGACCTTTGTTTAAACTGTCACTGCGGCAACTTTTATACATCATCTTGTCATAATGTGGTATATATAGGTAGTAATGAATTGGATATTTTTGCACTGATGATGTAAGTTTACAAGTTCCTAAGATAGCATGGTTGTGATAATTTGTGTAACTCTCCTAAACAAAATGTATGACATAGTTCAGTTTTGAACTTAACAAGTGATTAAATGTTAGAATAACAATCTCTATTGGAAGTAGGCACTGAATAACACATCAACCTATACTTTGATATAGAAGACATTAGGGTGTATGCATAACTTACTTAGTTTTATCATGCAGTAACTAAATGTCAAGTTTTCTTGAATACATTTTTCCAGCTATTCAACAGTCTTCATCCATGAAAGATTTTTTCTGTTCTTATCTTGATGGAGCAACTTCTGTTTAATGTTTCCAATGACTGAGATAAAACTTTTATGAGTATTTACTTGTCACACCTTGGTAAGGTTGGACACCGGTGCCAAGTACCGAGGCAGTAATGAGAATCATTTAAATTTGTATTGGTGCGTATCCATTTAAAGAAGTACTTGTACCAATATTGATATACTAAAAGGGCGTTTGAAAATGTTTCAATTCTCAATTAACACTTTCTACTCAAATAATGATTCATAAGCACAATGCATTATTTGAATTTTATTTTGTCAATTTATGTGTTTTTCAAAAATTTTAACAGGTTACACAAAAACGCTAAGTAATTCAGCTAAGTCTGACTTGTCAGACAAGTTCTTATATCACATGGTATCGATAAGTACTGTTAAAATATCGGTATCATTTTGGTAACGGTATTGTATCGTACTGTTTTAATATTAACAGGGTGTCCAACCCTACACCTTGGTTCCTGTCTGTTCAGTGTTATGTATTCTTTATATACATTATAATTTATTATTAAAGGTAAGGGTTATTGTTGATCTGGGTACATGTTTTATATTATTGTGTATATGTAAATTTGATTAACCAAATATTGTGTCCCTTTTCACCTTGGGAGTTTTATACCATTTACTTAAAATAGTGGCCTTTTTATAAATCTACTGTGATGTTAATTGCATGGGCTGTGTCATGTGATTTTGGGCCTTTTGACACAATTTTGACTTGTAAGTTTCATGAGTCATTAAAATAAGATTTACTTGTACAAAATAGTTTCATAACTTCACACATTAATTACTAAGATACAAGTATTTTTTATTCTGACTTGACTTTATAGAATTGTTATTCTTGGATGCAAAAATGACTTTATTAAAATTATATCCAAAGGCCCAAAATTGTAGAATGGGGCTCAAAATCGGCTTTCATGATCCAACACCTTGGTAACTGTATAAAGGCCAGTGTATAAATGGTAGGGTAACAGTTATGTTCACAAGTGGTGTAATAGAAGTGATAGTATTTGATACTGAAGTATGCATAAGTTATAGTTATCACCTTGCATTTATTTATGCCGGCATTTATTAAGAGCTTTGCTCGATGCCTGTTTGTGACAGGTCATACCCTTCGATGAAAATTTGACAACATTTCTGATTTACCTCAATGTGTGGAGAAGTTGTTGGTTCCTAGTGGAAGGGTAAGTTAGTACTGGTCTGAATACAGTCCAGGAAAACTGGTATAGTGAACCGGCCGCCGTATCGAGGGCTCAGTGCAACACTGTCGTAACTTGTTCTTATTTCAATATGAGTTACAACACTGTTGCGTTGAACCCTCGGTATATAACTGAAAAATTATTGAAAAACCCAAATAAATAAATAAGAACTTGATGTAACCTGATTCGTAGTTAGTGTTCATGTTCACAAGATTGTGCCATTTCACATTGGTTAAGATGTATCTTGGTGAAATTTTGCTGAAATATAAGATATTCTACTTCTAAGTATCATTTTAACCATTTGTTGATTATTTGAGTGATCTGTCTTGTACTGCTCTCAGATAATACCTATATATGATAAGAAGATTGTACTCTAATGTAGTATGATTCAATTAAGAAACCTGCTGTTTTATGATTTCTTTGTTACAGAGGTGTTGGGTCGTGATGGCAATAAATTGTTATTATGAGCTTTGTATGTAGAGTTATATTGACTGACTGAATGACCCAGCATTGGGACGTGTTGTAATTATTAATATATAATGTATACATTTCTATTTTGCATAAAAATAAAAATATTTTTAAACATGATATTATTTTGTTGTTTATTTCTTAAAACTGCTGTAAGAAAAGATGCAGCCACTTTCAAGGATATGATAGTGTTACTTAAGAGTGAGTTAAATGTACAGGTAACTACATATGGCACACAATTACATTTTCATGAACTGGACAGTCAGATACTAGTTAACATTGTAGCCCACAGCAGAAGAAAAAAAAAGTGAAAGTATACTCCTGGACAACACAATGATACTTGTATCTTGGTCAATATTAATATTGCTGAATGTTAATTGATCACACTTATAAAAAATACAGATTTAATGATTCGATACATTAACCTCAGTGCAATAAACGCCGTGTATGAGCCTGCAAATCCTGAAAACAAAATAATAGGTTCCTGTTTGATAGGAAATAGAACAATAGCTTCCTGTTTTATAGGAAATAAAACAATAGGTTCATATTTTATAGGAAATAAAACAATAGGTTCATATTTGAAGAAAATACAACAATAGATGCATATTCAATAGGAAATAGAACAATAGGGTAATATTTCATAGGCATTGGAACTCGTAGAAAATACAATAGGTTAATAAAACGAAAGTTTCATATTTCGTCGGAAATAAAACAAAAGGTTCATATTTTATAGGAACTAAACTACATGTTCATAGTCTATATGAACTAACGACAGATTCATATTTACAGAAAATAAAACACTAGTTTCATATTTCGTTGCAAAAGAAAAAATAGGTTAATATTTTATTGGAAATAGTACACAGAATGAAAGCTCTGAAGGTTCTGCTGTTGTTCGGAACTACAAAACAGTCAAAAGTTGAATTTCTTTGTAGGGTGAGTTTTGGAAAACGAACGATAGTTCGCCCATGCATTTTGATGCAGAATTAAGTACTACAAACGCTTATCTCATGACACCCGCTATGCAGTTGGTCCCGTCCCATGTGCTTTCAGTACTTTGATTTATGTTTCCCATCTGATCACCAAAAGTAGTTCAGCAATTAGCATAATATTATATAGTCTACATTACCTGCCTCTTTGTATATTCAACTTATGCAGAATGTAATATAGCATACATGAAGACATGCTCGAAGAAAAAGTTACACGTTATAAGCATTAAATTAATCGATTAAAAATTTCCTGATGATTCACTTTTTTAAATATCTGGTTGACGCACAGTTATGATCGCATCGTACCGAACAACAAAACTATATTGGATTTGATGGTTTGGGATGGTGGGATATTTTCGCAGTTCTGGGGAAATCTTTCTGATCCCTACAAAACAAAACTCACCTACATAGGCACATCCAAACCATGTCGATTTCTTGTAGCGACCAAATTGATTGGGAAATGAATCAATGAGGTGACAACCAATGCCTACACCGACCATTCCACCGGCGATCCCAGTACCCGTGCCAATGATAGTCATCTTAAAATACATAAAGCAGTGAGATACTCGATTAACTGATACAAAAACATGTTCGGAATTGAACTTCAGTGCAACCTTTGTAGAGCAACACCATGAGGGAGCTGCAAATATTGGTCGTTGTTTAGAGGTTGTTGCTCTACAGAGGTTTAAACTATAGTAAATATCAACTTAGGGATATTTTTAAGATGTTGTTATAGAGAGGTTGTTGCTCTACAGAGGGGCACTCTGGAGAGGTTGTACTGTACAATCAAACCTGTGAACAATTATCAACATTGGGAAAGACAAACTGTGGCTTTTATTGACAGGTCATTTTGTTCGAAATAACCAAAGACGATGTCTAAAGGAATGACCTTTATTCATATGGTGACCTTTATTCGGAGTTGGCTGCTAATACTAGTTTGACTGTATACAAAATGGACATTAAAATTAATATATATTCCCTGTTTTGCACGTCCGTTCATTTTCATCGCGATGATGCCAATATATTGGTATTGAGTATCGGAACTTTATCACTGTGAACGAATCATCGTTCTCAGAATAATTGACATCATCATTGCTGCACGGTCATCCAATGGTATGTAGTACTATGTACGGTTAACAATGAGAACGTGAGAGTGGTTGGTCTAGCAGATGAGGAAATGCCACCAATCACTAAATATCGAAGTAGTAAGGATTATTGCTAGGTTACAAAGGAGCACCGCTATTACATCATCGAACACCATCAGGTGTCACATGTCACTGAGCTTTGTTAGGTAACCAAGGAGCATGTGCCTGTTGATTAACAAGGAACACTGTTCGGTAGCCAAGGAACATCACTAGGTAATCAAGGAGCATTGTTAGGTAACCAAGGAACATCACTAGGTAATCAAGGAGCATTGTTAGGTAACCAAGAGGCACCACAAGGTAACAAAGGGGCATTTCTGGGCAACCAAGTGGCATCACAACGTAACCAATGAGCATTGTTAGGTAACCAAGGAGGAACATTGCTAGATAACCAAGAGCCATTGTTAGGTTACCAAAGAGCCTTTTTGTGTAACCAAAAGGCATCGCTAGACCACCAAAGGGCATCGTAAGGGAACCAAGGAGTAATGCTAGGTAACCATGAGGTACCGCAAGGTAACACTGGAGCACTGCTATACATGTAACCATGCAAGGATCGTCTAACACTACTATATATATGTAATCAAGGAACATTTATTCGTACATTTAATACATGGTAGAAGTAAATGAAATATTTATTTATAAATACCTTTTAATGTTATTTTAATTAATCAAGAATGATTATAAATGCATCCAATAATTGATATTTTCCAACACTAGGTTAATTTTATCCATGAATCAACACTACTATACATCATGTACAATATACTGATATCTTTAGTGCAACCATTTATCTTTCTCAGTGATAATTCAAGCACTTGTATTTAAAAGGAGTGGAGCCGTAAATAGGACAGTGGTTGAAGATAGAGTGATGAATAATACATAAAATAATCAATAAAGTAGAGGTTACTGGGTGTTGGCTACTGATGTTGAAGATATCTTAGCATGGACAAAACTTGTTTGGCCACAACCTTTGGGACACTACGTCATGCAAAGTGCATGCATCAGCTTTGTTTAAAGCCACTACTTCATGATACTTTGTCAAAATGAATCAACCAACAATCACGTATAGATATCGGATAGACATCGGACAGTTGTGAGTTACCGATATACCTTATAGTATATATAGGCCTATGTGCTGGCTTGTATTTTACTAATTGCTATAATTGACTTATATATATTTCAATGGTGTTAATGTGCTAATTTTCCGTTGGGTTCTTCTAGATTTGTTGGGTTAACAGCCAATAACTGCAAATATTCGTGTCAGCCCTTTTACCTTGTCTGTTTTGTGCATGTTTCTAAATTAACATTTTGTTTTTAGCTCAAAAACCAGAAATTCGAACATCACGTGATAAAATATGGTGTCGCAATGCTGTATATACGTACATTTCTAATTACATGTATGTTTACGAGTAAGTCTATGGGTTGAGTATCCTGAATTTTATTAAATAAATAAATTCAGTACAGTAGAACTGATGTAATTACGAATTATTAATAACCAGAAATTATGCGTACATTATAACAACAGAACCTAGATCAGTACGACCTTTGTAATTGGAAATTTAATTATGTACGATTTAGGACGATATGTTATACTACAAGAAGTCTAACGACTTCTGGAATATTGTTAAACAAACGTTCAATAAGGAATACGTCGACTAAGTGATATTCCATTTTTCATTTATAACTCTGTCGGAATACTTGATTTTGTTATAGTTTTGTTGCATAAATTGTTAAACATAATGTAACATCTGGTTCGGTTATTTTTTTACTGTGGTTTACATGATGTAGTTACATCGCTGATTGGTTGTTACACGGGTATTGTTAGAAAAGCAAAGTGCGTGGTTTGATTAGATAACAAGTAGATTGCTTGACGGTACAGTATCATAATGTCCATGATTTGAACCAGCAAGTTCTATCAGCAGGAAGTTATTGATAATCTCTAACGATCCTTCAAATTGATTTGCCAACAGGGGTTTATTCACGTCGTTACGTAATGTGATATATGTATACTAACTAAGACGAATGTTATAGTCAGTGGATATATTAGTACATACGCATGATGTCAACGAAAAGATGTGAGTTTTTTACATTTATGTTGTTTGAACAGTAGATGTAATTAGTTCAGTATTTACAGAGATAATACTATATACTGCATTAACTCACATTTATTTTCAATGAACTCGACACATGATAACAATACATCGACACCTAACTATTTAATACCCTTCAAAATAAGTGTTTGTGTTTGTATCATGCTTTTAATTGACAGACTTTGCATACAATGCTCCTGTTTCCCAAGTTTGGATTTGTGGAATTTAGAGATTCGCCCCTTTAAGTATTAGTGCTACGCTGGATAATATAATAGAGAGATTACAGCCATCAACAAACGATTCCACATTATGAAATCCGAATGATGCTTTTCGAATTAAAGTGGAATTAATCATCAGCACTAGAAGCTTTTGTGTGTCTCATGTGGACAGGGAAGGAGTTCATTTAGATTATTGTAAATAATTAAATGATCTGTCACATCGACATTAAAGTTTGGTGCTTTTTTCAATAGAGATATGGACAATTGTACTCGAAATGTTTCTGATGCGTCAGTAACGGTCGCAAGTCAGCTTCTGCCTTATTTAGAAAATTGCAATGGCAGTAGATACGATGAATTAGCAGACAATTCAACTAACACCACATCCTCTGAGGAGGAATGTGGAAACCTCTTAGAAGACTCTGTGTCGGACTACTTGTGGAAAATCGTCCCGCCATTGTTATTCAGTTTCGGATTAGTGGGCAATGTTTTCACAATTATAATTATTCGGAGATTAAAAGCTCACAAGCAGCCGACATTGACGTTTCTTTTATTTCTGGCTATCAATGATTGTGTAGTCTTGATAACTGGTCTAAGTAGGTACTGGATTTTATACGTGTTCGATTACGATCTCAGAACAGCAAGCAACATAAACTGTAAGTTGTACTACTTTTTCATCTACGCTTCCATGCAATACTCATCCTGGATCCTCGTTGGGGTGACGTTAGAACGTGTCGTGAAGACGCATGCTCCTTTCAGATACAAGCGATTCTACAGCACAAAGAAGGTCAAGATAGGACTTCTGTGTACATTGTTTATTTTAATTATGGTCAATCTTCATTTCTTCTTCACTAATGGCGTTAATGAATTTACCGAAGGAGATTGTAGCTCGCTAAATCCAGATTTTTTCTTTTTTGACGAGCATGTCTTCGTGTATATAGACTTCTCCATCGTCTGCGCAGTGCCTTTCATCATTATGTTCCTTTGCAACATTCTTATAGTTCGGGTTTTGAAAAAATCACGAAGAAATCGTGCGTCTATGATGCACAGATCAGTCCTGCATCGTGCAAATCGCTTCAGCGTCAGGATGACTAAGATGTTAGTAGTCTGTACATGTTACTTTTTGATAGCCACTGGGCCAATATCACTGTATTTCATCTTGGATACCTACCTAACGCCAACATTTACCGAGAAAAATAATTGTGTGGCTATAGCAAGAATGGACTTATTTTGGACGATTACGTACCTCCTTCAATTCTCAAACTCCAGCATAAACTTCTATCTTTACACATCGACGAATCAACGTTTCTCCCGTGAACTCAAGGACTTCCTTTGTTGTCGTGTAAAGTAAGTACATTTTGTATATTAATGTCTATAACTTTTCATTTTACTGCGTCCATTTTGTTTCTCAAAATATTATAAGAACAAGACGAAACATCCATTGTATTCCGACAGGACGATATCTTAAACCCCTGTCACTCTAGGACCGCGCCCTTTGTCACGGCGTCCAAGAAAAATGCAAACGCCAAGGTGCACGCAGTACGATCAACGCCGTACAAAAGCAGTCGGAAAGCAACATTGTGTGACAGGATCATTACAAAGCAAAATTTAAAAAAAACCTTCAATAAGATCCAGCAAAATTGATCAAGTCTCCTAGACGTTTACAATATGTCTAATTTACCAGTGAAATGCTTCTTTGGATGCTAACCGAATGAATGCTGACATTCTGCTTTTGAAAGATTCATTAATTTGTATCGTGGCCGATTACTAGAATTTCTGTACGTTTAATCCGCGATAGTGTTCTGCCAAATAAGACACCCGAAAACAGTCGTATCAGGAATTTAAGGCATTGAACTTAGAAAATACAGAAGCATACAAGTTACGTCTGTCATTGCGCTTGCGGAACATATTTGTAGCCTGAATCGCGCTATGACACACACCAAATTTAAAAATCTGCCGGAAACGTTGCAATGGTATTTTTTTTTATTATAAATAATTTACAAAGACTTCTGAACTTTGAAACTAACTACCTGGAATCTTTCTGAAAAATCTTTGACTATCAATATCCGGGGCACAGAGGCTCTCTGAGCCAATAAGCCAGGGCTTTGTCTTGGATCCATCTATGAACCTGCACAATGTTTATAGCTTAAATAAGTCAAATATCTACACTGTTTAATGCCTACTACTGTTATACATAATTAGGGTTATCGATTCAATGAAACAGAAAGCGTCGTGGTGGGAATAGTTGTTATATTACACGTACATTTTAAAAAATACAATACACGTACATATACACAAAGGACGACCAACTCCTTGTCGGAAGGTCTCCTTTTCGTGTCGCCAACAATCGTATAGTATGATATTAAACATCTTAAAATATCTTCCTATCTGTAGAAATATGTTTAAAGACACGAACACACGATAAGTTGCAATGTTTCGTGTCGTCGTGTGTTCGCCTTCCGGTAGACATGCGCAGAACCATAAATCTGGTCCATCGTATAATAGTTTTGCAATTCAATACTATGTGTAATGGTTCTGCGCATGTCTACCTGAAGGCGAACACACGACGACACGAAACATTGGTCAGTATCGTGCGTTCGTGTCTTCGTCCTTCGGGGCGAAGCACGTCGGCACGACGACACGATAACTTGGCCAATTGTCGTGTCTTCGCCTTCGACTTTAGAGGGCGAAGACACGAACACACGACAAATATAGGGCGCCCATACGACGATTTCATACCCGCCGACATGAAACTCTACAAGAGTAGATTTCGTTAGTTCGCCTATCAAAATTTCGTGTGTTAGTGTATTCGCCATCTAAGCTCGAAGGCGAAGACACGAAAAATGATCAATTTATCGTGTGTTCGTGTCGTCGTGCTTCGACTTTTGGGGGCGAACACACGAAGATATGAAATGGCAGAAATCAGCAACCATATATTAATCATTTAAAAGTTTAAAGATTACGGTATCGGTGGAACATAAATGTATCATTTTATGGAGCGTCGGAATTGTGTTTGAGAAATGAAGAAAAAGGAACGTTATATTCATTCCATGCCAGTGATGTTGGTTATTGGTTGGAAATTTACGGCGATTTTATGGAACCAACAAATAAGTCCACGTATACGACTGAACAATATCAGCCAACTATTACTAGTCTATTATATCAACCCATTACAAAATTAAGCAGTTATCGATTTGAAATACCCATTTGTATTTTCCGGTTAATTTAGAAAGTCCATCAGTTGGATTAGATCCATAATAAGTTCTATTGTTATGTATAATAACACTCATCTGTTCTCACATTTCTATATTTTTACGGTGAAACATACACGCACAAAACACGAAGGATGTACGTGACGAGTGTCTGCTAGTCTGACATTCAAATGAATGAACAAACACCAAATAAACAGGATGCAATTTTCTATTAAACTTGTTTTTGTTTAGGGGGTGGGGGGTGGGGGGGGGGGGGGGGTTATGATCGAGCCATATCGTTGTAAATGATTGTAGATATATCTTTTTGTATTCGAATTATCGAAGACAGTACAAGTACTACCATGCGAGTTTTAAAAATAGCGCCAAACCGAACAACCTGAAACTATTTTTCTTTGCATTTGCAACAGTTGAGAAGAATTCTAGTTGTCATCGGTGTTGAACATTGTCAGCTGCTACACTGTTTGTTTGCACAATATTTTCAAGATTGAGTTACTTCGGATTATCCTTTATTACTTTTTCCAGTTTTAACAAAATGATGTTCAGCATATATCTGACAAGCAATGTTTGTTTTTTGGTTTCATGCTCATCAAAAATAGGGTAGGATAGGTAGGAATTTTTATTATCTTTATTCTTGAAAGCGTGAAAAGAAAAAAAAACAGTGAAAAATGAGTCAGTGGATGTACCTTTCCACGGAAAGTATATGGACGAGGTGGGGGAGAAATAAGGTAGATCGGGTAACCAGAAACAAAACCCTTATTTCCTCTACTATCAGATATCATATAATACCAATTATGTTGGTCGTAATAGCTAATATTCAAATAAATTATCATACTGGGAATTTTAAATGCTTGCTCAGGCGAAAGGTTGAGAATCGAGTCTCCATCTCCTTTATGACGTCGGACTGAGACCTGTTTAGTTATGACTAATCGTTTAATGAACAGAAAAGTGACAAAAAGGACGCATAGTATCAGTCTTCTTTTTTTTAAATGCTCGCACATACCAATGATGTAATTTCAAGAATGAGGAAGGATGGAGAGCTATCAACTGACGTGAAATGATGACTAAAAGGCGTCACTGTAGATGTGGTCAAGTTATCTATCATGTTTTAAAGCATGCGCACTATCTGCATCCGATTCGTGAATTCAAACGATCAAAATTAAGTTTGTTCATTTAGTGTCTACCCTATCACTTAACATCGATAAAAGTATGTAATTATCAAAAATGTATATGATCAAATCAGATAAATAAGATTAGATCGTCAGTAATGTCCCACTCGAATACTAAGAAAATAATTAAGTTTATCATACAGTTCGCCAAACTGGTGTCGTGAAATATTTAAAAATCCCCATGCGCATGTGACACAAGTCTTGCTAATACATGTATATGTAGTTAAAAATTGAAGCAATTTTTCTGATTATTTTGTTTAATACAGTTATATTCATCAGACACTGTTTCTAGTTACATGTATTTACGACAAACAGATCATCATGAATTTGGTTAGGCGTTATTTGTTTGGTTCGTTTGTTTCAGGTTACCTGACCTATCCTTAATTCCCCCCCCCCCCGCGACCCAAGACTTTTTATCAGGCCCGAGGAACGGAACATCCAGTGCCCACGTTTTTAACCTTTCCACAAGCTTTCAAGAAGAACAGAAGAAAAAATCCTTACTAACCTATTCCTGTTTTAAATGAGCATGTAGCCAGAATCAAATAATTTTTCCGCCTTGATAGTAAATTGTTTGTTTTATACTTTCAGATTCCCGCGCATGCGCATTTACAGTACACAACGTCAAAATAACAGCGTCAAAAGCATGGCGTCAAGTGGACGATCCCATAGCAACGGCATTGAACTTTCTATGTCAGAAGATAACCAAGTGTAACGAGAAGAAGTGTTTAGCATATTTCCTAAAATACTTAGATCGGGGCTAGTACGGTCCTTTCTTAGAAAAGTCTTCATTTATGAGACCCGCCTCCGTGGTCCAGTGGTTTATGCCGCTGACTTCAAATCACTGTAATCTCGCACTGATAGGGGGTCGTGAGTTCGAGCCCCGCTACCGACAATGTCTCTTAATATGAGAAAGTAGACAGTTGCATACGAAGGAAGGGAGTCTAGTATTGGTTCTTCCCAGGAACGATATGACTCTAACTGTTGAAAAGGGGCGTACAACTCGACGAAACAAACAAACAAATTTCATTTATGCATTATTTATGTAGATAATATTGTCACTAAAAAGTATATTTAGGATAGGCTTAATGTAGCCGTGCTATCCCCACAGACACAAGTGTTATTTCTTTTATGTATCATCTTAAGTACGCTAATCAACATTTATAATCGATCCATCTGAATATTTTGTGAGTAGGGCTATCATGCACTTAATTTGATACTTTATAGATCAAGTGTATAATGTCGAGAGAAGAGCTCTGGTCCAAAACCAAAGTCTTATCATCAGAAGATAAATTGCTTGATGGAGGACCTGAAAAAGACTTGCATATATCTTCATCGATGCTGTTGGTGTGACGATGTGACATGTAGCGTGCTGAGTAGTACTCACAAATAACATTTAGTTTGACATTTTTCGTTGCAACTTGAATTGAATTGAACGATAATTCAGCTTTCCATAGCTGTAACTCGCTCAGTGCTCATGCATTTTGACGCAGACCAAAGTACTACGTTTTTTTTACATCCACCATGCAATTGTTAAACTAGTTCCCGTTCCATGTTGCAGAGTGAGTCTTTGTGAGTTCATACTGTGTGAGTACTTTCAGTGCTTTGATTGAATTAGTATGTTCAACCGATAGTTGGTGTAATTTTGTCAAATTTTCTTGTTTATTGAACAAAGCCTCGTATTAAAATTGAAACTTGGCAAACTACGGAGGTAATATTAAAAAAATGGTCTAAAAATAATGGTAACAGTTAGTAACAATGAATATATTTGATAAAGAAAAGGTCACACAATTTTGTTGCGTATAGGGAATTTTAGTAACACTTGTAAACCAGTGAATATGTATTCAACTTTTGTTATTTTTTTAATAATTTAATTTTGATCAGCAAAATTGACGTTTTATATCTGGGAATATTGATAAATACAGCGAAAATGATAAACGTCCAGTATCCGGAATTATTTAGGTATGTTAGTTTAGAATAGATATATCATTAAGTTAAGTTAAGAGAAATTTAGTGGCTTAGAAAATCGAACTGCTTTTCCTTTGGTTCTGATTTCCACAGAGTACGTTTAGAGGTTATATTGGATCAACTTTGTTTTTATGTTTTACGGTTAATCAGTAATATGTTCTACATTGCTTTGTACTCATAATTACTTGTGACTGGCTCACAATATGAATTGTCTTATATTCTATGTGATATATACATATATACAGTCAAACCTGTTACCAAAGGCCACCCATGGGAAAAGACAAAATGTGGCCTTTATTCAAAGGTCATTTTGTATAAATAATCAATGAAGATTTTAAAAGTATGGTCTTTGTTCACAGGGTGGTCTTTATTTGGAGGTGGCATCCAACACAGGTTTGACTGTATATATAACCAGAGATTGTCGTCAATTCCATCCGTATTTATTTCATTTTATTGTACTTTGTTGTCTATGGACATGTTTGTAATAAAAAAAAACGTGATAAGGTCTTATTTTCTTGTTAACATATCATTATTGTTTTCTGTGTAATCAACAACACGTGATTATTTAGAATTAGACCAGCTATCACCAATGATTGTTATGTCATTTGATAGCCTCAAGCATGACTTCTCTCAATTCACAAAATATTCGGAAAATCAGATCGTCATAGTCGTTGGCTGTCAACTTACCCAGTCCCCCAGTGTCTGCAGCAAATATTTCTGATGCATACCTACCGTGTACACCGCACTGGTAGTTCGGTTAAGTCTCCTTCAACAAACTATATCTTCACCATCAAATTTTAATTTATTCATCCTTTTACTTATGACAGAGTTTATCAAGCTCGCCGGGTCAGTGACTAAAAAAGTTGTTCGACTTCGACACATTTACAGTAAGCTCAAATATTTAATGCACGTGGTTTCAACATTTTGTTTCAACATGTAAACCTGATTAGGTTAAAAGCAAGATGATTAAAGTTTTCCGAATACACGCATGACGCGGCAAATTTACATGTACAAAGAAACGACCGGACCATTGTTAAGTATCTTTTACACTATATGGCTAGTTAGGGAAGTATGGTCAAACCTGTGTTAGCGACCACCTCAATCTAAAGGTCATCCAGTGATTAAAGGCTATTGTTTTAAAAAATGTCATTAAGTAAATGTATTAAGAACAAACTGATGACTGACTAATAAAGGTCATCTAGCAACAAAGGCCAAGTTTTGTCTTTCCCCATGGTCGCCTTTGTGCACAGGTTTGACTGTATATATTTTGCATGACAAGATCACTTTGATTTTATCACAATGAAGAATGGGGGTGAAGTACAAAAGCCTTGATTACGTGGGGTTTATCATCGAAACATGATTTTCAAAACGAATACAATACATGTGCAAGTACTACATAGCATGCGTATTTTAAAGTGTATTATCATGCAACTTATTAGATAATTTCGAAGAGGGCGGGTTAGAGAAAGAAAAAGATTAAGACATGTTTTCATATTTAAAATGCTTCAGAGTTCATTAGGCCTAAAAATTAATTGTTTCTGGTTACATGCTCATTAGAAATAGTGTTGGCAGATTGGGGATTTTTTGGCATTTGGAAACTCGTGGAAAAGTAAACAGTGAGGAATTGGATAAACCGTTCCTCGGGCCTGATAAAAAAATAGGGTCGCGGGAAAACCGGGAATAGGGTCCCGGGAAAATTTAGGGAACGTCGGATAACCAGAAACAAACATTTTTTAAGCCTTACGGTTCTTGCCTTTGGGTCGACTGATTGTAAAAAGATAACCGCTATCTTAGTATGTTAATTCTGAAGTACCTGCAGACATTCATGTATGCTTCGTTGAAATATAATCTCCATTGCCTTAAAAGGAATTGTCAATAATTTTATTGCGCGTAATGAATTAAAAATAAAATCTATGTAAAAATGGCATGTCATATTCTGTACTAAAACAACCATTATATCACAGCGACATTAAACAAATTTAATTCAGACATGCAAGCAAAGACAAGTAATATAAAGGGACCCCCTCGAGGCACATCCTCGTAATGTATAAAATCGGTACTTCTAAAACATAGAATAAATGTACAGGGGCGTAGCTTCATATCCGTGCATGTCGCCGCCTAAACCTTTTCCCAGAAGAGTGAACAAATTCAAAGCTTCCTTGGGGCATGCCCCAAGATCCCCCAAGAATTCGGCTGGCATATTAATTTTAACCAAGCTACGGCCCTGTATATCTTAAGGAATTTAGGCTTGAGTCTAACATAAAGATTTGTTCAAGTGAAATTTGAATTCAAGGACTCTAGTTTTTTTGTTGTATCATTTTGTTTACAATGTACTTTCAGACTTCAAAACTCTCCACACGAGGTCGTAAATAAACTCTTCCTTGTTTATCACGAGGATTGGCGATATTCGCGACACATTGACTCATATTCCCACAGAAAATACAAATATGCATGTTGTATGAAGTTAACCTAACCCTCGTATCTTCAGCTTAATAAAAAAGTCCACTTTCAACTAATACGGTTGTTTAAGTGTAAAATATCTGTGAAGTTATGAAAGCGAACTATGGCACAAATAAACAATGTTTCCATGCTACAATAAAACCAGTTATAGTGAACTAGTGAAGAATCGTACAGTGGACTCGAACTCGCCGGGATTGACGAAATTAGTTCTTGGTGTCCGCAGTTCTAGCCATCCGGGGTCCAATCTATTTTACTTAATTGTAAATTTTTTTTTTTCCTAATTTGCCATTCTTCATTGTATGGTTTGTATGGTTACGAATGGTAGATATGGATTCAATGGTCCCCAGACTTGCTCTATGCATGTGTACATATATCATCCTGTTTTACATTATGTTAGCCTAATTTCACTTCATGAACGATACACGTCGAATTTCCCACAAAATAGGCCTACTATATTAGTGTATACGGGCGAACACAATGGCTTGTTAAGTTAATGTATCATTCGTTGTATTTATGCATGTCATCATAATGTAAATATGATATTTACATAAAATCATCTCCATATTGCATTGGACTTAATTGAGTATACATTGCATGTATTCTGAAATTGAACCGAAGTATGGTATCGACTATGTAGATTTATATGGTGTCTGGCGGAGCGCTATGAATCAAAGAAATTGAGGGACCATTCCGAATGGACACTATCATACGTTACAGGCTGTGAGCAATGTCGATCCATTCATTGCTGAGGAATGGCAAAAATGAAATATTGAGGGTTACTCAACCTTGTGGATTTGTAAGATTATATGAGGGTACTTTCGTCTAGTGAAGTAAAGCTCTACAGTCCAACCTGTGAACAAACGACACCATGGGGAAATACAAAAAGTGGCCTATATTGACAGTTTGTCGTTATTCAGGGGTCGTTTTATATCTTAATAATCAATGAATGTTTTTGAAAGAATGGCCTTTATGGGTGTCCTATATTCGAAGACGGTCGTTAACACAGATTTGTCTGTATATCTGGAAGAATTATTAACAGTAGTAATTCAATATTATTTAAATAACTCTCATCTATATGATAACATTGAGTTAACATTAAATAATATTATACAGTGTTAATATTCCCTTTGGAATTAAAATAAACAGTGTAGTAATTTAGATTTTACCTGATCCATTGTTTGCATGGTACACTTTTAAACTTAGGCCCGATCTTACTTACTCCAGGTTCCGAGGTTATAAAACTTTATATGGCTCTCAGAGCTCAAATATCTTGTTTTGTTTCTTGGTTAATTATGGTTAGACAATAATGATATTATTGATACATTAGTCTGTCAGCAAAATTGATCTACACGTATGTTTAAACATGAATCAGCTCTATGCTTTCAACCGTAATACTTTGAGAATGTAATGGATATTTGAGCTGGGAGACTTTTTCCAAGCATTACATAACCTCAGGACCAGATATATAACACATACAGTTCATTTTCCAAGAATGCTTACTAATTCTTGATTGAGTGTCCATTCCAATAGGACAGTAACTGTTGACAATACCAATCAGTGTGTTGCGTGTCTCAGTATAATATTCTGTCATAGTCATAAAACTATTAGACTCAGGTCCAAACTAAGTATTTTGTTAGATACATCACGAGCGTGAATGAAGTGTATTAAGACAACATCAAATCATACTAGACAACACTTACTTATAGCCCAACACGATAATTCTGAAACTAACTATAACTGTACATGGAAGCACAGGCAATCGGCGTATGGCAACTTTCTCACCACGTACAATATTTATTATATATGGTGTTTTTTGTGCTATTAAACATGCTATTAAAAAATATAAAATAAATGCCGTAGGATGCGTATTTAGTTACGATTGTGGTCGAACGTGTATACAAGCTCTGTCAATTATGACATCACATCAAGGGAAGTCACTCACTCGGGACCGACTCACTCTGACTTAATCGGAATTTAACTACATTTACCATGTGTCAAAAGAGCATTTTTAAATCCTCTTAATCTATTATCGCGGCATACATGTAAACAAATGCACATTAACAATTGTACATGTGCGATATAGTTAATCAAATGTATAATTTTCAAACAATATGACTCTCATTGTTACTCAAATGGTGCAATGCTAAAGCATTGTGGGTGTTTGTCACGTCCAGTCAATTGATAACGTCCTTGAGGTCTTTCTATTTGAGTGACCCTGTTTATACCACAGACATATGGAATTGGGATTGTTTTATCTATGATTTCATTACAACCACATACAAAACTACTTCAGATTTTACCCGATTTATCACATGAAAAGTCTAATAAGGATGGATGCCACACACTAAACAAACATGGTACATTATCAGATAAAAATCACAACGTTTGGTGACACCTCGTTTAGATAAAAGTCTAAAATTTCCGGGTTCGGTTGGCAATAAATAAAAAAAAGTCAATGTAATTTCAAACAAGACAGTCTATAAAGTATTTCAAGAGCTGTGTCAATATGTAGACATGATAGCACTAAATATGGTTTAAAGATGGTATTTCAACACAATATGTTCATTTCAAACAAACGTTTGATTTACTGACCCCACACACCTAAACCCCCCCCAATATTTTAAGGATTAAATAATTGTACTTTAAATCTATAATAACATTTGTGTCTCGTCAGATTATACATATTATGTCTTACAGACTCATTCAATTATACAAAACTGCTCAGTAAAAACAAGAAGTTGGACAAACTGCCTCATTGTACGAACATTAGCCAGCACATCATCTTATAAAACTAACTCATGATTGATGGTAAGTTATTTTCATGCAATAAGAAACTTGAAATAGACACTGTTGTCCTGACAGAAATCCTTTATCATTACAGATCACTTAGCATCGTTTTCATTGTTTCGACAGGAAACAATCAGCATATAGATCTGTGTTACATGTTGTAATTCTAGCGTCCAATTAATCTTAATATACAGTCTCTAGATTGATAAACTGACATGTGGTACATGTACTCTCCAAATAAAATGATGAAAATATTCCTTTAAAATGTGAGTATCTTTATATAGACAAGTAAAACATTTTCAAACTAAAATCTTACCAGGAAGTGTGAAAAGGGAAATGACATTGATGAATGATATATAGCAATGAACTCAAATGACTCTGATCATTTTTCAATTGCCCCTGCAAATTTATGACATGGAAATGTAATGCATGTTTGTATAAACCCCAAGACGTTCATATATTTAATAATGTATTATATTAGTAACAAAAATATGAAAGAACATTACCATACACTATTTTATGAGAGCCAGTTTGTTAATAAATCATGAATTAAGTAAGATAAAAACAAAGGCATCATAAATATGACCTATTTTTTTAAAACAGAAGTTCACAATACATTGCATATCAACAAAAGAAAGTTTAATCGTGAAATCAGCAAACATACATATCAGTATTTGATAATTTCAGTTCTACCTAAGTACAAGAACCAACATATAAATGCCAACTTCTGTAAATCAATCACTCTAAACTCCAAAATAAAGATAAGAGGCATTAGATATAATGTCTTCAATCAAATCATCACAGGGATACAACCGAATAAACAATAAGACACAGAAAGAGAGAAAAGGATTACTGAAGCTAAAATAGCCAACCAACAATTTGGTGAATGTGACAAGTCGTCTCATTACGGAATATTTGTGCCAAGTTAAACTAGAGCTATCACTAAAGGTGATGAATACCCCTACACACCGCTTTGACACAGAATGTTCAAACTTTGAGGAACAAAGATTTTTGAGAAATGTTATTGGCTATTACTTAAAGATGCAATCTTGATTTCTTCTGAGATGCAGTTTTACCTTGGTCTTATGCATGACACACCATCACATGTTGGTGTACATTTCTGCCAAGTATTTCCGAAATCCATCCATGTATGACAAAGTTACTCAGTGGACACAAAATAAAATACCGATACTTGAGCTTCAACCTGTAATTGTGACCTTGACCTTTGAGCTACAGCCATTGAGGATGCACTGGACACCATCGTCTAAAGGTGGTTAACATTTGTAGATTATTTTTAAATCCTCCAATGAATGACGAAGTTACAGAACAGACACACCAAAATTATGACCTTTGAAGTCAATGTATGACCTCTTGACGTTGTCGTCAATCGGTGATTAACATTTGTGGTAAGTTATTTCAAAATCCTCCAATGAATGACACAGTTACAGCCCGGACAAGTTTCGGGACAGACAGACACTATTTTATAGTGGGGTTATATAATCAAAATCCCTTCATGGATGGCAGAGATATAGACCAGACACGAAAAATGTGGATGGACGGACATACACTCACAGGTCATTTGGAAAAGTGCACTGGTCTCCAACCTGCAGTGGAGTAAAGAATGCCATATCCAAAAATCTGGTTAATGAACATAATTCATTGAAGTTAACCCTCCTAATCAAACAGTTATACTAGTAAAGTGTACAGTCAAACCTGTGAACAAAGGTCATCCATTGGAAAGACAAAATGTGGCCATTATTGACAGACAGGCTTTATTCTGAGATCATTTGTTCTAAATAACCAATGACGTTTTTTTTCAAAGAAAAGCCTTTGCTCGCAGGTGACTTTATTTGGAGGCTACAGCAAACACAGATTCGACTGTTACTTGTAACACAAAAATCATTTCCATACAGCATAGAATTAAGAAACTTGTTATGATATGACTATATTGCTAATTTGCTAGGTAAATGTTTGTCAACCATTTCAATTGTTTGAAAGAGACAATTAATGCAGAAAGCGGACATATAAAGACATTCCCGGGGGAAGGCAACATCTATCAGAACTAGCAATGTATCCTATTACATAATAAAATAAACACTATTGCTAATTAAACATAGCTTGATCATACAAGCAGACAATGTGAATAGTTATCAGTCAGACAAAATGATAATAGGTATATTGAGATTAAGAGAATCAAAGATTTGAAAGGTTTTGAATAAAACAAAAACTCAGCATGGTTGTGAAAGAAAAACATTTTATTTTTTCATATGATAATGCAGCAAAGAAGTAACAGCAGTAATCATTGAATTTTTATATCATACACATCAAATGTAGGCTTGAATAACATGAATTCTTTTAAAGCTTATGAAAATCATATAATATTATCAACAAGCGTGTCATAGACACGAATGCTCCTGAAACACAGAAACTGCAACAATTCTGTTAGCTTGTAAGTTTGTATACAGCGGGCATAAAAATGGAATCATATCTCTTTCAAAGTTTCAGCATTGGAACTGATCAAAACACTTAGTCTAGCTTGACATTTGGACAAGAAACAATATCAGTAGATTGCAGATAAGCGATTCATTGACCTGTCAAAGCTAGTTTTATAGTGTCAGGAATGTCACTAACAGATCGACAGATTGTTCAAAAACATGTATAATGCAATTTAAGTCAATTTCAAATATATTTATTGTCACGTTTTACCAGCATTTTCTATCATAAGAATACTTTTTGTCCATATTAAATTCTGAAATGTTTCATCATAGGTTAATGCAGAAGATTTCACTGATGTCAAGTTGTCATAGTAACAACCGCTTTGACCTTCCACCTCTGGAGACATGGCGGCATATAAAGTGTTGTTGGCACCTTGCTCTGTACTCTAGAATAAAAATTAGAGTTATTGCTAACATTTATAAATACTCATCATAATTTTACAGCTTTAGTGCTTTTATCATTTTATTAACTCTTAATATTTAAATGCTTGGACCAAAACAGCTAAACTTTTGCTACCAGGATAGAGTCATATCAGTAGTACAACCATGTAGTCGGACCAGGCTCTTAACTGTTTGGTCACTTAATTTCTAAATATTCATTGTGATATCCCTTAAATTGACAATGGACTGTTTCAAAATGGAAGTTGGACAAGTCCATTCAGGAAATTCAGCAGGTTAAAGGTTAAACAGGGTAAGGGCTAATATTCATAGGCAAATCAATATTGATACATTAGCAGAATACAACTTTTGAACAATACAGGGGTCTCCGTGGTCGAGTGGTTAGGACCTCTGACTAGCAATCACCAGCATCTCACCACTGTAGGTTTGAATCCCTCAGTGACCATAAAAATTGCACATGTGAGGAAGTTGTTCAACTAGCTTAGAGAAGGTTGGTGGTTGTACCCTGGTGCACAATTAGGGTGTTATTTGTTTATTTGAGTTTTACGCCCCTTTTCAACAATCAGAGTCATATGAGGCAGACAGTTCACCTAACCATCGTTCTTGGGAAGAATCAGTACTAGACTAACATCCTCTATAAGCAATGCCTACTTTCTTACATATAAAGATGTATGGTCGGTAGCTTGGCTCGAACCCACGACCCTCTATCATTGAGAGGTTACACTGATTTGAAGTCGGCGACCTTAACCACTTGACCAAAGAGACGGGTCCACACCTTGGATCACCACAACTGTTAAAGCTGTGAAGTTGCCAAAACAATGAACTAAATGAGTATGTTTAAAACAAACCATAAATGTCAGTTTTCCAACTAAACCAATGGGTAGTCTATGTATCTGTGTCACATGATTCCATAAATTGGATTCTACAATACCAGGATGGAGACTGCACACTGATACACAGGTATGGTCCTCTTGAAGTCTTTTGTGTAACATATTGGATGCAGCAACTATCAGCAGTTTGGAATCAGCATAGGCTTTGTGCGAAGAGTGTTCCATCCAATGGCCAGGTCTGAAAATAAATTGTTTGAATACCGATACAGTCAGACTTGTGAACAAAGATAACCCTTGAGAAAGACAAAATGTGGTCTTTACTGAAAGATGACCTTTATTCAAAGGTTAGTTTGATCAAAATAATCAATTATTGTTTTTCAAAGTATGGCCTTTATTTACAGGGTGGCCCTTATTCAGGAGGCTAAACACAGGTTTGACTGTAATATTTATAAGCTGCATTATGTTTACAATAAGTAGATATTGCTTCACTGTCTAAAAAATGTGATTTTACCATTATCACTCGACATGAAGAAGATATGTTTTAACATTCAAAATTAGGTCCAAAATAGGTACAGAATTCGATCCCTTTCTTTCATGGCTTAAAACAGGCAAAATTGGGACAAATTGAGTTTGTTTAAAGGAGACGATATCAAACAAATGGCGTACAGAAACAACCAAGGGAAATAAATCTTTAATGATATGAATGTAAAAAGCCCTTTCAGTCTCGAACCTTTCTGGCATTTAAGAGTCTAAGCAAACACGCAAATATTTCAATACCTGACATCCAAGCTGTCAACTGTGGGGCATCCAATGTAATGCATGTATGATGAGACATTTACGATTCTAGCCCACGATTCTGGGGAACCAGTCTGTACCATTTTGTTTAATAGAAGCTGGGTAAGGTAAAAATGTGACAAATAATTGACTTGTATTTGTTTTTCATATCCGTCTGTTGTATATTCTAGAGGTGAAAACATCACACCAGCTGTAAGTTGGAAACAAAACTCATGTTATAGTGTGATTTTATTAAACTGTCAAAACTGAATAATAATCAACAATCTTTTTTTTTATTTATTTTACCATTAGAGAATGTTCAATTCCACATGTTTAAATGATTTCTTGTAGCACATTGTTAAATACAAGTACATTCAACAACCGGTTCAACTAACATTATGGTATTACAAAAGTAAGATCGATTCTCACAAAAGCTACAAATAAATGCAAGCATTTGACAGTTTGATAAAATCAGACAATACAGTTCAGATACAAAGTAACTACAATGTACTTCATCTATTCTCTTTTATCATCATTGATCTTAGTATAAGTAGAACTATAGTCAAACCTGTGTTAGTTGCTACTCCCCAATAAAGGCCACCCTATGAACAATTATTCAAAACAAAATCACCTGTGAATAAAGGCAGCCAGTCAATAAAGGTCACATTTTGACTTTCCCAAGGGTGGCCTTTGTTCACAGGTTTGAGTGTAGTTATATTCTTCATTTCAAATAGTCAACATTTCCCAGACAATACTTAAATAGTATGAGGTGACTTTCAACATTTCATGCACAGTAACATTTCTGATGAAGTTCAATCATTAGCACATCAGGCCTTTGAGTTTAAGCCCACTCAGATCCAGAAGAAAATTTAAATTTAGGTAAGGAAGCTACCTATGTGTATGCATGGGGTATTCCTCTATCATTCAAGCTGGCTGATGGTGCAATACTAAACCCTAAATACCTAAGGATCAGAGGATGAGGGTTCTTTTCAATAGATCTGTAGAATCTATAACATACCATTGTTGATGAGAATATGCAAAGGCAAATTTCTAGACAAGAAATCTTCCACAAAGTCAGACACTGACTTGACTGATTCCAAATCAAGATGTATAAACTCAACTGAAATGGAACAAAATATGTGAAGCAGTCACAATATTGCAGCACTGAAGGGAAATAACTCTATCAGACAAATAAATCAATCCACCAACACTTACAGCTGTTGTTATATCCCAGCTAAAACTATTTTTTTGTTAGATTATGTTTCATATTTTCAATTCACACTTACAGCCTATGAACCATAATTGGACATAAATGTAATGTAATTAAGATTTTGGTCAATCTAAATTTTAAATAAAATGCACATTTTCCGCTTCCATGCATTGGGCTGAAGCTAAAAATAAGTTTGTTTCGAGTGCTACAACCAAGAATTCATTTTCAGCCCAGCGTAGGTGGGTAGGGATTTAATTTTTTACTATCTAACAATAGCAAAAAAAGCCCCCCAAAATTTTATTTTATTTATTTGCTAGGATTTTCTTGAGTAGCTAGGAACACTCCAAACAAACTTGTTTTTATTTTCAGCCTTGTTTACTAAATAGAAACATTAAATGTAGAGAAAGTTGATTTCTGGTTACATTCTCATTAAAAATAGGGTAAGAAGGTAAGTTGAGGAACTGTTTCTGTTCTTGAAAGCTCACAGAAAGGTAAAAAATTAGAAAGTGCCTGTTTTGTTCCTAGGGCCTGTTAAGTCTGGGGCTGCAGGGAAAGATTACAGTAACCAGAAAGAAACTTTTTATGCTGTGGAGGTTGTGTTAGGAACCAGAGCTGTCACAAGGTGACAAATACCCCACATACTGCATAGATCTTGGAACTTGCATGCAACATATCATAACAATTGTGGTGAGTTACATCAAAATCCTACAATGAATGACAAAGGGACTCAAATATATGGGGGTATAAAGTGGGGTATAAAAATATTTGAATAAAGTACATCATCTGTGAACACATTACCTTGAGCATTTGGAAAATCCTGTTTTATTTCCCTGATGGCTTGAAGGCCGGTTTCTGAACACTTCCCACCTGCAATACACATTCTTCAATACTATAATTCAATTTGTCAGTCAGGAATTTTAGTTTGTATAAATATAACAGCAGAAAATGAAAATTTTAAGGGTAATACACTACTACATGTGTATATTTTATGGTGACATAATCTACAACCATAATGTAAAACTTTGTACATAAATTAAGGCTGTGGGTCCTGGAAATCACTTTTAAAATGAACTTCTTATCAGGTGACATGGAATAATGATCAATCATTGTTTTTTAAAAGTTGTAATAAATAAAAATACCTTTTGTACATCGTAAGTACGTTTTCAGTTAAATTTTCATTTCTATTGGTAAAAGTTTGTCACACTATGATTTACTGAGAGTTTTTTTTATCAATAAATAGATTTTCTTAACTTGAACAACTAGATGTAGATGAAAGTAATCAATTAAACAGCACTAGAGTTACAGCCCTTGGTCAGGATAACCTGGATTATTAGGATTTCGTCACACCAACAGCTATTTTTTAAGCTTTCACTGTGCAGTAAGACACCAGGTGTACACCTAAGTAGATCCACTAACCTTCTGTTAGTCTTAATTAGTTTGACAGCTTACGTTGTGTAAAGGATTCAAACTGATAATAGAGAAGGGCAAGTGGTTACTAGTACGGTAATAGATCACCGAGGCTCCGACCTGATTAACCATTGCTTACCTATGTGATATCTTAAACATATATCTGCATATTCATGTAGACGGTACTGTTTATGTATTCATTCATTTCGTCAGATTTAACACCATTTCCAACCTTATTTCAGTTGTATCATTGTGGACAGTTATCCCAACCAGCTTCCCTGGACTTCAATCAGGCCTTAATCACTAACCAGTACTAACCACATTCTATCAGCAAGCTACTGCTAAGTTACTCCACACAATTCTGAGATGGAGGACAATTTACGGTAACTTAGGATGAAATATCCTCAGTCCAGTTTGTCAGTGTGAGTCTCCAGGTTTTTTTTATCGGTATTTTGGGAATATGACCTATACCCTTGGGATTGGGAATGTTTGCGGTGATTTAATCGAAATTGGGAAAAAATGTATAACTACAATTTTACAATGTTTAACTTATTCTTCTTATTCTCCCATGGAACAGTAACAGAATAATAAGGTATTCACTACCAATAGTGATGTTAATGAACTTATATAATTAATAAAATCTTTTTTTTTTGGATTGGGAATTTTTGTCTGTGAATTGGGAAAAATGATACTATTTTCCATTGGGAATATGACAGAATTTCGGCTATAAAATTGCCTCCCAAAAATCCCTGGCCTCACCTGGGATTCAAACTCACAACCTATTGATCAGTAGACCAATGCTCTAACCACAAAGCAGATGGGTCATAGATTGTAAATTTATTTTTTTATATGATGTTATATTATATGATAATGAGACACAGAGGCCAGAGACATATTATACAATATGATAACAACCTAGAAGTTAACCCCACTTGTGTACTTGGTAAGTATACTGAACCTGATCTTCTAAAATATCAACCCCTTAAACTATGGGAAATATGTATTAGAAGGACCGGGGCAAGTAGGAGATAGTTAAAGATGGTGGTGACAGATGGTTGTAGAGGCTGGGATACGGGGACATTGAAAGGGACACGGGTGAGGGGACACAAACTATGCATGAACACACTAGTGTTAACAATTTTATAGGGATCCCACATTCACAGTTATTACTATGTTTTAGAGCTAAAAATAGAGTACAGGAATCCCACATTTAGATAATTTTATACAATGTATAATATAAAGATAACTTCAAATGTTTAACATTGTTAAAAGACACATAATTGATTATCATATACATATAAAATAATGTATATACTGTATACGTTGAAATTTTGGCGGTGGTTTAATGTTCGCTATTTTGGCGGTTGATAGGTTTCAGCCAATTCAAAACCCCGCCAATAATTTACACCGCAGATATATAACACCGCCAATAATAGCAAAACAAATAACTTGACTTAAGCTACAAATAATTTATCAGTGGTTAAATATGCAAATATATGAAAATAAGATATACTTTTGTATATATACATAAAATGACATATGTAATTTTTGTTATCAAAAAAATGCTAAGTGGTGTGGACAAACAAGCAAACCATTACCATTACCACAATATACCACTAAAACTACATAATCAGCACAATATACCACTAAAACTACATAATCAGCACAATATACCACTAAAACTACATAATCAGCACAATGCACCACTAAAACTATATATTCAGTGCAACAGACCATTAAAACTACATAATCAGCACAATATACCACTAAAACTACATAATCAGCACAATATACCACTAAAACTACATAATCAGCACAATATACCACTAAAACTCATGATCAGCACAATATATCACTAAAACTATATATTCAGTGCAACATACCACTAAAACTACATAATCAGCATAATATACCACTAAAACTACATAATCAGCACAATATACCACTAAAACTATATATTCAGTGCAACATACCACTAAAACTACATAATCAGCACAATATACCACTAAAACTACATAATCAGCACAATATACCACTAAAACTACATAATCAGCACAATATACCACTAAAACTATATATTCAGTGAAACAGACCATTAAAACTACATAATCAGCACAATATACCACTACAACTACATAATCAGCACAATATACCACTAAAACTACATAATCAGCACAATATACCACTAAAACTATATATTCAGTGCAACAGACCATTCAAACTACATAATCAGCACAATATACCACTAAAACTACATAATCAGCACAATATACCACTAAAACTATATATTCAGTGCAACAGACCATTCAAACTACATAATCAGCACAATATACCACTACAACTACATAATCAGCACAATATACCACTAAAACTACATATTCAGCACAACATACCACTAAAACTATATATTCAGTGCAACAGACCACTAAAACTACATAATCAGCACAATATACCACTAAAACTACATAATCAGCACAATATACCACTAAAACTACATAATCAGCACAATATACCACTAAAACTATATATTCAGTGCAACAGACCATTAAAACTACATAATCAGCACAATATACCACTACAACTACATAATCAGCACAATATACCACTAAAACTACATATTCAGCACAATATACTACTAAAACTATATATTCAGTGCAACAGACCATTAAAACTACATAATCAGCACAATATACCACTAAAACTATATAATCAGCACAATATACCACTAAAACTACATAATCAGCACAATATACCACTAAAATTACATAATCAGCACAATATACCACTAAAACTCATGATCAGCACAATATACCACTAAAACTACATAATCAGCACAATATACCACTAAAATTACATAATCAGCACAATATACCACTAAAACTCATGATCAGCACAATATACCACTAAAACTATATATTCAGTGCAACATACCATTAAAACTACATAATCAGCACAATATACCACTAAAACTACATAATCAGCACAATATACCACTAAAAACATAATCAGCACAATATACCACTAAAAACATAATCAGCACAATATACCACTAAAACTACATAATCAGCACAATATACCACTAAAACTCATGATCAGCACAATATACCACTAAAACTACATAATCAGCACAATATACCACTAAAATTACATAATCAGCTCAATATACCACTAAAACTACATAATCAGCACAGTATACCACTAAAACTACATAATCAGCACAATATACCACTAAAACTATATAATCAGCACAATATACCACTAAAACTACATAATCAGCACAATATACCACTAAAATTACATAATCAGCACAATATACCACTAAAACTCATGATCAGCACAATATACCACTAAAACTACATAATCAGCACAATATACCACTAAAATTACATAATCAGCACAATATACCACTAAACTCATGATCAGCACAATATACCACTAAAACTATATATTCAGTGCAACATACCATTAAAACTACATAATCAGCACAATATACCACTAAAACTACATAATCAGCACAATATACCACTAAAAACATAATCAGCACAATATACCACTAAAAACATAATCAGCACAATATACCACTAAAACTACATAATCAGCACAATATACCACTAAAACTCATGATCAGCACAATATACCACTAAAACTACATAATCAGCACAATATACCACTAAAATTACATAATCAGCTCAATATACCACTAAAACTACATAATCAGCACAGTATACCACTAAAACTACATAATCAGCACAATATACCACTAAAACTATATAATCAGCACAATATACCACTAAAACTACATAATCAGCACAATATACCACTAAAATTACATAATCAGCACAATATACCACTAAAACTCATGATCAGCACAATATACCACTAAAACTACATAATCAGCACAATATACCACTTAAATTACATAATCAGCACAATATACCACTAAAACTCATGATCAGCACAATATACCACTAAAACTATATATTCAGTGCAACATACCATTAAAACTACATAATCAGCACAATATACCACTAAAACTACATAATCAGCACAATATACCACTAAAAACATAATCAGCACAATATACCACTAAAAACATAATCAGCACAATATACCACTAAAACTACATAATCAGCACAATATACCACTAAAACTCATGATCAGCACAATATACCACTAAAACTACATAATCAGCACAATATACCACTAAAATTACATAATCAGCTCAATATACCACTAAAACTACATAATCAGCACAGTATACCACTAAAACTACATAATCAGCACAATATACCACTAAAACTACATAATCAGCACAATATACCACTAAAACTACATAATCAGTGCAACATATCAAGGACTTATATACAGACATGTATGTATTATACATACATGTCTGTATATAAGTCCTTGATATGTTGCACTGATTATGTAATTTTAGTGGTACATAATTATGTTCAAGGAATATAAGTCCTTGAACATAATTATGTACCACTAAAATTACATAATTAGAATACTGTGTTAACTTGAAATACCTACAAGGCAGACTGTATAAAATAACAACACTTTGTAATTTAGTAAATGATAAATATATCCTGTAACTATCACATAGTCATGATCAATTTGTTCAATCTTCAAAGTGAAGTTAATGCTCTGTTAGTAAATGTAGACGTATTCAGTTTGATGTCACCAACTGATATGGAGTGCTTTCTTATTAACTGTGACTGACAGTAATTTGTTATGTCATGAAGCAAAATTTTAATGACGGGTTTTCATTAGTTATCATCGTTTTTCAGACACAAAGGTGTAAATTTGCTATGATAATAATCAATACAAAGTATTTCTCACATTATAGTTACAAGTCAATTACTGATTTATCTGGGTGTCATATATTTTTTGTTATACTACATTAGTAAAGGTCTTACAGTCCAAATTAAATTCACAAAATCTTAACACTACTAACCTAAATGATGTGTCAGGCAAAACAAAATCGCTTTTTTCTGGTTGCAGTTCATTGAAAATAGGGTATCGTAGGTAGGTCAGGTATTTTTTTATTTATGTAGTTTGGCTCTTGAAAAGTATGTGGAAAGGTACAAGAAGTGAGATAGTAGATATTACTATTCCTTTGGTCTAATAAAAAAATCTGGGTAGACCCTGTGTCCGTATTCACAAAGCATCTTAAGATTTTCTTTACCTTAAGTCGAAATTTTCACTTAAGTGTAAATTTTTTTCATGGTAAAAGTTTGTAAACCAGTCATCAAAAGTGTGAAAATGAATTATCATTTTCATAATTGGCATCTTTAGAACAAAGATAAAATCATATTATTGTGATTTCTTCCTTTATATTAGTACAAAAGAGTTAAGGAAAAAGTCGAATTTAAGGAAAAATATAACTTAAGTTAAAAAGTTACTTAAGATACTTTGTGAATACGGACCCTGGTGATCAGAGACAGTCATTTTTTTTTGTTTACACCTCAACCTCATGTTGATAGCAATCCACTGGAACATAAACTGACAGATAAAGTAGCCAGTAATTGCATACAATATAGATGGGTGGAAATTGGAAAATGTGCTGATTTCTTCAAATTTTGAATGAACGAAAAGTTCAAAACTATAATAAGATAAAAAAAATGTCAACAATATCAGTAAGAATCGCTTTGCACTGCAAAACAGATATGTTATATGGCAGAGAGGAATTCTATGACCCCATATCACTATTTTAGAGACTTTAAGCTTTTCACCCTCCCGGACCCTGAGGAAGATACCAGGTGTATGACTTGGTATTAACCCAGGGATTTTGGGGGCGATTTTATAGCCGAAATTCGGTCATATTCCCAATGGAAAATAGTATCTTTTTTTCCCAATTTACAGACAAAAACCCCAATCCTCCCCCAAAAAGTTTTATAAGTAAATACCTTATTCTGCTACTGTTCTATGAGAGAATAAGTAGATTAAGTTGAACATTGCTAAAATTGTAGTTATATTTTTTCCTAATTTTGATTAAACCGCGAAAAAAATTCCAAATCCCAAGGGTATGGGGTCGTATTCCCAAAATACCGAAAAGAAAACCCTGTAACCTTCCATTAGCTAACTGGTCAGCTCCTTCACATGTTGAATTTTGTCCACAGTGGGATGAAAACTAACCCCAGTTAACGAGGTAGTGATTACTAGTCAGTGACCACAGGGCCCTAGCTACACTTTAGGGGCCCTAAGGTAGGGGAATTTCGAGTCATTTTGAGGAAAAATGGGAATTTCAGGGGATTTTTTCAACTGCCTTAAAACCCTGTGATAAACATTTTAAGCTTAAACCCCCAACAGGGGTATATAAAGGAGGTAATGGCTGGTGGGTGGTTTCCCTTGATTTTTTAAACTGTTTTCAGGTCAGGGAGAGATTTTTTAAAATATCTGATATTAAATGGTGATTTTAATCACTAAAAAAAGTTCTATATGAAGCATGATGATTCTTTTATCAGTCCAGATAAGAAATTTCAAAATGTATGAAGATTTAGGTTCTTATATTTTCAAAACAATTTATAACAGAAATTCGAATTTGAATTAGAGGGAGGAGTTTATATGGTTTAAACCCATCGTCTGCTTCAGCTATTTATAGATTCAGTACAGTCAGCATCCACTGTATGTCTATCACTGATAAAACAATGTAGAGAGAGAGAGTTCATTTGATAAAACAATGTAGAAAGAGAGTTAATTTGCATCCGATAGTCTGATCGGATGTTGCTCCTTTAAAATAGCTGTATTTAAATTTATTACATACATTAATATACAATTAATCAAAGGTTAATAACTTAATATCAACCACTAAAGCAAAAACGATTTTTTTATTGATTTTTTTAGGGGAATTTTTATAAAAGATAGGGGGAAAAAGTATATTATTTTAGGAGGGTTATGTGGCAGAATTTCGGTCCCAAAGAACTCAAACAAGGGCCCTGGACCATCAAGTGTTTTGGTTTACTACTCCACATGATAGTGTCACTAAGTAATCCATTCATTGAACACTAAGTGCAAAAAGCCCAGTATTTACCAATTGTTATGAGTCACAGGAAATTCATGGATTCTGAATTACACTTCACTTTTGTTTTAAACAGGTGAATCAATTCAGATGTAACTAGAAAGAGGCTCTAAACATGTAAATAATAAATATGCATTAATTCAAATCATCAAGTAACTAAATGTGTAGGAGAGAATCACAAATATTAATGCCAATATTAAAACCACTAGTGACCTTAAGAAGTGCCAATGCTCATCTGTTCACTGCCTTAGTGAGATCTATCCACTAAGAGGTTTCATGTTGCGACCTCTTGTCTTGTAGTTTCTGAGTTATGAGCTACATTAAAGAATGTTCATGGACGCTGCCATAGATGATGATGCAGATGACAGTGATCAAAATAGCATGCCTTTTTCTTTGAAAACAAACATTGAAGCTAAAATTAAAAATCAATCAGTTTTCTTACCAATGAATACATGGACATTCTTGGCAACAAGACCTTTTGAAACATAGAACCCAATACCAGCTGCACCACCAGTAACTATAGCAACCTTTCCTGTTTGCAAAGGAATACCTGTAAACCAAAGAGAAGATTCACATGTTTAGACTTTGCGAAAGGCGCTGGACCGAAGGACATGTCCGATGGATTGTGTGATGGTCCGATAAAGAATCTTATCTCATTGGACCGGCTGTCTGGCAACTTATTGCCCGATGTATACACATTTATACTTGTATACTGCTTTTAGTTTTACAGATTTCCTTTCGGTCCGACAGAATTTTCAAGCTTGTAGGACCGAATGTCCGGCAGATGTTTTTGCCTTTCGCAAAGTCTGCATGTTTAATTTTCAGGAAGTATCTGCATATTTAAGAGGGTGTAGAAAAAATAAATAATTGCCAGTTTTCATTTCAAAACTTTTGACTGTGTTCAGTATGTGGAGCTATCCTTGTCCATTATGGTTTAATGCAAAGCCAGTTACAGAACTCTCTCTCAAACTTGTGCAAGACATGTATCTAGTAGTGTCCTGGTGCAACTAATTCTACAGACTGCTTGCGACAGCTTAGTCCAACTAATTAGACTCCTTTGTGATGGCGAGACATTTTTTCGACTTGGCTCCGTCAGAGGATGGTCTTTCCGAATTCGTTCATGAAAATCGGCCAACCGGAAAGCCGAATAAGTAGGGCTAGCGACAGCTAGAAACTTTTTGGGTCTGGACCCTCCTAAGAAAAATGACAGGATGGCCCTTCTGAAGTCATCGATGAAATCTGCAAATCTGAATAAGGCTACACGTGCCCTTTGACTAAGTACATTTGTAAGATTATGGATTCTAATACATAAAAAACAAAACATTATATAAGGAGATAAATATTAATAATACATACAAGATTATTTCTTTCATTATTAGCAGCGTCAAAACATTTGAGCAACCAAAACTGCAATCTGCTAACATATTGGTTACCACTTCGTAATATAGTATTATCAGAGACATCTATGTCTCAGGTATTATAGATTACCGTGATCGAATAAATTTGATGACGAAACGAACACCAAAACAGAAAGTAGACTCAAATTAAAATATAAATAGGTGGCTCCATACATACCTTGCAGAATTTTACGTTTCGTGAAAACCTGCACAAGTAGACACCATCCACCAACAATGTATGAGAGTATATAGAACACAATTGTACGTAAAATGTTCCACACGATCATAATTCAGATAATATAGTTGCTTCCCTTGAAATTTGGATGCTGCTAAAATTACTATCCCGTTCTTCCCGTACGAATATATAATTCGTTGATTAAACCCATTTGATATGCTTATAGCTTGACTGTCTGTATTCTCAACATTACCAAGGACTTATATACAATTTATGTATATAAGTCCTTGACATTACGAACGAATGAAAAACTTTTTGAAGGAAAATGAACTTGACACTTCACGAGAACTGACTAATTAATAATTAAGTCAAACATCAACTCATATCAACATGTCAAAACCTGGTGAGAGGATCATAGTAAATCTTTATTACAGCAAATATTATACATGCATACTGGCTAAATTCGTATGATGTAAATATACCAAGGAAGGTTAGCACATATATCACTGTTATTTTTTTGCTTGGGTTTGAAATATTCACTGCACATAGCAGAGGTCTACACGTACAAGGACTTGACAGATTCTAAATTTGAAATCAGAACATATTCCAATATATATGCTCTAAAATTTAAAGATCGATTCGTACATGTACAGGCCGGACAGTGCATGTATAATACAAAGCTTTGTCACGATAATACGCACAGTGCATCTGATTAGAAAACATATAAACACGTGAAAAATAGAAGCATGACAATATTTCGATTTCTGAGACAGTTTTTTCTCCAAGACATACTCGTCTTCTGGCTATTTTGAGCTTGTATCTACGTATAGTTTAGGGTGCGTATTGGGGTGTTCATCGTAAATGAGAAAGATAAAAGAAGCGGTAGCGACCGTTGCTTTCTTTTACGAAAAGTACACAAATAATTATGCACCCTGCTCCGCATGCACAGTGTGTACTGAACCTTCTTCGAAACTAAGCTTGAAATACGTTAGAACATATAGGTATTATATATAATTATTCTAAGAAAGCCAATTTTAAAAAAAACAATCCTTATCGCTGCTTGGATAAGAAATTGAGCCGACAACTAAAGGTTTAGCTCGGTCTCATCGTGTATCAAAATATCAATAATTCTAAAAGTAAATAAACCAGCGCATATAACGGAATGTATAGTCAACGTCTTTATTTATACAACAAACTGACAAAGCTTAATAAGAAACATGTATATGTAAATGTATATTGAATACAACAATGTACTATAAAATAGACCATCTTACACAGTGTTTTAATTTTATGGCCTACTAGAATATTATTCATCACAACCGATGATGTAGTAATTGTTCAATTGTGTGTACACATAATGCTGTAGGAAAGTGCTACACATGTTCACCAATCCTGCTAGCGATTTGCGGAGCGAAACATTCGAATTTATGTTTGATTTCCAACCTCCAACAACTTGTACCGAGGTGTCCACTTTCCTAAAGACATGCCGCATGGTCTCTTCATGCATTGTCCCTATGAAAGAAGCATAGGGCTACCTTTGGTCATATGGAAAGCAAACGAAGAATATTCTTGGTCGTGACAAAGCTGGATATACTAAAATTAAACCATATTATCTACAGCACAACCTTTACAAAGCAACATCCACTGGGAGAAGAAAATTATGTTGCTGTTTAGAGGTTGTTGTTCCAGAGAGGTTATATCGATCAATTGTTAAATGTTACGGTTTGGAAAAAGCATGCTTTTGTAGAAGGGGAATTGTTGCTCAAGAGTGGATCACTCTGTAGAGGTTGCACTGTATTTACAATCAGAAAAACTATTTGGCAGAGATCTGAGCGGTCTGCATTTAATAAAGACATACGTTAACTTCTTAATATTTAAAAATGCTTAATAACCTCTTTTAGGCATGTTACATCACCGTAAGTGAATATAGACTCGCGTGCGACAATATACGTTCAAAAACGTGATAAAAAGTTCTTGTAATTATTTTGCATTCTAAAATGATCGTGCTGGCACATACATAATTATTATGGTATTATTTTTTGAACATTTTATCATTAAGTTTACTAACCATGGCCAAATCCGGTAACTTTTTACAAAGCACGTGTAAACGCGGCGTAGTAAACAAACTAATTGTATCTGAAAAAATCCGACCCCGTAATGCATCACGATAGGCCATTTTTATATAGTTCATGATATGTTTTGATTGACAAAATATTTAAATTTTATGTGATTTTAAAACCTTTGAAGATTCATCTATAAAGATAGATAATTTTCATAGCAGTTTTTTAAACACATTCTCCAAGGCGATGAAAATGAAATCAAGTAAATACACAGCTGTTGCATAATAAAATCATTATAATGAACGTCAATTTAAATATCAACTGTGCGTGATCGTTTTTGCAGTGAATAATTCCTGATTCGTAACACATAAAGCATGAAGCCTGATGTGTTCCAAGTGGATCTTACAAACAACTTGATGTTAATATTATATGTGTTTATATACAGCCAATCCTGTGAACAAAGGCCGCCCTTGGGAAAGACAAGATGTGACCATATTGACAGTTGGTCTTTATTCGAAGCTCATTTTGCTTATTATTATCAGTGATGATTCTTAAAAGAATGGTATTTATTTCTCAGGATGGCCGTTAAACTGAGGTAGCCACTAACACAGATTTCTCAGTATTTGAAGATAAAATGAATCACTCGATCATGTCATGTGACAGCTAAGTCTAAATATCTATTAGGGACGCACTAGCAGAGCTGAATCAAGTGCTTTATAATTCAGTCAAGAAAATGTTTCGAAGAACAAAACATACAAAAAAAAAACATCCAATCTACACCAACTGATGTAGTTCGTCATCCTTAGAATGTAAGTACATGTCTATATTTCGTCCAGGCTTTCAAACTTTTATTTACTCAATTCATGTTTTTACATGACAATAAGAGCAATATAGAACAAATAGTATTAACAAACTGAAACCAGGTATAAATGTACGAAATTGTTAGTTAATTTAATGTTTTAAATGATAAAATACAGTAAGGCGATGGTTGCTACCAAGGAAGAAAGTTCATCACGAAATATACAGGCACTGTTAGCTGTTATTCTGCATACAATTATAACACTTCCTTCCTGTAGTTAATGATGATATCACAACACGATCCTAACTACATGTATCACCAATAGCCAACTGACTAAACATTTAATTTGATAAACTATCACACACATGATATGTACTGGATCTGTATCTTGCTAAAACGCATTTCGCTTGCAGACTAATTGTGATTCGATTTTTCGAAACTGATCGATAACTCAGCTTATCGATTTTGATGCTGACTAACGTACTACGTTTTTTCTTCATCCGCCTTGCAGTTGTTAAACTAAAACCAGATCTCGTTTCATGTTGCGGCGCAAGTCTATGTATGTTCAGTTCCCTCGAGTTCTGTCAGTACTTTGATTAAGCTGATTGATATATTCAAAGTACTTGAACTTCAAAATCGAAAGTAGATTTTTATATTAGTAGCTAATTATTGTCAGTTAAGTATAAGGAGCTAACCCTTTACACAACACTTATAAATGATAGTTCTAAAGATAGTTTAGCGGTAGTTGAAGTAATGTCGTAAACAGTTAAACCTGTGCACACAAAGACCACCCTTGGAAAAGACATGTTTGGCCGTTAACCATAGATAATTTTGTTCTTATTAATCAATGACGGTGGTCGCTAGTATACGTTTGACCGTACGCAATAGATACAGAGACAAATGATTTTTAAATAACGGATAAGTAATATATATGGATCCATAAATGTATGTTGTCGAAGCCAATACAGTGTAATTATTATGTAAACTCGTCTATAATTTATCATTACTCACTAATTTCGTCTCCAGAGTCCGAGTCTAAGTCACTTTCAACATTTATAATTATGTCGTCAATATCTTGGGCACCTGAACAAAGTAATAAATACGCAGCGTGATTTTGACGGCGCATGCGCGCAAAATGCAATGCTGTATAACCAGAATACGTTTTAGAATTTATTTTCAAACCAGGAACTAAAAGCAAATAATTTAGCAATGAGGTATCACCATTTTCTGAAACAATATGTATTGGAGTTTTTCCAGATTTCATATCGAAAGTGTTGACATCAGCGCCATTTTGTAAAAGCAGTGTCATGAGGTTTTTGTAACAGTTATACGTTGCAATAAGAAAGCATGTTAAGCCGTCTCCATTTCTTATCTCTAAGTTTTGAGGTATTTGCTGGTAAGGTATCTCGTACGAATTTCTCTTCGTTTCCCGGTACGTGATCGGGGTCAGAAGAGCTTCAGCAACTTCAGTAAAACCTTTCTTACAAGCTACATGTAAAGCAGTGTCGCCACGCCAATCCTGTGTACAGACCTTTGCACCCGCAACAACAAGACGTCTTACAAGTCGACGGTCATTTATTAATGTTGCTAAATGCAAAGCTGTCTGGAAATTATTGTTAAACCTTGACAAAATCTTATAATCTTTTAACAAGTCTATCATTAATAAAACGATATCTGGAAGTTTCAAAATAATTGCAAGGAATAACAAATTGTCACCATCCTTGTCTGGTTTTGCTATTATGTTAGTGAAGTCCTCGTCATGTTCGGTATCTTTAGCACCTTTCTCACTTCGACTGTGTTTACTGTCAAGTAAATCATCGTAGTCACGAAATTTAACACTAAATAATCCAACGGACTCTCTTGTTGATGTATCTAGGGTAACACTTTTGAGTTGTGGTTCGAGTCTCTTGGCAACCATTGTGTCCTTTACTGACCTATCCATTTGCAATAATTTATGCACATGATACAACTATTCAATTCCCACATTCCATAGAAATAATCGAATCTACAAAACTCTGAAACAAAAGTACTATCATTTATAAAATTACGTGTATCTAAAAATAGATTTGGAAATCCAAATAAATTGATATCGTACTTATATATATATATTTATTGTCATTACAAATCTACAAAAATGTATCTCCGAAGATTGTAATCAATTTAAATCATCCTGTAACATTTATCATTAATTTGGATTACATTAAATCTTAAACTTTTATATCTGCATTGAATACATGCGAAGCTCATGTATAATTATACTAACAAACTTGCCGCCTATATTTTTTTCAGTATTATAACTTATCTACGAGTAGGATTCTTTTTTGTTCCTCGTTTACTCGAATCCGATTTCAGACGGAAATCAGTCGTGAGTTCGAAAGAAAACAAGACATTTTGACATCTCCCAGTGCACAACAACAACATGATTTTTCCACTGCACGAATCTCTCTAGAGTTGTCGGCAATACGAATGAAATGTCGGCAATACGAATGAAATGTCGGCAATGCGAATGAAATGTCGGTCAATACGGAACAAAACTCAGCAATACAGGACTCCATGCATTTCCATTGGTTAAAAAATTCGGTACAATATGAAATTATGAAATGCGGGATTTTCATTGGTTCTTGAAACTCGCCGAAATAAGAAAAGAAAGTAATGGCTGCCATTTTTTGCATTAAACATTAAAAAATGAGCAGCAATTCCATTTTACTTGAATGATTATGATTTTTTAAAAATCAAACACTTATTAGAAAGATACATGTACAATGTATTAACAAAATACTCATTAATTAGTGAAATTCATATTTGCCGAGTTATTTGTCCTCGGTCGGCTGTATCGGGCTTCGCCTTAACGGACTCAGGTCGATATACCGAACCTTGGATAAATAACTAATACTTATTGACATTATTATATGACTTGATACATTTGACGAATCACGATACGGAATTATAAATCTAAGTAGCATAACTGATAAAGTGATTAACTTCTATTATACGGTCAATTTACTGGCTATATAAATTGGTACATTTGGCGACGAGTATTACACTGACAATTTATTGAGTTGTTAAATCATTCAGACTTTTAATGTTTCACTATTCGTTGCAAAACTCAATTTTCTTTAATGATCATTTCATTGCGTATTAAAATGTATTCATCACATTTTCGTCACAAGACAACTTAATAACTTGCTAATGTAGTCGTATCCGGATAATTTAAGTTAATCTATTCAAGTCAAATTAATTTTCGTTTGAAATGAATAACAACTTTATTTTTTCTGTAACTTTTTTTGTGCTTTAAATACATTAATTTTCCACTAATAGTTTGAACTTGCGAACTAATTACAAAAGAAACAACAATAATAACAACAAAATCGACAAATACAAAAGCTGCAACAGTCACAACAACAAAAGCATCAACAACAACAGCAACAACAACAACAACAACAGCATCAACAACAACATCAACAACAAGAACACCACCATCAACACCAAGAAGAAGAAGAAAAAGAAGAACAACAACATCTACAACAACAACAACCATCATCATCATCAGCAGCAGCAGCAGTAGCAACATCAGCAACAACAACAACAGCAACAACACCACCAACAACAGCAGCAACAAAAGAAGGAATAGCAACAACAACAAAATCAACAAATACAACAGCAGCAACAGTCACAACAACAAAAGCAGCAGCAACAACAACACCAACAATAACAACCAACAGTGGTAAAGTTAAGACTTATTGATCCCTTTAGATGTCATTATGAGGATAATGCATAAAAACATGAGGAATTCATCGTTATTAAACATTAACCATTGCTTGATATGACTTGCGGAAGAGCCGAAATATGTCCGTAAACGTTGCCCGACCGTACCACTGTTTTGTACTTTTTTCGAATTTATGACTTGTTTAGCTGAAATGATTTTGCAAAACCTAAGCTATGTCATAACATGTTTACTTTCTAATGCAGTTTCAAAATATGATATATGACTCACCTTGTTGATATTAATTTAAAATGAATTTTACAAATGTGCGGGAAGATGCTGTGCAAAATGGTACTATCTGAGTATTTCTCACGGTTATGATCCTCACTGTGTTCATAAAAAAACTACGTACGGGTAATTATATTTGTTTGTTTATTTGAGTTTTACGCCCCTTTTCAACAGTCAGAGTCATATAAGGCGCACAGCTCACCTAACTATCGTTCCTGGGAAGAACCAGACTCCTATCCTCCGTAAGAAACTGCCTACTTTCTCATATAAATATACATGGTCGTTAGCGGGGCTCGAACACACTACCCACTATCAGTGAGAGGTTACGGTGATATGAAGTCAGCGACATTAACCACTCCACCACGTTGGCGTGTCTACGGCTAATTACAAGTATAAGTATACCTAGATATTTCACAGCTTTACCTTGTTATTGTCAGTATTCTAACGTAATAAATGTCAGCAAATATACATGTACTTATAAAAAAAGGTTAGCAAGTTTGGAAATAACTGTTTTGTAATCGAAGAAAATCCTAAATAAATCCTTTCTACCGATGCAATAATGCTATCTCGGCAGATTTATATCCAATTTTTCTCACGATGATGCTGCGTTGGGAAAAAAACGGGACGTTGAAAAGGGTAAGGGTCAGACAGCACATGTCAGTATTGTGTGCCAAAACGGTCAAACAACGTCTTCTCATGCTACAAATAAGCTTCCTTATGATATATAGTGGGATTCTGGCCATTCTTCTTGCAAAGCACGCTCAAGGTCACGAAAGTTATTGACGTTTTCACGTTCTCTAGCCTTACGTCCCAGATGATCCGGCGATTTGGCGGGCCACTGAAGCACATTAACATTATTTTGGCGTAATACATCATGTGTATACCTAGCAGAGTGTGGACGGGCGTTATCCTGTTGGAAAGTAGTGACATTACTACTGGTATGATAATCTCGTCTTATCGCTGTGCTATCAGATTACCGAAAAACGTCACAAGCTCTGTCTTACCATCATGGTAAATTCCCGCCCATACTATTACGCTACCACCACCGTAACGATCATGCTTTATGACGTTTTCAGGATCAAACCTCTCATCCCTTCTCCTACAAACACGAAACCTATCATAAGCAAATGACAGGTTAAATCGTGACTCATCACTAAATAGAACGTCATTCCATTGTCTGCGTGATCACCTGCGATAAATCTGAGCCCACTGAACACGCGCCTGACGATGTCTAAGTGTCAGAGGGATACCGACGTAAGGGCGACGTCCTCTTAATCCAGCTGCTCGCAATCTGTTTCTGACAGTCATATCAGAAATCCTAGTCCCGGTAGTGTTACTTAACCGGATAACTAACTGCCGGTTCGACATGAAGCGATTACGTCGTGATGACGTCACTAGGTAACGGTCCTCCCGTGGAGTTTTTTGGGGGGCCGTCCAGTACGGGGTCGATCAGTCACGTTGCATGTTTACTGGAATTTGGTCATTAGGCGACTGATGATCGACTCATGGACATAGAAATGCCGAGCGACGTCTCTAGCAGACATGCCAGCCATTAACATTCCAATAGCTCTATGACGTTGATCCAACGTCATTCCAGGACGACGCCCCATCGTTATTTTCGGATTTATTTTGCGGTTTATTTTGTTTCAGCTTACGCTTAGAAATAAAATGTGTAATGTGACACTGGATTGTCTACAAATTTAGCTCTGTATGGATTGGCTTTGTTTTTCATAGTGCAACGCCATTGAATATGTATTTATATGTAGAAATAGGCGTTTAATAAAAAATTCAAGTTTTTATTGCACGTCATTTCCGTTTATCTCACGTTTCGACGTGATTTTCGATGAAATCGCACGGAAAATGAAAAATAATTTTGTCTATAGCAGGCACACCTTTTTACTACACAAACATGTTTACATAAAGTTTTAATGGAGAAATGGGCAACAACCTCTGGTTCGTTCAGTTAATACATTTTATAAAGTAATTATTGGCTGGATTGTGCTCTAGGTTTTTAATTCATCTCAAATGTACGGGCGATGGTAAATGTTGTTAACGTTCTATTGATGTTGTTTTTCTATGGTGTTTAACGCGACAACAACAGCTGACCAGGGTCGTTTTGCAATGTTTCCTACTTGAACGATGCAGAATTTACGTAAGCTTCGCTGATACGTTTCGCGGCTATTTAATCGGCATGTAAAAAGTGGAAGAAGCTTTCCTAAGAAGAAGATTGAATCGATACATTCAGTGTATCAAGCAAGTTTTGAGAAATGCCGGAGGAAAATATTACTTTAAAATGTTAATCTGTTTTATGTCAATGATGTGGATGATTAAACGCCGCAAATAAAAAATGAAGATCACTTTAAATATCGAATTTGTACATAGTCACACATAATTAACGAAATTGACCTTTTAGCGACTTTTTTATGAAAAATATATTATTTACCACTTTGTCAGCATTAAAAAGATCAATGACTCAGTAGGAACAAGAAAAACATAAGTTTTTCATTGGTTGATCTTGTACATCTGAAGCTGTGATTGGTCAATATATAAACTTAGTTTTAATTATTCGATAAATGAAATCTGACTTTTGATTGGTCGATACATGGAATTCCAGTATCGATTGGTTGTTTACGATCATGATAGACGTATATATTCTGGTCACAAATATCCGGACAATTCAGCATCTGGGTGGAGCAGGAAAGCATTACTAACTGTAAGTAGATTTTCTTGTACGTTTGAAAACAAAGACTAATAAATTATAACTACGATGTTTTTTGCATTTTGTTTAAAAAAACATAACGTTAGAAATGTTTCGTTGATAGTACCATGTAAGAGCCATCTGAATTTATTGGCGATGAATCTAATATTATGTCATACATGACGCGTACTTTATAGTTTTATTTGAAAATTTTGAATTATATGCTCCAAGACCCATAACATTATTCATAAGTCAGTCAGCTAAAAGAAAGTTAGATTAATTGAATAAATCTTATTCTTTTTATCGACTTTGAAGTTGCTTACGGACTATACAAGCAGTTTTCGTTTGACTAATTATCAAAACTTTACTTTATTCTTCAACATATCCATGTCTTAATTTGTTCTTTTTTATTGCGGAATTTGATATTCCGTCAACCAAATATTCAAACCTAAAATTAATGCATAAAACTAAAATCTGTTTGTAAGGACGGCTAATGAGAGGTTTGTCATTGTCTTATTGTTCCAGCTTATCTGGGCGGCTTCATGAAAATAACATTAACAATATTTTGAAATAATGTAGCAGACTTTTATATTTTACGTGTAAAAGCAGATAATCCACAAGTTCTGTTAATTTCTTAATTAAATATACATTCATTTAGAATATTAAGCAATTTCTTGTACATGTTCATGTATTAAATAATTAATGTTTGTAATAACATAATATAAGTTTGAATTTTGAAACAAAACAATGTCTAATATTGATATAAATTGTTGTGTTCATAATACGATAAAAGGACCCTCCGTCGTTGAGTGGTTATGACACCTAGTTATCACTTGCCCCACATCGCTCATGAGTTGCTATAAGCGCTACAACGCATAAAGACATGATATTCTGATTCAACTTGGTTCATAGAACATAATTTACAAATTTACTTCTTTTAATATATTGTTATATCTGCAAGATTCTATCTCTAGATTATGAGATCTTAATCTGAATCGTGTTAGTTCCATTCCATATTTATCAATTTCAACATGATCTACATAAGGTTCATTTTTGTATGTATCTTTAAATTTTCTGCAGTAAAGCATTTTATTTTGGTTGGATAAAATGTCATTCCAATCCTGAGTATATTGATCACGTAAACGTTGTTTAAAAATGGCATATAATTGTAGTTAAAATCGAAATCTAGCACCTAGACTATTAATCAAGTGTAGACTGTAAACCCAACATCCAGATGTCATAGCATTTATATTATGTAATTGATCTGTAAAATATATAAACATTAGGGAATAGGTACGATTTATGAATACAACAAAGACAATATCATCTCAAGGCTAACCTTGTTAAAATATAGTATAGTTGATTGTAAGCGTCAAGAGCTTGATCATGAAAAGCGTTTACGGCATGTATCATGGATCATAGAAAGCAGTATACGTGTATGTGCAGGTCTAAAGTGAAACAAGTAAAAGGTGCGCACACATCCATCTGTATGGTGACTTATTAAGACTATATTTCTGCACACACTTAGCGAGTTAATTTTCGCGTACACGCTTTTCTAAGTTTATGTAAAACTGAAAAGTCGGCAGTAACTTGCGGAGAGCAAGGTTAGCACTGATATAGACTCTATGAGAACTGCTTACTGAGTAATGTCGGACAAGTATAATAATAACAACAGGGTTTTAGACTTACTAAATGGTCAAAAGAGAACAACATTATAGATTAAGCCCAGACCAGGTTCCGAACTTGCTATTATACGGCTGACAACATTTTTACGCTACAATTACTGGCACAAAAATACCTTCAAAACCGCGTGGTAGATTCTATTGTCTTTTTGACGATTTCTCTAAAGCTTTCGACCGGATACGACACGATACATTGTGGGAGAGCCTCATACGAAAAGGTGTACTTGGAAAATATCTAAAAATATTACAGTAAATGAACGGGAAAATCTTTGCCTGTATCAGATCCACTGACGGACTAACTGACTATTTAACATGTTTGATCGGCACCCGACAGGGTTGCGTAAACGCAGCCCATTATTATTCTCATTATACATAAATGATCTGGCCGATTTATTGCGTGAAAGATGTGGTTCCGGGATGTTTGTAAATAAATCACTATAATGTTCGCGGATGATATAGTAAATTGCGCTGAAACAGCCATAAAAAAATACAAAATATTGATATGGTTGATCAATTTTGCCAACAAACCGGTATGCAAGTTCACGTAGACAAAATCAAAATCATAGTACATACAATGTATTCAGAAGTGGCGGGCCACTGCGAAAGTATTAAGTGGTTCTACTGCGTTAAATTGGTTGAGGTTGCGTCATCCTACAGATACAGGAGTATAGTGTTTAGTCCCAAACTATCATGGACTCTGGCTAAATTAACCCTTGCTGCACAAGCTAGAAAAGCGACAAAGTCCATCAATGCTAAAGTTGCATGTATGTACTTCTGTGTAATGGGCCGGTGGCCTACATAATTTAAATAAAGTTATTGTTGTTGTATTGTACCAGTATTTAAGCCATTCTTATATGAAAATGTAATAAAATGAACCCATTTTGGCAAACATTAACATATTTACATCTCTTTTTCAGAGCCGTAACCTGCAGGAATTATGTTCACTAAAGTTATCATTTTGCTCCTGGTGTGTCAAGCACTAGGGCAAGATAAGATGAAGTCGGTAATGTATATTTATATACTTAATTGGTGTAATTAACCCTCTGTTTTATATATTGTTTAATATTTTACATAGAAAGCCAATTGAGTTGTATATACATGCTGGGTAAAAAAGGCCAAAAATAAAGAAACATTCCACCGGATATTTTGCTAAAATGGTCAAACATGCGCCAAGAACAAGTAATTGAACCACATTTGATGTAGACACTAGATGTGATGGAGTTTATCCTAAAATTCAGACATAATGCTCTCATCAATTCAATCCACAAACGAATGTAAACGATTGTAGGTTTTTCAAATAACGTCAATAGTTTATGATATGGTTTTATAAGCCAGTATCGAAACCAAACAAGCTGCAGGGATCATCATTCATATTTTACTCACACGGAGCGACAATTAAGTGAGGTTTGGCCCATTGGTTTGATTTGAATTCTTTGATATTCTGCTTTGGACCGTATTAAGGCAATACTCCAGCCGGGATTTCATTTTGCATTATTTTAGTGGGTTTACGCCGTGTTTCAACGATATTTCAGTTATTAGTATAATATTATTAATGGACAGTCTACGATGAAACATACATTTAAAGTTTTAATGAATAGATTTCAAAATATAACTCATTTGATAAGTCTGTTATATACGGCGGCCGGTTTACTCACAGAGAGAGATTTGTTATATATGAACTTAAGAGTTATAGTAACACTGTTGTATATAGAGCTGTTCTGAAGCTCTGAACTATCTCTGTACCCACAACAGACCTGTCTAAATCGTTCCAATCAATGCTGGTCTTTGGAAAGAGTGAGTTTTGTATTGATCATTATTATAAGTATACATATAGATGGTTTAAAGCACTTTTGATGGTTCATGGCCTGTTTTTGGACAATAAATTTACCCATACAGTTCTCATACAATTTTGAATCTGATCAAGTGTTTACCACGAGTGGGGTCAGCTAGGAATCCATAGTCAGAGCTGGTACCAGTCACTCAGCCACTTAGTTTTTTTCTATCTTGGAGGGGAGGCAGTTAGTTTCTATTCAGCATCTTGATGGCGCAACAGAGACGAATGATCTAAATGCTCAGTTAAGCACAGGTTCTACATTTAGCATCATCGAATAACTATGTACATGTACAGTGTACACTACTAAGTCAAAACACGTTCTAAGATGTAGAGTGAAAAGTGTAAAGCAATGATGTCTTCTAAAATAGTTTCCAAAACAAGGTGGATTAACTCCATTTAGAATGAATAACCGTAATACAATGTTTCATTCCAGACAAGTGTCGAATATTCCAGTGCACAAAACACACAAGCAATGATGCAAGGTAATGAATTAAAACTCGTCGGTGAGAATATGGATATGGTAGTAGATTATGATCAGGTAAAATGATTACATTGCATATCTATTCTATTTAAACTTGTATCATTGTTCAATTAGTAGAAGACGTATTTTGAATGTTTTGAGAATTAAATGTTTTCTTAATTATTCTACGACCGAGTGATACTATAATGTTAATAAACAAGTACATGTATTTTATAATGGCCTTCTTATTTGGTTGAAGACTGTCATTTTAGCCCGAGGCCGAAGGTCGAAGGTTAATATGACTGTCTGAAGCCAATAACAAGGCCATTATGAAAACACTTACTTATTGACAATTTTATTAATTAACTATACAATATAGCAGCGGTTTTATAATGGCCAAGCTGGACAGCCATTCAGATTGTCCGAATCTCATAATAGACGAGTTTCTTTTAAAAAAATGCCGTGTTTTTTCATAATGGCTGAGTTCTGTGTTAATAATTTCGCGGTGAACTTGATATCGGCCCTGCATTTGAAGTGAAAACTCGCCTAGTATTGAATTGTTAATAATTTAATAATTAGTCCAGTCAAATTAACGGATGGGGTAGGACTAAATGGTACAGAATTTATTTTGTTATAAAACGATCATGTATATGATAACATACATAAAAAATAAAATAGGCCAAAATCTGACCAGTTTTAATAAAATAAATAAGCTTTTCATATTCGGATAATTTCACTATCCGAAAACCGGTATAGTTGCGAATAAAACCCGTATTACTTCGTACATTAGTGCGTCGTTTTCATTAATTGACGTCAAATAAATCAGCCTAATATCGTCTTAATGTTCTTAGGAGTTGATTTACTAAGTCATCACTCTATATAGCTGAATATCTACCTATATTTAGGCATGATTTTGATAGTCGGTTATCAATAAAGAGTTCTAACCTAATGTAGACTAGACCACGCTTACGTTAATGGATTGTTGATCACGACCCAAGGCTTTTAGAGCCTGTTTTTTTACTGAACGGTTCAAGAGAGGAATCTTTGTTTTAGTATCAAACTTTCTATCAAATAAGACCACGCTTTTTGTGGCAAAACCTGTGGTAAATATGTATATTATATCATGGACTCCCGACTTTTTATTTAGTCTAGAAAAACAAAGAATAAGCATATGTTTTCTTCCTATTTTTGTTCATGTTTATCAATGAAGAGTGACTTCTTGCAGAAAAAAGTGTGCTTTTATGAAAATACAAATGGAAATAAATGTAGCAAACTTCCAAAAATGTAAACCAATGAGAAAGTAACGATTACGACTGGCCTTTCGATAATCACTGAGATTGGGATCTATCAAACATATGACAGCTTAACAATTCGCATTCTGCGCAAGTGGGTAATTAATTTCAAAACTAGACATCTGATGTGAATGAATAAAGAATAAACATATATATTAAATAACAAAATATACCAACTTACTATTCAAATAGCTTAAGTCTACAAAAAATACTGATTAATTTAATATAGATTACAAATTACTAGTTTTCATAGCATTACCAATGTTAGCAAATAAATGATGATTGGCTCAATACTGTTCAGTGTTGTTTCGTGCATGCAGGTGACTAACATGCTGCAGATGCTTTGTAGTTTTCAATTTGGGCTAAATATATCAACGAATATTACTCAAACTTATAACCAGGATAAAATCAGAAATCTCATCTGTTAAGGACCAAGTGTGTATGACATTTCAACTTTTGAAATAGTTAGATATATCATGGATAGTAAATGGATAGTAAAGAATATAAAATGTTATGTATTGAAGGAACATTACGATAAACACTTCCTGAGCCGACGAATATTTAAAATTCATACTTCCGTTATTTTTTTAAATTGATATTGTTATCCGAAACATCGTCTTTCTGCATCTATTAATGTCTTGATATTCTAGTCTGAAAGTTGACGTGTGATACTAGTATTGCAAAATTAAAGAGACCCTCTTCACAAATATTTAGCTGATATGCCAAAATAAAACCTGACATTACAACAACAGTTGATCAACAATACCAATAATTTGTTGCGGACAATGATAAACATACATTCAATTGCATCTACAAATATTCTCTGGGGTCAAACAGAACGTTGTTTCGTTAATTTTACTTACCAATGATCCAATTAAAATTCTTCTTCCATGGTTTAGGGTAAATAAAACATCTCAAATTTTACATGGAGGTGCTTATAAATGAAATAATAAGTTGAAATTAAGATTAGAACTATTAAGACACCTATAAGTAAATAGGAATGTATTAGGATAACGATATTTTTACTGCAAGAAAAAAATCTTTTCACAATAGCGAACAACAAATTCAATTACACCTGCACAGCTGAGTTAATTTCTATTCAGAGTCGACCAGCAGCCCTTGGCAATCTCCATGATCTGAAGAAGGCCCTTGTGCAGGAATTAGGGGTGGGCCAATGCATCAAAATATCACTGCATTGTGATCCTGAGTCTCTCGATAGTATGGATCGATAGTAAAAGTCATGATCCAATAATTATCGCCGATAGTTAGCTCAACTATCGATAATTTCGATACTTTCCTTCTTATAAAGTTTATTTTTAATTTAGAAAAACTTCCATTGCATCTTGTTATAGAAATAATTGTAAATATACCCACGCATCAAACTGCCACAAAGGACCAATAACGCAATCGTTAAATTAGCCAATTTTAGTTCAGTTACTAGTATCTAAATTCAAAATTTTAAGGCCACACCAATTTGATTACAGTACTTGTTCATCCGATTTGTCGCTCCTGTTATTATTATCAAAATTAGAAAAATAATATTATTTTTTATTTTTTGCTTCCTTATTATCGCTTGCTCATTACCACAATGTTTTTTCATCAGATAGATGCTGGTCTTAAGGTACCAACATTTGTCTCGGCTGATATAATTTCTGACTCCTTTCGTTCCTATGACGGGTGATTCAACAATTTTCATCAGAAAACTATTGAATAAGGACATTAAAAACGTTTTTACGGGTAAACGGTAACAGTTATTGAAATAAATGAACACAGACTTTTTATTCGCATTCCCACATTCTTGTTTGAAAGAAGGAATTAAAGATAATATTAAAAAAAAATATTTCGCCCGCTCGCTAAAATCGGAAAAGAAAAATGTTCTTTTTTCAAAAAAAATATTTCGCTCGCTCGCTTGCTTTCGTCCAAAGAAAATCTGATGAACAAGTTATTAAATTGGTATGGCCTGATAAATAATCATAGTAGATGACATTTTATTAGTGTCGGGTTAGAAATGTATACAAGTGCATTAAATTGATACATGTACGTATTTACAAACCTTTGCCAGATTTTCATCTAAAGGAAACTCAATATAAAATAAAGAATGATCAGGGAGTCTGGACTGAAGGAGTGTGCATTTTCGGACTTCATGAGGTATATAATCAAGGGGCCGCGGTCGTGATCCAGCTGTTAAATGTGCTGGACTCGTTGATTTCCTTATGTGGAGAAGTTATGTGGAGACGTTGCCAGCTCCATATAGGATGGTAATTAAGCTAGTACTTGTTAGAATGCAGTCTGGGAAAACTGGTTTGGTGAACTGGCCGTCGTTGAATATCGTTCAAAACAGCGTTAAACGCATCGAAACAAAGACCCACTATCCACTATGATATGTACCTAAGTTAGACCATATCATGATGGGGACCAGGAGCGTAGCCAAATTTGACTCAGGGGTAAAAATTGTTGGATTTAGATTGAGGGATCATTAGACATGGCGTCAAATAACAAAGATAAGGCCTTTTCGATTTGGAGAGGAATTTAGTATTTTAAAACTATTCTAGTTGCCATGGCAACCAGCATTTAAAAAGGATAAATAATTTTTCAGGAAACTGAAAGAGATATACTTTTTACGGGTTATGTTGTAAAGATCTGTAAAATTTGATCACACTTTCACGAGATAACTCTAATTTCTATGTTACCATAAGTGGGTGGGGTAATTTAACATCTAATTTTGATTTCAAACAGTAAAAATACTAAAACATATTTTATTTTTTGTACTTTTGTATTATGCAGGGCTGATATTATTCATGTTTTGTAAAATTTAATAGATATTTATAATTTATCTGATGTATTTGTCCAAGTTATCGCATCAGTTAACATGCTATTTGCGTATAATTTGATAAATGATGGCCTATACTTAAAACGAATTTCTGGAAAAACGGCCGATCCGATTTTGTCCTAATTTTATCCTGATATTGTAGAAAGTCTAAGCTTTCGAATGAGCCATATTTCATTTCTGTACCATTTTGTCCTGGGTTCGACCAAATTTTGTCATAACTTGACTAGACTAAATGTTGAATAAACGTGCTTAGTGTGGATAGTAAGGTTTGAATATATCAATATGCCTGCAACAGGTTAACAGAGGTTAGGATAAATATGCTGAATCAGTGATACATTTTATGTATCAATCCATTCAATAGAGAGTTTACTGTTATCAATACGCGTGTATAAATCTTGATCTTGAGATTCCATGGTATACTCAAGAGGAAAAAATACGGAGATAAAGAGAGGGAGAGAGATTTGTTTAGATCTCTCTCTCCCCTCTCTCTCTCCCCCTCTCTCTCTCACCCCCTCTCTCTCTCCCTCTCACCCTCCCCTCTCTCTCTCCCCCCCTCCATCTCTCTCCCCCCCTCTCTCTCTCCCTCTCCCCCCCCTCTCTCTCTGTGTGTAGAAATTTAAGCATATGAAACACAAAAATAGTCTTCCATTATTGTGATTGTGATTTTTGAAATTTCTTTGTTCTATTATAGAGTATTACAGTGATTGCCAGTGACGGTAGTTGTATTGTTATCGACAAACCGCTTCCAGACACACCGACTATTTGCGAAGCAAAGGAAGCAATGAAAAAAAAAGTAAATATATATTAAAAAAAATTACAGTTTACATTTGTATATTCTGAAATTAAAGATTTTAGCAAAATGAAGGTAGGTATTTTGCGCGTCTTCTCATGTAACCTAGATACTTGATCATTTGTTCGGTCTTCGAGAAGGTACAACTGTTTATGCCATTATGGTGTGTGGATTGGTAAGTTGCAGATCCGTTGTATAATTGACCCGCGTCTCTCACTCTCTCCCAAGTTCTCAGGTTCTCATGTATGCGGTTTTCGGTGCCATTCGACTAACGAAATAGTCACGTGACTGCTGCTGTCTAAGGTACTATAATTGTGTATTGTCATATCCATGGAATTTCTACGGTCGGTGACGAAATTTTCAAGATTTCTGTGAGTAATATCATTTTCAGCTATCGAAGGATATGTCAGATTGTTCACTGATGTACAATTATAGTACATATACTTTCCCATTTTTTAAAAGCTTTCAAGAGCCAAAAAAGCGATGACATACCTACCCTATTTTCAATGAGCATGCAATCTAAAACAAATACTTTTGTACGCCTAACTATGTTATAATTATATCTTTTTGTAGACTGTTTCGTTGAAACCGCCAGAGGACATGGCGGAAATTAAACTAGTGCAGTCCAATGCCAAGATCAGCTTGGGGCCAGTGGCAGCTAAATTGTGTACAGAAAAAACAATTTCGGCTACGATGATAACTGGTGATTTATTAATGCATACTTCAAAATAAGATAAAAGCATTTATTTAACAAAGAACTTTTAAGATGAATAAATATCTACATAAAGGCCCAATATCGTACACATGTAATACAGTATACATGTATGATATTATTAAAGAACAATGTACGTTGTCACATACTTGAAAAGTATGAAGATAATGAATATATTTCAAAATTGTAACAGGTACGCGCTTACATACATGTATGCGGGCGCAAGTCAATGTTTCATCCGATCCCTTTTCAACAATCAGAATCATATGAGGCGGACAGTGGGAACTAACGTGGGAAGAACCAGTCCTAGACTCCCATCCTCCGTAAGCAACTGCCTACTTTCTCACATAAATAGTCATAGTCGGTATCTGGGCTCTATCCCACGATCCTCTGTCAGTGAGAAGTAACAGTGATTAGAAGTTAGCGACTTAAACCTCTCGACCACGGAGTCGGGCGCAAGTCAACCCCCCCCCCCCCCTAATCTTTCTCTTATCATTTTCAGATGAAAAAGAAGCAGAAGCCGCGAAAGTTTCATCGAAGAGGATTTGGTGGTGGCCATGGTACTTCCACTTCACACCTTGTCATCATCATCATTGCTACCACAGCTACAACTACTACAATTATTATCCCTACTATTATCGGCCATGTTTTTACTGGAGGTACCATATTTGTTACTGGCGACATTGCTATTTTTTCTATCCATATTACTAATAAAAACGACGTACGATACACAGCACTGAAGGGAACGATCAGGAAGAAGTAATGAGAAACAAAAACATTTTTATTACAATCACAATACAATACCATATAACATTTACAACAAGAAAATATACTTATTAATGTGATTGAAAATGTATAATAATATGACAGTCCAGACTGATTCCAATCGAATGATTAGAACCACTATGTAAGATCAAGTAGTGATGATTTTCACGTTCTTTTCCATATTAATTACTTGCATAGTAATTCACCCTTACTTACTTTACTAGCACCTAAGTATAATCAACTCTTGCCTCTATTTGATAGATGAAGTGTTCTTGAACGTGTGTAAGTTTGTTACATTTAGGGTTTTCATAAGACGTTAAAAGTTGAGGACAATTATGATAATTTATAGAGTAAACAAATATCCTACTATTGTAATAGCAAATTATACCCTTTGGTAAAAATTCTCAAAAGTCAGAATCTTTATTTTACTTATTACAAGGGTCAGACTACCATCTTAAGGGTCAAATGAAAGCCCTGTAACATTGCATGATATGTATATGTAGCTCTATTCTCTATATGACGTTATTTCTTTGTTGCAAGCTATTTTCAAATAAATACAATGTATACAGCATACACGAAACTAGCTGTTGTTGTTTTGTGTTATGACAATCGGCAGTTATTTGGTTATGAAAAAGACTCTGCAAGAGTTGCTTATGGATTCTAGTTCAGAACGTTTTGAATTGAAATTCACCAGAATATGCTCTGATAGTATGTCAGTCAGTTGTCCAAACATGATCACCAGTGGCAGTGTGTCAACAGATTAGATCAGATTAATTATCACTGTTTTAACAAAATTATCTCGCAAATGTTATAAACAGTACAACCTCTACAGAGTGGCCCTCTCTTCAACAGCAACCTCCCTTCAACAACAACATGTTTTCCCACTAACTATTTATTTAACCTCTCTAGAGCAACAACCTCTCAACAACAACATGATTTTGCTACCCCAAAAGGGTGTTGCTTTGGAGAATTTGCATTATATATATACGGCTGTAAGATATGAATACAAAAAATGAATACAATCCAATCCAACGCAACGCAATACGAACTTATTATTTCTCACATAGAAACTAAAATAATTATGATACAAACAATATATATGCATGTATAAGTCATTTAACGGCTTAAGCATAAAATCCATACATTGTATTAAAAAATTAGTAAAAATAGATGTAACATGCACAAATAATTGTGCGAGATGCGGAAATATTTATTGTAGTACATTTGGTTGGTATCGTCACAAACAAGAAATGTCTTTAAAAAAGACAGTCGCGAAAAAATTCTGTCTTTACATTTTCATTCTGCCTATACTAGTATAAGTCTATGTGAATTTTTCTGAAAACTATCAGATATGTCCTAAAATGATGTTCAGAAAACCAGTTATAATTGTTACAATAATGATATAATAAAAAACTTGTCATTGTAGATACATGAGTATGTATGGTCCCAATATATACAACACGTACAATATATACTATCTGGTTTCCTTGATTAAATAACGTAATATCACTATGTAACGTGATTAAGTGATACAATACATGAGAACTGTTCATTTCTCTGAAAAACGTTTTTACAATGATGATGGTGTTGGATCCTGGTGTCCATAAATTACGGCTCTTCCCATAACAACAGAAGATGGATCCATCGGAATTATTACGCGATTGTCCCAAACAGCTTAATTCTTTTACACAATCTTGTAGCATGTGATGCTCAGAAAACTGTCCCACCATCACGATTGTTGAGAGATCAGGTACATGAATTTTTCGATAGCATGTTTTAGATGATGAACAACATTTTCATTCATACATTTATATGAAATTGGTACATTTGGCGAATCATGATCTAAGTAGCATTACTGTTATTATTAAGCGATGAGCTTCCATCGAGTATGGAACAGTATTAGTACAAAAATTACACTGTGCCTTCTGACATGCCGTCTTGCTTTGTTACGTACATATTTTTACATCCAACATTGTATATTAAATTGTTACACCTTCATTCATGCATTTGTTATTTTATCTTTCGTTATTAAGTTCATATTTTATCATCCTTCTTCTGAAATTGCTAATTGTGTGTTTTGTCGTCGAAAGTGTTGCTATTGTTCTGGGGGTTTCATTATGTTATGTTGGTAAGTATCGCATTAAAATATTTTCGTCAGAAAAAAATTCTGACATTTCGTTTCAAGGGGAACAACTCTGAAGTAACCCGGGTACGGAAATTAACGAAGTAACATCGTTTATGAGTACTCGCTATTCGACAACCGGTTATTTTACAACATCTTCAAATTCATTGAATGAGTATGTTCATTTTTTACATTAGTACAAAATTATGTTTTAAATACTTATTAAAACAAAACTACGAAATAAAAAATAATACGAAACTATGCAAACGGCGACATAGACTGGAGTAAACAGGTTCTCGTTGACTTGTGTGTACAAAGTCTTTGTTGCACTGCAACATGGAATGGGAACCACTTTTCAGTAGGGAAATGACGTCACGTTCGCTGACAATGAAGTGGGTCCGAAACGATTCATAAACACGATTCTAAAAAATAGCTTGGGAAATTTATTATGTCGGGAACATGTCACTTGAGGATACGGTTACTATTCCTGTCCGGGAATTGTTCTCATGCCAGTACAAGTTTATTACCCAATTAAGCTCTTACAGCATCCTTGTATCATATTTGGAATATAGACGTGTGACTTACCTTTTGATATGACTATAATAATTATATTCAGGGAATGTACATAATATTATACGATGGAGTAAGACTTTTTAAAGTATTTTTTGTACAATATTCTGATATAGCGGCAAAGACAATGGTTCCCTGTCTTACGTTATAACAATATAGATAACTTAGAATGGGACAAAACTTTTGAACGCCCAGCTTTAGTTTCGCATTATAATTTGCGCCTTCTTCCGATAATTACCGATGCTGAAAACAGCTAGTGCCACCTAGTGTCATAATTCGTAGTACAAATTACGACATTAGGCATTTTGCTTGCTTACGTTGTACGTGTGGCATGCTTCGATGTAACATTTGTAACATGAACATGTTGACATTATCATTTGAGTAATTCATAAAGTAGGTGATATAAATGAGATACGAACAATCAAATAAAGAGTGGACAATGTAGAAATATTATATGTTGCACAGATATACGAACCATGCATCAATTCATTTCCCATAATTACGATGTCATTCTGAAAAATGCGCGGACAATAGAAGTCAAAATATAGTACGAAATGTCAATTGTGCGAATGGACAACATAACAGCGCAAGGCCGCATGTCAGAAAGCACGATGTAATTTTTGTACTAAACTGTTCCATAATCGAGTATTACACTGATAATTTATTGACTTGTTAAACCATTAAGAGTTTTGATGTTTCACTATTCGTTGCAAAACTCAATTTTTTTTAATTGATGATCATTTCATTGCCACACACTCGTCGCGAGACAAATTAATAACTTGCTAATGTAGTCGTATCCGGATGTTTAAGTTAATCTATTTAGTCGATTTAATTTTCGTTTGAAATGAATAACAACAAGATTTTTTCTATAACCTTGGTGCATACATTCATTTTACGCGGGAATGGCTTGAACTAACGAACAAATTGCAAAAACAGAACTGTAAACATTATTACCCAATGGCATGATATTTGGAATTCGGACACATTACCAATAGTAATAAATGAACATATATAATCAATAATGACCACATCAATGAATTGTTCCTTATTTATTCCAAACATACGGTACAAAGTTAGTGATGCAAAATGCAACCAAGCATGGATCAGAAAACACACAAATACTCGGAATGGTCGAAGATAATTAAGTGGTCGTATTTCGTAATAGCGGGATGGTCGCAATTTCGGATAAAAAGGCCATTAAACATTTAAAAAGTGCTCACATTAGCGAGGTGGTCTTAATTTCTTGGTAGCCGTAAAGTGGGGTTTAGGTGAGTGATGCGTAATAAAACATACAATGATATCCTGCGTGATCCGTTCAGTAATATCAATGTAATTAAAGTTGTATAGAATGAAATATATGTGAAACACGATACACGATAGAATCCCTCAAAGTATGACCGGGAAACACTAAAAACAACAACAACAACAAAATCGACGGCGAACCAATGTAATTGTACTACCCTTAAAATTTATGGCTTGTTTTGTTGAAATGATTTTGCAAAAACTTAGCAATGTCATAATATGTTTACAATGCGGTTATTTAATGATATAACTCGGCTTGTTGAATTATATTGATTTAAAAATGAATGTCACAAATGTGCGGGATGATGTTGCGCAAAATTGTAAGTAAGAGGTGTCTGAGTATTTCTCACGTTTATGGTACAGTGATCCTCCCCGTGTTTGTCAAAATTAACTACATACGGGTAATTACAACAAATGTGACTAGAAATTTCATAGCTTTACTTTAAGGTTTATCTCATGACGCGTTAACTATAATCGTAAAATGTACTGCGTGGCTTTTTGTATATGAAGAAGTTAGAGCATACCAAGTACACGTCTTTGAATAAAATGATGTTCTGTTCTGTTTAATTGACATTGTCGGCATACTGACGATATAAATGAATATGTCAACCGGCCCATATGTTTTAATGGAGAAATGGGCGACATTCTCTGGTGCGTTCATTTAATCAATTTCATAAATGAATTTTGGCATAATTGTCATCAGGAATTGTTATTTATAACTGTTGTTGTTTTTCTTTGGGGTTTAACGTCCCAACAACAGCTGGTGTCGTTTTGCGATACTTCAGCTTAAACGGTACAGAATTTACGTAAGCTTAGCTGATAATTAAGTTTCAGGCTATTTGATCAGCCTTTAAAAAGTGTAAGAAGCTTTCCAAATTATTACGAGAAGATTGCAACAATGCAACAAGTGTATCAAATAAGTTTTAACATATGTCGAAGGAAAACAACATTTTCAAATTTTAGCTGTTTCATGTCAATGATATGGAAGATTAAACGCCGCCAATAAAAAATGAAGATCACTTTCAATATCGAATTTGTACATAGTCACACATAATTAACGAAATTAACATTTTAGCAATATCATTATGAAAGATAGTTCTACACTACTTTTCAGCATTTATCAAAATTAATTTAAGAAATGACTCACTAGGAACAAGTAAAATATAAGTTTTCATTGGTTGATCTTGTAAATCTGAAGCTGTGATTGGTGGATATATAAACTTAGTTTTAATTGGTCGATAACTGAAATCTGAATTTTGATTGGTCGATACATAAAATTTCAATATCTATTGGTTGTTTACGATCATGATAAATGTATATATTCTGGTCACATAGTCCCGGATAACTCAGCATCTGGGTGGAGAAGCAAAGCAATACGAACTGTAAGTAGATTTTCTATTTCGTTTGTTAACATAACTGTTAAATTTTAATTGAAATGTTGGCATTTTGTTTTGAAAAGAAGATACGTTAGAAATGCTTCGTTGATAGAACCATGTAAGAACCATCTGAAGTTTGGTGACGAATATGATAGTATGTCATTTATAAGTGACGCGTACATTGTAGTTGTATATGAATATCTTTATCTACTAATCTCATACTTTTAAGACAGTCAGCTAAACGAACGTTGGATTAATTGAATAAATCTCATTCTTTATATCGACCTTGAAGTTGCTTACGGTCTATATAATCAGTTTTCGTTTGACTACAATTATTAAAAAAATATTTTGTTCGTCAGCATATTCATGGCTTAATTTGTTTACTGTATTTTTTTTCATTGTGGAATTTGATATTCTGTCGACCAAATATTTAAACTTTTTTAAGTACGGCTAACGAGAGGTTTGTTCAAACTTGTCTGTGTGAGCTTCATGAAAATAACATTAAAATTGATATTTTGAAATAATGGTGCAAGCTTCTATATCTTTAACAGCTCCTTAATCAAATATACATTGTACATTCGTTCAGAATGTTTTAACAATTTCTTGTACAAATGCTAAATTATTAATAGTTATAATAACTTGATGCAAGGTTGAATTTGAAAACTCATAGTCTGTTATAGATAGAAATAGTTATGGTCATAATGCGATAAAAGGACTCTCCGTGGTTTAGTGGTTATGATCTCTGATTAGTAACTACTATCACCTCACCGCTGTGAGTTCTAATCTCACCGAAGCCAAATTTCACACGTGGGGAAACTGTCTAGCCAGCTTACAGATGGTCGGCTGATTCACTAGATGTACATATTGTGTCTTCTTCCGTTTTAAATTCTGTAAGAGTTGCCAAAATGACCCTGTCTGTGAGTGGGACGTTAAAGTATCAGAATCCCACTAATGACCCTGTCTGTGAGTGGGGCGTTAAAGTATCAGGATTTCACTTTTTATCCCACCTATTTTAATTTTTTGTGAGAGTTGTTGCCATTGTTGAAAAATAAGCATTGTTTTTAAATATTGCATGGTAACCTGCATTTTTCATTAACAAATTAGATTTATGCTGCAGATTTATATCTTTTGACCATAGGCTTTTCATCGAAAGGGGTGTTCTTTTTTCTGATATCTTTGTAAAATGGGTTACTCAGATATACTTCAATGGATAATAACTCAAAGGTGTGTCATTGTTTTTTAAGATATCGTGGTAAATTATTTTCTATTATGAAAGCCTACAAAAATTATATAAACATATCCAAAATCTGTCCGCCCCATTTTTAGTAGAAAAAAAATGGTAGTCTGGATCCTATTACCATAATCGTATAATCTAGTGTTGTTTAAATTCGAATTGAATAAAGATACAAGTGTATTAAGGACCACTATGGAAATAAGGTATTGATTTACCCTTTTTTGTGTTATCCTTACTATATAATGTTGATTGACATGGGTTCTTTAATTCATACCAGTCTTAACATTTGATAGTGAAATCTATCTATCTGTCTGTCTGTCTGTCTGTCTCTCTATCTATCTATCTATCTATCTATCTATCTATCTATCTATCTATCTATCTTATTACTGTTTCGACATTGAATTACAATATACTGTTGGTCAAACTGGCGTCTTTATAGTTTACAAGCTTATTGGTATTATCGGCATATAATGCTTTGGACCATTTACAAGTAGTGTTCATATCACGATCATTTCTTTACATGAAATATATAAATGAAATATAAGATTTACAATGTTTTCAATAAATGCATTTAACATACATTTCCATGTTTGAATATTTAAACAATGACAAAAATGAATGCAAGTACATGTATTTGAAAGAACATATACTGGGGTATTATATTTAAAAAAATGTCTGTTTGTCTCTCTCTCTCTCTCTCTTTCTCCTGATATGCAAATTTCTTTTTTGTGCATACTGAAATGCACTCACAAACTCACACTCATCATATTGTTTTTTTTTATTTTTGCATATTCCTATTCTACTGGCATCATCAAATCTCATTAGAGTAAGCGTAAACTTATAATTGTCCACTCAAGGAGAACAATGCTGTAAGACTCTGTATTTCATTCTAATCATCTCATTATACATGCATGTATGTATTGTTATATTATGTCCACGTGAATGGAATGTTTGATGACTAAGAAAAAATATCTTTGAACCCAAAAGAAAATTAATTTTTTTTAAGAATCATTGAACACATGAATAATAAATAAGAAGCTGTGTAAACATAATCAATAGTTAACTAAGCATCATTATGAAGTTCCAATTTATCTTATATTCATTGCAAACAGAACAACGAATTTTGCAATATTATTACATACTGTGTTTGATTTTAAAACCATTTATATAGCAATTAATTTGTTAATAGAAAGCCAGGATGCATTTTTGATATATTTTATTCTTAAGTTGCCATAAAAGATATGGTATTATGATTCAACTTGGTTCTTAGAACATAATTTACAAATGCGATGTTCTGTTAATATATTGACATCCAGATTCCATCTATAAATTATGAGAACTTAATCTGTATCGGGTAAGTTCCTTTCTAAATTTATCAATTTTAACACGATCTAGATAATGTTCATACTTGTATTAAATTTTATTTTTAAATTTTCTGTAGTAACGCAATTTATATAGGTTGGTTAAAATGTCGTTCCAATCCATGACATATTTATCACGTTAAATTTGTTTAAAATATAGTTAAAACAAAAATATAATATCATAAACATATTTCCAAAACCTAGAGAATTAAGTGCTGACCTTATTTTCTGAACTGAAAATCCGGATGTCATAGCATTTATATCATGTGACTGGTCTGTAAAAGATCTAAAACTTAGAGAATCACGATTTGACATAATTCTTATCCAGTATTTAAAATTCACATATAATCCTTAACGGAAACACAATTTAAAAAGTAGTTTATCTAATTCTTTAAAACCATAGACGCCCCTCAAATTACACAACTATACAGTAAAAAAGATACGATTAATGAATAAAATATAAAAAAATCGTCTTATAGATATATCAAGACTCACCCTATTAAAACTGTACACAGAATAGTTTAATGTTAGCTTCAAGAGCTTGATCATGAAGACCTTTTACAGCATGCATCATATAACCTAGAAATCAGTATACGTGTATGTGCATGTCTATAATTGATTTGAAGTGATACAAGTCAGAGATGCGTACACTTTCATCAGTTAGGTGGCATTTTTCTGCAAACACTTTGCGAGTAAATTTTCGCGTACAAGCTCTCAAACCGAAAACTCAGCGTAACTTGCAGAGAGCATGATTAGCACTGATATAGACTCCATGAGAACTGCTTACATTAACGAGCATAACTTACAACTGTTGAAAACCAGAGTCATGTCCGAAAAGTATAATAATAACGGTCATTCTTATACGAAAATGTGATAACAGGAACCACTTTTAGCAAACATTACCATACTTTCATTTATTTTTCAGAGCCGTAATCTGCAAGAATTATGTTCACAAAATTTATCATTTTGCTCCTGGTGTGTCATGCATTAGGGCAAGATAAGATGAAGTCGGTAATGTATATTTATATACTTAATTGGTGTAATTATCCCCCTTGTTTAGAAAGTCAATTGAGTAGAAATAGCTTTGGTTGTTGGGTCCAATATGTCTAACCGGATGTTTTGCTAATATGGTAAAACATATGATGTTGACACCAAATGTGTAACAATAACATAACTCCTTCGAGTTTATATATTGACATTAAGACATGTTCTCATTAATTCAATCCCTTTACGCATTTTTAAACGATTGTCTGCTTTTCAAATAACTTCAATAGTTTGTGTAGTTATACTTCAATTTCATTTACAATTTTAAAATTCTATATGCCACCGTGACATTTTAATTATTATAAGTACTGTCAGACAAATTTACTGTCGAAAACAATACTGCACCGTTCGCACATGCGCAATATCTATTTTTGCATTTCCGTAGTAAATAGACGACTAAATCATCAATAATGGTCTGAATAGTTTTTCGGCATAATAAAATAAATGTTACATGTCTGACAGGGTGAAAGTAAAATTGTCAGCCAGTATACTTATCGAAAACCAAGCATTTTAGAAAAGAATAATCAGCTACGGGGATCACCGTTCATATCTTACTTATCCGGTCGAGCGAAAAGTGAGATTTGGCCCATTGTTCCTTGATGTTCTGCTTTGGACCGTATGCTTTTAAAGGCAATATTCCTGCCGAGTTTTCATTTTGCATTGTTTCAGTTGTTTTTTCGCCGTTTTTCAACACAAATACATGTACTTAAGTATGATATTATAATGGATGGTCTACGATGAAACATACATTTAAAAGCTCCCTCTCAGTCCGAAGATAATGAATTTATTTCAAAATATAACTCATACGATATTCTTGTTATATTCGGTGGCCAGTTCAGCTTACTAGTTTACCGAGACTGTATTATAACCAGTACTAACTTACACTTCCACAAGGAACCGACAACCTCTCTAGTTATGGAGGGAAATCGACATTTTGCCTAATTTCATAGAAGGGTAGGACCTTCCGCGACAGTGATTCGAACATTGGTACATTGTGACACCATGGTATTTATTTTGGTACATTGTGTGCATTAAATGTGCACATGAGTAAGTCACACTTTGTTCTCGAAATAACAAACACGAACACGTTGAAGATTTTAATCACAATGGTTGTTTAAGTTGTTGATTGTTGTAATAATCTGACGCAATAAAAGCTAAAGTATCTACAACGTACACTACTGTAGATGAGTGTATACAGCAATACTGAATTAGCGTTCAGGGATACTTTAGATCGTTCCTTAATCAACGTACGGTTATTCAAATATTTGCATTATATAAATATGTGTGGCCAAAAAACAGCTGTTAAGAATAATACTATAGCAAAACAAAGTAGGATGTTGATTTAGTCTATTAGACACGTTCTGCTTCATTTACGTAATCAGAAACCATGCATAAAAGTCTTATAAAATCAACAAACAATTTAAATAGCTACATATCCTTTCGTTTAACATTTTTATATTGACCAATTGATTTGGTATAAATGCTTTACAGGACATACGCACGTATACATTGCATCACCATAGAATAACTTGTAACTAATAAGGTGTACTAAGGCAATAATTTATTCTGGAACTGTAACAGACATATGAAATAAGAAGAAATACAAATTAAGTCCCGAAAAGATTAGCTCCATTCAGAATGAATAACTGTAATAAGATGTTTAATTCCAGACTGTTGTAGAATATGCCAATGATTTAAACACAGAACTGGAGATGAAAGGTGACGAAATAAAAATCAAAGGTGACAATATGGTTATGATTGTAGACTTTGAAAAGGTACAAGTGATTATATCTATTCTATCTAATTTTGATCATTGTTCAATTAAACGAAAATTAATTAGATAATTTCTTAATTACCCTACGACCGAGTGATATCGTAGAAACTATGCTGCGGATAATCGTATTTATGCGTGGATAGTAAGGTAAGAATTACAATATGACTGAAACAAGTTAACAAAGGTTGTGATTAATTTGATGTATACAACATCAATGATAAATTTATAATTTAATCGATTGAACAGTGCTTTCATTGCAATCAATATCCATGTATAATTATTGAACTTAAATATCTATGGTTTACTCAAGAAGAAGATATACGGAGACAAAGAGAGAAATTTAAGTACATAAAACACAAAAAAGATTCTTTGTTCTATTTTAGCGTCAAACAGTGATAGCCAGTGATGGTAATTGTATTGTTATCGGCAAATTGCTACCTGGCTCACCGAGTATTTGCGAAGCAAATGAATCAGTGAAAAAAACAGTAAATATATAATGACAGTTTACATTTGTATATACAGACATTAAATGTTTTAGCAAAATGAAGGTACGTATTTTGCGCGTTCGTTCTCCCATGTAACCTAGAAAACAGGTATCGTTTGTTCGATCTGCGAAAAAAATCTAACATCATGGTGTGTGGACTGGTAAGTTGCAGTTCCGTTATATAATTGACCCGCGTCTCTCACTCTCTCCCGAAGTCTCAAGGTACCAACTGATGCATATGTTTTCCGGTGCCATTCGACTGAAGAAATAGTCACATGACTGCTCCTGTCACTGATGAATGTTCCATCTAAGTTAATGCTTGATCATATGATTCCTTTCACAAAACGAATTCCACACTCCATCCATATTTAACAAGAAAAACCATAACTAAACGTAACTAGTCGGTAGACGAATAATTACAAGAAACATTGGTTTAGGTTATTTGTATGATGTTACTTTTTCATAAAGGATATTGACTGTACATTCTATATATTCTATGTTAACGGACGACCTATAACCCAGTGATCGGGGGGTAACTTTTGAAAGTCGGTTGAATATGTATATAATTTCAGACTATAAACCTATCCTTTACCTTTACCTTTATTCAATCCTACATTATGGACAGTATAACTTAATCACAAGTTATGAATAATACACATACGTTGACAATCATGAGTATTTGACAAATGAATAAATGAATTCATGTATATAGTTCACAAGCACATGATAATACCATACTATACATGAATCAAATGAAATATACTACCAAATTCACCATAATCTGCTATGATACAACCGTATTGAACATACTTCAAATAGTATTTCCGCAACAACAGCAACAACAACTTATCAACATCACAGAGCAATACTTACTTGGCTTACTTAACTATTAACAATAGATCAGACGTACGCGACGAATAGACAGTCCAATGACTGACCAATCAAAATGATCGACATCACCATTAGCCAATCAAATGGCCAGTTTTACCCAAACTAGTAATAGACACTTACTATATACTCGCAAACAACTAGAATAAATTCATACCCATGACTAAAATTCGTCTAGAAAAAGCATGCGCGTTTAGGCTAAGTCTTAGTGTTAGAATAGTTCTCAAATCGTACACCTGCTTGACGTGTTACGGTAAGTATCGGATGTATTTAAACTTTTTATTACCTCTTCACATGCTTTCCAGAGACAAAAAAGCCCTAACCTACCTACCCTATTTCTAATGAGCATGTAATCTAAAACAAATACTTTTTTACGACTAACTATGTTATGATTATAATATCTTTTTGTAGACTGTTTCGATGAAACCGCCAGAAGACATGGTGGAAGTTGTGCTAGCGCAGTCCAATGTCAAGACCAGCTTAGGGCCAGTGGCAGCTAAATTGTGTACAACACCACCAATTTCGGCTACGATGATAACTGGTGATTGATTAATGCATACTTCAAAATAAGATTAAATCATTTATTTAACAAAGAACTTTAAAGGTTGCATCAATATGAAGGCACATACTCGTACACATGTAATACAGAATACATGTATATTATTATCAAAGAACACACACATTAAAAGTATGAATATATTTTAAATTGTAACTGGTACGCGCTTACTAAATGCGGGCGCAAGTCAATGTTTCATCCGATCCCATTGCAACAGTCAGAATCATATGAGGCGGACAGTTCACCTAACGTAGGAAGAAACAGTGCTAGACTCCCATCCTCCGTAAGCAACTGCATACTTTCTCACATAAAGAGACAAGTAGGGCTGTGGCGAGTATCCGAATACTCGGGTAATCACGAATCAAATTGAAAAATCGAGTACGAATAATCGTCATTACTGAGATTCGTGGTTCGCGATCTTGTTTGTTTTACTATAAAGTGTATTCTTTGTTCTTAAAATTTCATTTTCTCTGAATATATATTGTCTCAACATGGGCTAAGATAAATTGATGCTGGTAAATCCACCAACTGGAAGGGAGTACGTATAAATTCAAGTCATAGAACAATTGATATTGAATTACTTCGTTATACTTGAAAAAATGTTAAATTTAGGTGTCTTCAGGACAGCAATGTTGAAGTTTAAGATGGGTTACTTGATAACAAAAGATTCGTGATTCGATTTGCGGATTGTAAGTGTTGAATCGTGGATTGGGACAGATCGCCACATACCCAACGATCCACAGCCCTAGAGACAAGGTTGGTAGCTGGACACTAATCACAACACTCCATAAGTGAGAGGTAACAGTGATTAGAAGTCAGCGACCCCAACCACGCAACCGGGTCGGGTACAAGTCAACCTCCTTAACTTTCATTTTCAGATGAAAAAGAAGCAGAAGCCGCGAAAGTTTCATCGAAGAGGATTTGGTGGTGGCCATGGTACTTCCACTTCACACCTTGTCATCATCATCATTGCTACCACAGCTACAACTACTACAATTATTATCCCTACTATTATCGGCCATGTTTTTACTGGAGGTACCATATTTGTTACTGGCGACATTGCTATTTTTTCTATCCATATTACTAATAAAAACGACGTACGATGCACAGCACTGAAGAGAACGACCAGGAAGAAGTAATGAGTTACAACGACATTTTATTACAATCACAATACAATACCATATAACATTTTATAACAAGAAAATATCCTTATTTATGTGATTAAAAATGTTTAATGATATGACAGTCCAGACTGAATTGAATACAATAATTAGAAACACTATGTAAGATCAAGTAGTGATGATTTTTCACGTTATTTTCGACATCAATTACTTGTGTTGTAATTCACTCTTATACATTATTAGCACCTAAGTATTATCAGCTCTAGCCTCTATTTGATAGTTGAAGTGTTCTTGAACGTATGTATGTATGTTACCTACAGGGTTTTCATTAGACGTTAAAAGTTGAGGATCAATTATGATGATTTAAAGAGTCAGAAAAAATCCTACCATTGTAATAACAAATTGTACCCTTTGGTACAAATTCTCAAGAGTCAGAATCCTTATTGTACTTCTTAAAAGGGTCATACTACCATTTCAGGGGTCAAATGAAAGCCCTGTAACATTGCATGATATGTATATGTAGCTCTATTCTCTATATGACGTTATTTCTTTGTTGCAAGCTATTTTCAAATAAATACATTGTATACAGCATACACGATACTAACTGTTGTTGTTTTGTGTTATGACAATCGACAGTTATTTGGTTATGAAAAAAAGACTCTTGTTGCTTATGTACTCTAGATAATTATGTTTTGTTCAAACCGTTTTGCATTGAAATTCACTGATAGTATGGCAGTCAGTTGTCCAAACATGATCGCCAGTGGCAGTGTGTCAACAGATTAGATAAAATTATCACTGTTTTAACAAAATTATCTCGCAAATGATATATACAGTACAACCTCTCCAGAGTAGCCATCTCTTGAGCAACAACCTCCCTTCAACAACAGCATGTTTTTCCCACTGACGATTTAACTAGTATATAATTAACCAATCTAGAGCAACAACCTCTCAACAACAACATGATTTTGCTACCCCCAAAAGGTGTTGCTTTGGAGAGGTTGCATTATATATATGGCTGTAAGATATGCATATTAACAAATGAATACAATCCAATCCAACGCAACGCAATACAAACTTTATTTATTATATTTCACATTGAAACTTAGATAATTATGATACAAAACAACATTATATACATGTATGTATAAGTTATTTAACGGCTTAAGGCTTTATACCCATATTGCCCAAAATTATTATCTCAAAATGGAGTGGACAGATTTAGGGAACCTTCATAATTTTTAAAGGGTTACTATGATAGAAAAAAAGATTTACCATGAGATTTTTCAAAGACAATGAAAATCGTTTGAGTTATAGACCCTATAAATTTGCATTGGTGTCTATGGGAGTGGCCTATTTTTCACAGATTATTGATAAAAGGAGATCCATTTAAATGAAAACTCACGGCAGAAAAATGAAAAAAAACACGATATCAATACAATTTGAGAAGAAAAAAATGCAAGTCACCGTGCAATACCTTCAGAAATTAACATTTTTCTAATTTTCAACAAGGGCAACAACCCTTACAAAAATTTCAAAACGTGTTTTAAACCAGATTTAAGTATCTAGTGTAACTATCAAACCAATAAAGATAATTGGGCAATACTATTTTAAAGATAAAACAAAATTATTGTAGCATTGAGCGAGGTTGTCAAAAAAGTACGGTCTTATGGGTACAATACCTTAAGCATGAATTTGCATGAAATACATCGTATTTAAAAAAAGTAAAACTAGACGTACACAGTCATGTACCAATAAATGTGCGAAGTGCGAATATACTTATTGTGGTACATACGGTGGGTATTGGTCCAAACACAAAGTTAACAAGAAATGTCTTTAAAAAAGACAGTCGCGAAAAATTCTGTCTATACATTTTCATTCTGCCTATATATCTATGTGAATTTTACTGAAAACTGTCAGATATGTCCTTGAATATAATGTACACATACATGTAACCAGTTATAATTGTAACAATAATGACAGAATAAGAAACTTGACATTGTAGATACATGAATATATATATGCTCCCAATATATACAACACGTACAATATATATACTGTCTGGTTTCCTAGATTAAATAACGTAAGTATCACTATGTAACTGTTCATTTCTCTGAAAAACGTTTTTTCAATGATGATGGTGTTGGATCCTGGTGTCCATAAACTACGGCTCCTCTCAAAACAACAAAAGATGGATCCTTCGGAATTATTACGCGTTTGTCCGGAAAAGCTTCTTTTACACAGTCTTGCAGCATGTGATACTCAGAAAACTGTCCCACCATCATGATTGTTGAAAGATCAGGTACATGAGATTTTTCAATGACATGTTTCAGATGATGAACAACATTTTCACAGGTAGGGTAGATAAGAGATTTTGCTACGTCAGATTTAATTTCCAATAAATTTCGGCGTATATTAATACCAATTGTCTCCTCGGCACGGTTCTCTGGATGAACGTATTTTGACATATTATCAAATGGAATAAATGGTAGTCTTATTCTGAAGTCTGAAGTTTGTTTCAAACAAGCTTTTTCTCTAAAATCGTGATACATGTCAAGCATATCACTGTACTCGACCTTGATGTCATTCATTACGTCATCTCCAAATATCCCTGCAAGCAATTTGCGAAAAGCTGCGTCGATGTTGCTGCTACCAATATGATCAAAATTACGTTGGAATTCTACCAGGTAATTTCCTTCATATATATTGTATATCGTTACACAAACCGAATCACCTGCAGTATACATGTAATTGTTGCAATATAAATTAGATCAAAATTACAACTATAATACATTGTCGCTCCGAATTAAATTAACAAATTGTTACAAAGCTGATGTTATATTGTACGTCGTCTAATTAGTAATGACTTAAGAACTCATATCTATGTTGGCATATTCCTGCATAAGATAATCAGATTGAATTACTTTTCGCGAAAATCGACCAGATTGCAGATGACATTACAGAGCGGAAATGGGTGCACATTTGTGTCAACGGGGTTTGCCGTGACAGTGACCTTCTTCTGAATGAAATTTATACTAAGCTTTGTTAAATTTGATGAATAAAATTGCACTAGTTTGTCTGGATGTTCAATTCTGTTTTTTACAAAATTCCATACTGATTACCAAGCGTAAACTTCAGCAGATATTACACAAAATGAAGTGGCGGTTTAGAAGTGTGTATCGGTTACATATGATTTACTCAACATGAAAGTAATCTACTATTATATGACTATACCCCCAGCAGAGCTATTCAAAAAGTGTCTTCTAACAGACGCTAGGAAGACGGTTCGCTAAGACAAACAACCATTTATCATCGGCTTCACCTCGGACAAATTAATTGTTTGTCTAAGCGAACCGTCTTCTTATGTCTGTAAGAATACAAACTCGTACTGTATCTATTACTTATTAAACACATTAAATACTATTTTGTTACATAATCATGTTCCTTTTTCAATACTATCTCCGTATTAACATGCTCAATATTTCTGTATCTTCGCCGGTTTATCGGTAAAGTAGTCTCCTTTGAAATGAAATTTGACTATAGCAGATAGAGATATTATACTCAAATAGCTATATATCTCTTATTTACTTAAATATATAAAATTGTACAAAACTTACGACCAGCATTTAGTAATATGCACTTCAAACTTCCTGCGTTAAAATGAGCATCTTTGATGTTAACTTTCATATCATCATACCCATACAGATAACAGCAACGGACGGCAACTTCAGATTCCTTAACAACCAACAATCGTTTGTCTTCTATTCCTGCCTGGAATACGATTATAAAATATTTCATAGTGGCGTAAAGAGTACAAGAAATGTAAATTTACTATTTGACGTAAAGTGTGAATGTTAACCCAAATGAGCATTGCACACTTATCGACGACAACTATAGTTCATTATCATCTTATGATATGCTACCAACACATATTAAACTTTAAAACAATTTTAGTGCCATTATTATACATAGACGTATCACACGTACGTGTACAGCTGTTGTCCTTATTAAATGCATACGTCCGTTATTCCATGTGGCTGGTACAGTGATGACCCATCCAATCTCATCTTCTTCAATAAGGGTTTTTCTAGAAGTATTAAATGCTAGGAAACGATCATATAAGTATCTAATGCATGCAGAAAGTACATCTGTGGATTTCATTTCCTTCCCGGTCACATCTTGCAACATGGACTCTTCGCCCTTCTACGTGTATATGACAAAATACGATCCAGTTATCAAAGGACAAAAAAATTCCCGACTCCAAGCTCCTATGATTATAGCACACAATTCTCACAACACATACCGTACGCTAAATTAATATGCATTACACTTTTTGTCAGTGTACATGTACATGATACATGTCAGCATAATTGACGGACATTCGTTTTAATAATTCTAAAATTACATATATTAAAGTAGACTCAATGATTTCGGAACAATGGTGTGTATCTTAACGTACGATGGTCGTTTGTGGAACAGCCAAAACAATAGGAAATTGAAGTCAGGAATTGCTTTTTCCCGGCAATTTTACCTTTTTCACGTTTTATGTTTACCTAAACGTTGATAACTAGATCGTATTTTGCCCAAATATTGACTTTTGTTTATTACTCGAAAATGGGTTAGGTAATCTGAAAAAAGAGATGGAGTGACATACGCCATGATATCCGCAATAACTGCTAAGAGTGACTCCCCTTGATGCGGCTAGATTTTTTATCTAACCCGCTGGTTCTCCCAGTCACAACGCGGCGCAGTATTGTACCGGAAACCAGGTTACTGTAATCAAAATGCGATAGAACCTTGGAATGGGATGTATACAGTTCACAAGCACATGGTAATATCATACCCTACATCAATCAAATAGAATAAACCCTAATTGTTAACAAATTCACCATAATCTGCTATGATACAACCACATTGAGCTTCAAATAGCATTTCAGATATTATGCCACACAACAGCTTATCTAGGTTAAACATCACAGAGAAATGCCTGCATGATTTACTTACCTATCAACTATAAATATATTCAGTCATCACCATTAGCCAATCAAATGGACAGGACTAGCCAAACTAGTAATAGACTCTACACTATGTACTCGCAAACAGCTATATAAGTATATAATTCGTCTAGAAAAAAGTCAATATTTGGACAAAATACGATCCAGTTATTAAAGTTTGGGTAACATAAAACGAGAAAAAGGCAAAATTGGTAATAATGCAAAATGTCATCACGACATCGTAATATGCATGGAATCTACCTGAATATATTTTCTTTAAGTTTAAATTTGTTAGTTAAATTCATTTAAGGACATCCGACAGTTTCCACAATTTTACACATAGGCATGTACAGTCATAGGACATAATTGTTCATCCAGATGTCAATGTGACGTCGTCAGTAGAAAATGAACGCCTACCTTCAACAAACATAACGTTTTAATGATTGTGCTTTGTAATTTATATTTTGTCTGATTTTCCTTCATTCTAATAACTTCCTGAAGCCGGGATGGAATTGTGTCATTAAACGCTCTAATATAATCAGTTTCTATATTTTCCCATGCACCTATGATTGCTGCTATAAGTTGAACCTGGGTATTTATGTTTACAGCCTGGGGTTTTATAGTTCTTTTGAGGTACAGCCAAATATTCTTAATAATATTCAAAACTGGGGACTGTGCAGGTATAATGTGCTGGTAATATTGTCGTTTCCCTGAAGGTCTTCGTTCGTTGGGCTCGATGTACTGGGCCATTGTCATCCATGAACACATAGTCATTATTAACGAAGTGCTGTGCAATAGCTGACCACAAATTATCCAAGATATCAATGTATTTTACAGAGTCTATATTACCCTCAACTGGTGTCAAAATTCAAATCCCATCATAACACAAGCATCCCCGGACCGTTACACTAATCCTCCTCTGTGAGACAGGGCAGACCAAGTGTTGGCTATTAACTTCATCTTCTTTCCGCCAGATGTAAATACGGTTTTAGAGCCAATTACAATCTGAGACTCGTCACTAAAGATCCACTTCTTCCAATGTTCGTCAACAATCAATTGCTACCCCCTCTTTACACCACAAAACTCGCTTTTTCTTATATTTGGCCTTAATTACGACCTTCTTCTTTATAGCGCGACGTTTATATCCAAGAGCTGAAATTTTTCTCTGAGTGTTTTTTAATGTTGAAAATCTATGGTCCTTGCCCTCATTAACTGTGGTAGTAATGTCTCGCTAAGATCTTCCCTGTTACTTTTTACAACTCGCGAAATGTGGTTTTCGTCCCTTTCCATAAACAGACGTTTCCTTCCCCTTCCAGTCCTGTTTTCTACATTACATTACCATACCATTTATTTTTTTAACAATATTCTGAATTGTAGCCTTAGGTAAGTAAAAAAATTCAGCCAATTTATACTGTGATGTTCCTTCTAGGTAACCTTTTGCAATTAATTCCCTTACCTCAGTACTAATTTCCTTCTATTTGGTAGTTATAGCAATATTTACACTGGCGTTCTAGAACAAATGTTGATGACGTCATTAAAGTTGTTTTGACATCATCAATATTGATTGAGGTATCAAATGACATCCTTTTTATTATATTGTTTTTTTCCAATAGTGTGAAAATAAGTAAACAATGTAAGAGACGTTACTTAGAAATGCAGTGTATTTTGCTGGTGGATGAACAATTATGTCATATGACTGTACACAAAATAATAACGTATAGAGAGATTCTTTTAAAAACTTTGCATGATCATTGCATATGAAAACAGAAACATTTAAAGCCAAACAAAAATGAGGGTCGCGGTGCTCGTTTTTGAGTTATCTGACCTTGAATATAATTTTTGGCTTATTTTAGGTCATTTCAAGGGCAGATAATTCACAATGTAGGAAAACAAGGCCTTATTTGTTTTTCCTTTTATGTACCCTTCTTCTTTTCATGCAATAACCCACACTTTCAAGAACTGGTAATGAGTGGTTTTGTATTTGTTTCTTCTTTACCGTAACCAATTGGCCTAATTTTGAAGAATTTTCAATCTGTTTTCTTCAACTGAAAAAAGCTAAAAAAATTAATGGAATTGCATGAAATTTTGTATTTTGACAAAGAATGAAATGAGAAACATGAACAAAAAGTAAAAATATGGTATTCAAGATTATGTATGAGTGATCTGCGCTTTAAACGACCTAAATTAAGCCAAAACGTCAATTTTCAAGGGCAGATGACCCAGAAACAAGCACCGCGACCCCCATTTTCTTTTCGCTTAAAATGTTTCTGTTATCATATGCTATGATCATACAAAGATTAAAAAAATTCTCTCTATACGTTTTCATTTTGCTTATATGTTTAATAGTATAATTACCGTCACGGATGCGCAATAAGATGCGCAATAACAACTATCGGATATGTTCTTAACAGTAACTTATGATAAAATTGTTATTTAATTGGACGAATCAATATTACATAACTATTATGACATCATACGGTATAAAATACATCGTTGCATCTAGCTATGGGGATTGTCTGAAGTCTACATTACATTGTATATTTTTGTTGTAACTAGAAATGTGTCCGTAGGACACGAATGCCCCCGCCATTTCACACTGGACACAGAAATGTGTTGTGTGGCAAATATTTGAATACAACATAGATCAGGTTGCTTTGGAATGCTGCCCATAGTGGGAGGTAAAGATCACCTAAGGGTAGTAAACACAAAACTACATGTACTTTCACTATTTCAGTATAAGGAATGAACGTAAATATTTAAGTTGCCACTGTGACCTTGACCTTTAAGTAAGCGACACAGGTATTGCGCTAGATACGTCGTCTTAATACGATGAACATTTGTGCCAATTTATTCCGAAATCCAATTATGCATGACAAAGTTATGAGCCGGACACGAACATACACTTTCACTATATCCATAATAATATGCACAAACTGTGAACGTCCACCACTGTGACCTTGACCTTTGAACAAGTGACACAGTTGATGCGCATGACACGTCGTCTTGATATGATGAACATTTGTGCCATTGTATTTAAAAATCCAATCATGCATGACAGAGTTATAAACCGGACACAAACATATACTTATAATGCTTTAAGTGTCCACTGTGACCTTGACCTTTGAGTAAGCGAAATAGTTTTTTGCGCATGAGACGTCGTCTTAATATGATGAATATTTGTGCCAAATTATTTCCAAATCATGCATGACAAAGTTATGAGCCGGACACGAACATACACTTTCACTATATCCATAACAATATGCACAAACTTTGAACGTCCACTGTGATCTTGACCTTTGAGCAAGTGACACAGTTGATACGCATGACGAATCGACTTGATAGGATGAAAATTTGTGCCTGTTTATTTCAAAATCTAATCATGCATGACAGAGTTATAAGCCAGACACGAACATATACATATAATGCTTTAAGTGTCAATCGTGACATTGACCTTTGAGCAAGCGACACAGTTTTGCGCACGACACATCGTCTTGTTATGATGAATATTTGTGCCATTTTATTTCAAAATCCAATCATGCATGACAGAGTTATAAACCGCATATAATGCTTTTAGTGTCCACTGTGACCTTGACCTTTGAGCAAGCGACACAGTTTTTGCGCATGACACATCGTGTTGTTATGCTGAACATTTGTGCTAAATCATTTCAAAATCCAATCATGCATGACAGAGCCGAACACGAAAATGTCGTAACACACACACACACACACACACACACATGGGCAAGAATGAAGTTAGAACTTCTTTTATTACGAACATAATTTCCGGTCTTCCAGAAATGGACAGCTAAACTCAAAACAGACAGATGTTTTAGTAAATTAAACTCGAAATAATTTTGCATAGTATCAAGGACTTATAAGTCCTTAATTTTGATAGTATGTGAGATTTTCAGGAGTTATAAATATATAAAGTGATAATTGATAGGATAACATATATGGAAAGGTGACTTATATTAGCAAAGGCTTTGTAAACCATTTATCGATATAGTTTACCCGTGTTACGCATCGGTTGACATTTGAAAGCACCAACTGTGTTGTATTTCGGACAATCACGTGAAAAGCGAAATTCTGCCCACCACCACGCCAAATTTTCTCGAAGTACAGGGTATAACCAAAAGTATGAGTCAAACTTCGTCCAATCCCGAGAAGAAATGGATGGCAACATCCCCCCCTTGATGCTGCCGACACAAAGAAGACGAGGACTTTATCTATGGATTCAACAGTAAGTTCTCCATATGAAAGTGTCATTGACAAATTCAAGTAAATTTAGACAATTTGGCTCTTGAAAAGATTGAAAAGTTCGAGTTCTTATTTCTGAGTAAAATGGACTGTCTCGTATGCAGTCTAAAGTCATGTCTCTAGAGCAAGAAAACACGTCTCTGAAAGAACGTGTTGCTAAACTCGAAAAGCAGGCCGAACAGCAGGAGAAGCGGGATGATGATGCTGCCCAGTATAGCAGACGAAATTGTATAGGAGTCTCCTGTCTCATCGAAGATGACGACGAGTCTCTAGACGCCCTAGTCAGTCAGATGACATCAGAGATAAACGCTAATGTAGATGTACGGGACATCCATAATATACATCGACTATGTACGAGTAGTAAACGGGTACTCGGCAGTAATCTGTCCGGCGATTCGATCAAGCCAACACCATCACGACCAAGGGACATTATTATCAAGTTTACGTCATACCGTGCAAAGCAGCAAATCCTGACACGTCGCTCGGCACTAAAAGACTCCAATAAGTTTAAAGGAGTCTTCATAAATAAGGAGCTGACCAGGAAACGTGGCGAGGTTTTCTACCATGCTCGACGTCTGGTCAAGAACACCCGTGTTCAGGCAGTATGGATTTCGAATGGAACCATACTAATCAAGAACAATTCCAACAAAATTCATAGATGTGAATGCTTAAGCGACCTATCCATTTTCAACTAACTTCATCTCATTAAAATGTAGTATGTTCAATACATCATACGTCGCGTGCGTCTGAAATTCTCTTCCGATGAACCATCATTCGACTGTTGTATATTCATTGCTTTTGAAGACCGACGTATGGACTTTATCCAGTGATATAGCATATACTTTTGAGCTGTACTTTACCTATACCCATGACTTTGTCTGCATGGTATATACTGATAGTGCTTTATAATATACACAGCAAATGACTGCATTAATTCGACATTTTATATCATTTTGATATGGTTTTATAAATACACTCGTCCTATAGAATATCTTTGGGTTGAAGTGCATTTTCATTCAGCTCTAGCTTTGAAACCTTGATAAACGAACCAGATTGTATTATACATGTATGTGGTTATTGTGGAGTATTGTAATGTTTCTGTTAGTTGTTATGAAGCGAACTATTTAGCTGTAATTTTGCTAAATGCTATGATATGCGTTTAAACCTACTCACTTGTAACTATGGTACATTGCATGGGTTGAACATACTGACTTGTACAGCATGAGTTTAAATACTTGTAATGTCGCACATGTACATTGTATATTGTTTTATTGAATTTGATAGTCATATTGTATGTTGATGATGTTGATTGTGTGAAATATACTTTGTGTATAGTATGGTCTAACATACCGACTTGTACAGCATGGTTTTAACATACTGATTTGTATGAATGATTTTAACCAATTGTGTTGTAACGCTACACGTCTTTGTCGAACTGATATACAAGTTGTTTTATGCATAGTATGGGTTTAACAAATTGTATTGTAAGGTTGCACATGACTTTAATTGAATTGATAGTAATAATATCTATTTATGTTTTGTAATTTTGCATATTCAAATTTAGAAACTGCATATGTATACATTTATGTTACCTAAGCACTCTTGAATTTTTGCACACCCTAATTTGTTTAATTGTTTCCTAACACATACCTATGCACAATTGCAATATTCTCAGTCCGATATACTCTATACAATCTCTCCACCATCTCTCGCACGGCATTCTGATTGACATGACAGCTATCCATTTGTTTTTTATCTTATTACTGTCAATAACATGATTATTCATAAACTGCCCGTCATGTCGGTTTATAGATATCGGGGGTCTTTACCTTTGATCATGCTTATGCTTTTGTTGAATGGTAACGTGTTGCACTTGTTTACAATGTACAATTTAATTTTAATGTCCAGCAAGACACAACTTCCAGTGATACATACTCACAAGAAAATGATCACAAGTACTCGATATATTAATTATATATTATTCACTCATGAAGTCGTTACTATTTTCATTGTAACTGTAAGTTGTGTTTGGCTACATGTGTTCCTTCTTACGTCAGGTGACATATACATACTAATCCAGGTCCTCTCTCTCGAAGGTCATCCTCCTCAGGTTCCTTAGCTTCAAATACAGTTGCCAGTGATGTCTCGCGGTATTTTTCTTTTGTCCACTTAAATCAACACAAACTTTCTCTGAGACCTGATTAAATAACACTATACTATCGGATGATATCAGATTACATTCATACCATTCTCCTGAAAGGCGCGACAGAAATGGTAACTCTTATGGTGGTGTTATAGTGAATATGAAAGATAACTTTTACTATAAACGTCGCACCGATCTGGAATTGGCCCATGTTGAGTCTATTTGGCTTGAGGTCTATCAACGTTCTAACAAGTGCCTTTACTTTTTAGATGCTTTTATCGTCCGACAAACTCTAATGCAATATATCACTCTTTGATGGAGGATTCTTTTGGACTTTGGACTTGCCCTTGATTCTAATATTTCTGATATCATCACCGGTGACTTTAACTATAACGCTCTCAATGATGCTACATTTAGGAAAATACACAGTATTACTCAACAGTTTTCTCTGGAATAGCTAATAAACGATCCCACACACTTCACAGAACTTCACACTCAATTCTTGATCTAATCTTTGTGTCAAATCGTGATATTATCCTTTATGCAGGTGTAAGTGATCTTTTTCTTCAGCAGGAACTAAGGTACCATTGTCCAGTGTTTGGAGTTTTGAAAATTCCCAAGACAAAACGTAAATGAATTAAACGTTTAATATGGAGATTTGACAATAGGGATTATTTAAAACTGCGATCTGATGATTTCAACTGGAACTCTTGCTTTAATGAAGATACTGATATCTGTACTACAAATGTCACTACAAAATACTTGATATACCAAGGAAAATATTCCAAACTTATCAAAGAAAATAAGGCCAAATGAAATACCTTGGATCAATGCGGATATTAAAAAAATGATACGTAAAAGAAAGAGAATGTATAAGAAAGTTAAGTATACGCACGCAATCATTACCTGATGGGCATAACTTTAGACATATTAGAAATCGCGTTGTTCTTAGTATCCGAAAAGCGAAATTAGACTACTTTGATAAACTTTCTAATAAACTTAAAGATGGGTCTCATTCAAACAAAGACTGATGGAAGCTTCTCAAATCAGTCATAACTCCTTCTGCTAATAACTCTATTCCTCCACTGTACGACTCTGATGGAAATCATATTGCCTCTAGTGACTTAGAAAATCAAATCTATTAAACTGTTATTTTCAACAACAACATTTTCTTCACGATGACGGTATAGAAGTACCACCTCCACAACCTCTTGACTCAAATACATGTTTGACTACGATAGTCATATCACACTCAGAGTTGTGTGATGTCTTGAAATCCTTAAATGTCCGTAAACCAGATGGTATAAATAACAGAATTCTTCGAGAAGCTGCATCGGAACTGTCGCATTCTCTTTGTAATATTTTCAATTACTCACTTCAGACTTGTAAACTACCCTTATCTTGGAAAAAAGCCAATGTAACTGCTGTTTATAAAAAGGTGACGTTTCTCTACCTAGCAACTACAGACCGATTTCACTACTAAATACAGTAGAAAAGGTATTCGAACGCATTGCCTTTAAACATGTGTTCAATCATCTAAGAGAACTTCAGTTTCTTACTCCTGTTCAATCTGCATTTGTCCCTGGCGATTCTACTGTCAAGCAACTCACTTACATATATAACACGTTATGTAAAGCACTTGATGATGGTCTAGAATTCCGTACAATTTTCTTTGACATTAGAAAGGCCTTTGACAAGGTATGGCACAAAGGTCTGCTTGTAAAACTAATACTGCCTCTTATCAACTTCAAAGTGACATTGATAAACTTTCATCATGGGCTGAAAAATGGCTAGTGTCTTTTAATCCAGCGAAATTTGAATCTGTATTATTATCAAAAAAGCGAAATCGACCTGATCATCCTGTTTTACAACTGCTTGGTCAAGACATTTCAAATGTCACTGTCCATAAATATCTTGGTCAAGACATTTCAAATGACACTGTCAATAAATATCTTTGTCAAGACATTCCATATGTCACTGTCCATAAACATCTTGGATTTAGCATTACTGAGGATGCCAGTTGGCATGTACATTTTGATTCTGTTGTTGATAAAGCATGGAAAAAGTAAATATAATGAGAAGATTGAAGTTTTTGTTAGACCGTAGAACACTGGAAATCATCTATTTATCTTTTATTCGACCAAGTCTTGAGTACGCTGATGTTCTTTGGATCAATGCTTCTAAAGCTGACTACGGCAGACTTAACAAAGTACAAAATGAATGTGCCCGCATAGTCACGGGTACAACAAGATTAGTTTCATTAGAACGACTCAAACAAGAAAGTAACCGGGAATCTCTATCTGACAGAAGACACAAACATGGAATAACACACTTCTATAAAATGTATTATAACCTTGTACCAGAATACTTATCTTCTCTCGTCCCAAGACAGCAAACACTCGGTGTCATCTTAGAAATGTAAATGACATTCATTCCTGGAATTAATTCTAGAACAACTCTTTATTTCAACTCATTCCCAACTTCAATTCGCAAGTGGAATGCCCTTCCTCTAGAAACAAGGAACTTACAATCACTTTCAGCTTTCAATGTGCATTTGAATAGAAACATGTCTAGATTACCATCATACTATTTCTCGGGTCCAAGAAAATTTCAAGTTCTACACACCGGTTTGAGAACCGAATGCAGTTCACTTAATTGTCACTTGTATCTATGAAAAATTTCCCAGTCAGCACTCTGTACATGTGGGCAAATTGAATCCAATAATCATTACTTCTTTGAATGTCGACTTCTTCAAGAACCCCGTGGTACTCTTTTTAATAAATTAGATAACTATGAAATCTGTTTAGATGTTCTTCCTTTTGGTGATACAATCATCTCAGATCAAGAAAATACATAAATCTTTAATCGGGTTCAATTCTATAAACGTGACAGCAATAGATTCACATGAAAAGTACTATGCATAATGCTTGAGAAGCCTCCTTCTTCTTCATTTCTACACATACCCTTCTCTCTCTTGATTTTATACAGTAATGATTGTTTCCCATTGTGTTACTGTCTAAGTTTTTTTATTTTGCTTTCTAATTTATATTTGCTTTTTGATCACAATATCCATATCCCTATCTCTGTATGATTTAATCTCAAATCTATTTTATACATACCAATAGTTAAATTGTTGAATAGTTCTTGAAATTTAACTGGAAGTCTATCCAAGGAGAAGAATTTAATAAGACGTTCTGTCTTCCATTCCAATCCTTTCCAAAATTGATGTAAAATTGTGTATAATTACCTATATGTTCAATGTATCATAGACGGGAATAATTATGTTTAAACTAATAAGAATGAAATTATTTAATCAATCAACGTTTCTGCCATTTTGGCCTTCGTCAGGATGACAGGAAATATAAACAATACATAGAAAATTACGTTATGCGACGTTAATAACAACGTCACATTATGACATACAATTTTGCGCGATATTTGTTAATTTAAAATAGGATACAAAATGATACAATAATACTGGTAATATACAAATAAAATTAAAAAATTCACATAAACATATTGTATTAATAATACTTCATACCCCAGTCTTGAACAAATCCGAGCCAAAATTCTTGAAATAGTAAACTTCACCATGAGTTCCCTCTTGCACACGATCTTTGTACTGTTCTTCCGCTTTAAATCCAAATGCTGTGAATTTCTTATCCATTGTAAACAACACACATGTTGGTGCTGTTTGCTTAGCCCCTTCCCAATGTTGAAGTAATACCTACAGAAGCATAAATACGCCACCACATAACGATAAATTATCATGAAAACTTTCGAGAAAATAATTGCGTTTTTCGTGTTAACAATGTAGGATTTCACGTTAATTTATGAGGAAACAAGAAAAGTGAGAAATGTCATGAAAGTTAGTTAAATTATCGGAATGCTAGTTAGTGCTTTGAATTGCCACCATACACCATCAGTTTTCTTGAAAAGTTTCGCGAAAATGATGAGTTTCATGAAACTAGTTATCTAAAAATAGATATCGAAAAAACATATTCAGTGCATAAGAAGTTCAGAAGCGTGTCGATTGTTGTTTCACGAAATGGTAGAAGAATTCATTAAAACAGACTTTCACGAAGACTTTTGGCCTTGCAGAAATGATGTGGCAGTTAGAAGTACTAACTCGCAACTTTTTGTATTAACATGATTGTTTTCCTTTCATAGAAATTATCACGATATTTATTTTTGTTTTCACAAAATCCTCCATTATTTTCATGAAAGGATTGATGTGGTGGCGTATTTATGCTTCCGTAGATATATAATTTTAGAAGATCGAAGTAACGTTATCACAAACATTATATCCTATGCATGTATCCTTATGTAGAAAATGAGCTGCAAACTTTGTTAACGAATATGTGGGTACTCCATGTAATTTAAATTTATGATAGAAAATGGTTTAAGTACATATATGATTATCACATTACACATGAAAGTATAATAAATCAACATATATTTATTTAGAATAATGCATAAAATATACCTCCGAAGGTTGACTGATACACGAGAAGACAACTCCGGTATCTGCTGTTAGCATGTCTATCGCCGCGACGACAGAGATTCTTCTGCATTCAGCTGGAAAAGCCATGTCTTACATGCGGGTACACGTGTTATCACTCAATTCACCTGTTTAAAGGGAAATAATTAATGAATTTGAAAAAAACGTATGGGGTGTAAATTTTAAGATTGATTCCACATTTGGATTCTAAATCAAATACTTTCGGTCTTTAATACTACTCAAAATTTTGTAAGGGACACTGTTTTCGCATCAATAAAATGTGCGGGGACATAAATTTACGCCAAAGTTAAGTTTATAGTATTAAGTTATTAACCTTATTGTCACATAAGGGAATTATTGATTTTTACATATATAGCAACACACGAAGCACGTTTACAAGTTTACAAGTTTATTTCGTAAATAAAGGCCACCGGCCCAAAATACATACATATATATACATGTTCACAAAGTTATTTAATATATATTGTTGTGTCCACAGCAAATTTTAAGAAAAAGTCTCAAGGATACTGAACAAAAGTATAAGCATATAACGATGTACCATGATCTCATGAAATAGGAAATATGTCAACATTTTCTCACCAAAGTTAAAATATGAATACGTTTCTACAAACGTAAATTGTCTAATTTAATGCCATAAGATATTCTATTGTAATGTATCAATGCACTGCATTAGGTTTGAAACATATAGTGCTACTTTTTTTAAAACAACACGATTTTCATTTCGCATTAAATTTTTAAAATCAAAAGTATCACATCTTCCAGTATACCAATTAAATAAGTATCGTTCTCTTATTTCAGAATATTTTGGACATATAAAGAATGCATGGTATTCATTTTCTAATATCAAATGATTGAAGTGAATGAAGCAATATAAACATATTCTATCAGATCGTTCTATTCCGTAATGTCTTCCTAGTTCGATGTTTAGTTTATGGTTTGAGCATCTGAAGCGTGCAAGTGATTTTCTAAATGAGAATGGTATATCGATACATAGATATTTTTCAACATTCAGTAAGGATTTAAAAGTAACATATGTATCACATCTCGTAGAAGCTGATACTTCACCTGACCAGTTTTGCTTCATGCAGTCATTTATACGCTGTTTAAAAGAAGAGATAAACATATTTAAATCACCAATATCCTGATTTATCCAAACATATCCAAAGCCATATTTATATAGCAATTCTTTTATATTTGTAGCCCAATTTTTTCGACCTAAATTATCATGCAACCTTAACATTTTATAACAATTTTTAGGATAACGCGAATCTGACATATGTAACAATTTACACCAGTATTTGATACATTTTGTGTGGTAAATTGTACATAGTGGAAGACGTCCGCATTCTCCCAATACCATACAATTATTGATAGATGAATTTACACCTATAAAATATCTACAGAATTCAACTTGAACCTTTTCTATATCAGAAGAATAACTATGACCCCACAATTCCGAGCCGTAAGTAAGTATTGGAACAACCATTGAATCAAATAATTTAAACATATCTCGATGGGAAAATTGACCAAAAGGGAGTTGATAGCGTTTAATGGCATTTATGGCTTTTCTAGCCTGAGCTGCTAATTTTACTTTAGCTGAGGTCCACGATAGTTTTGGGGACTACGTAACCCCCGAAAATCAAGATTTTGACGGCATGCATACTGAGTATACATGTTTGAATTTCTTACTCCTGGGGGGTCGGTATGTTTCAGTCAGGCGTGTCCCAGAGACAGATTGCCAGCACATGCCCGTAGTGTTTACCACATTCGGCAATCTTATGGGTGCGATTTTGCGGATCCTTGGGCGTTCTCGCAGGTCATCAAACTTGCCCATAAACAGTGAATAACCATCGGATACCAATGACTTAAGCTAGCGAGTGTGCCCACAGCACACATTATAGGTAATCTTACATTTTCCCTATCAAACAAGCAAAGTAAAAGCATCAAATTACTGAATTAAATAAATACGATAATTGATAACATATTAGAAGAAAGTACATTGTTTAGGGCATATTAATATATTACTTATAAATACATATTGTATATAAGCAATGATTCAGGGTATTTGAGCATGACACTCCAGTTGCCATTATTTGTGTAGGCCGTTCGGTTACTTGGGGATAAAGCAAATCTGAACAGTATGTCCAAATTTGATAACACCCACTATTAAAGGTTCAGATTTTGACATTGGACAGTTGAAAGTAGAATACTGACAATGTTTGTACTGAAATAAATAATTACAATTATCAACCACAAAAAAATCACATGCTCCGTTCCATGACAACGATACCTTATATTAATTATTTCTGTTCAGATAATATTAGTTCAAGGAGTATTGAAGCATATGGAATGATGCTTAGATAAAACTTCCACAATGCATGCTTACAGTTACACTTTACTCATTGACACTGCGAGTATCCTTACTGGTATAGTCAGAATGCATGGTGACAACTTCACCATGCCTGTTGACAATGATAACATGCTTGCAGGAAGTTACATCTTGCATACTAGCAGTGTCAATGAGTAAAGTGTAACTGTAAGCAGGTATTGTGTAATTTTTACCTAAATATCAGTCCATATGTATGGATACTATTTGAGATATGTTTCCTGAAAAGCATCTAGATCTATTTTTTTTAATTCAAAACAAAAACTCCTGTATGTTGTTTGTTCCATCTCATCTATTTTTAGACTTTATCTACTCTACAGCAAGCGGTACGCGGAAAAGGCAAAGTCGGTAGTATTATATACCTGATTTCCGATATTAAATGAAACAAGTTTAAATCAGAATTTGATTAACTGCCGTTGTGGGCTTATGCATTGATATGAAATGTTCATCAATTGAAGCAGAAAATTGACGGTTTCCGCACCATATATATTTAGCAAGCACCAACTTGTTTCGGTGTACATAAATTTGTTACCAACAGATTTCGACGGGGATTACATAGCCAAAGAGTAAAACTTTCCCGACACTTTAATTCTGATCCTTCCGCATTTGTACTCATCAAGTCTAAAGTGTCTCGATATTCAAATGTAGAGTACAGTGAATTTTTATTTATATCGAGGTTTACGCCCCTTTTGAACAGTCAGAGTCATATGAGGCGTGCAGTTACCTGGGAAGAACCAGACTCCTATCCTCCGTAAGCAACTGCCTACTTTCTCACATAAAGAGACACGGTCGGTAGCGGGGCTCGAACCCATGACCCTCTATCAGTGAGAGGTAACAGTGATTTGAAGTCAACGACTTTAAAAAAAGACAAACAGTGCTAATCATACAGGTGTACACCAAGACGTAAACAAAGAACTGAAGAACGGTGCCAAAAACGTAAAAGTGCGTTCTTTGCAATGACTGCACAAGGGGTACATCCTCAGTTTGGTTTAAATCCTTTAATTTCTTGTCAGCTCAATATCAAGTTTTATTATACCTATAATACTATACGGCAGCGAATTGTGGAACAATGTAACACACTCCTATATTTATACTGTCATAACAAAACATCATCATCCAAAACCGTCAGAAATTGTGCACATTATACAAATTTAAGAGTCGTATACACCAAAATAGGGAAACAGTAATAATTAAAGTACGTGACTGAGCTATGGAAGTTATCAGAAGATTGTAACTTTGGTGACACTTTGGAAGTCATGATTCGGGATAGACTAGTCTGTGGAATCTGATGACAGAATCCAAAGAAGACTATTGTCAGAACTCACATTGGATTTTAAAAAGTGTTTGGGTATAGTTACAAGTTTGGAAATGCCTGCTAAAAGTGCTGCTACTTTAAATCAGTCGGATACTGTAAATAAAGTAATAAACAGAAGCACAATCATTCAAAAGCAGGAAACAAGCAACCGAAGACAGCGGTGGGAAAATCATGTTATCGGTTTGGTGACATAACTCACAAACCAGATAAGTGTCGGTATAAGGACACCACCTGCTACAATTGCTCAAGGAAGGGGCATATCAGAAAAGCCTGTCGCGCAGAAAAGAAACCTCCAGTGCAGCAATTTTTCAAGAAAAAGGAGCTCGAGAGAACTGCATTTTGTGGAGAGTGATAATGACGACGACAAGGTTTACACTATGTTTAATATTGGGGCAAAGTCAAATCCGTATAAGGTTGAAAAGTACCTTAATGGAATATGTATATTGTTTGAGCTGGACACTGGTGCTTCAGTAACTGTAGTCAATAGTAAAACTTGGGAGATGTTGAAAGACTCTGCTGTGCTCGAAAGCAAAGTGTGAAAGCAAATATTTACGTAGAGAATAATGCCAAGCCCAGGTACTATAAGGAACGTCCGGTTTCGTATGCCATAAAAGAGGGAATTGAAAAAGAGCTGGAGCACTTGCAGAAAGTAGGAACGATAAATCCTGTAGAGTTTTCTGAATGGGCAGCACCCATAGTAACAATTTATAAGGAGATAAGTCAGTGAGAATCTGTGGTGATTGCAATTAGAGCTGAAATACGTTACCATACACACTCATAAAGGGTTATTTAATATGTACAATGTATTTCTCAAACGTGCGCACAAATACGTTTATCATTGTCTAAAATATGTATATTGATACATTATAATTATAAGTTGTGGTATTTTGTGTTGACAAGTCAATCATTCTGTTGATGCATTATTAAATTTTTATCACTATATTGTGTATATTATATAAATATCACATCCCACATAGGGTGATAGAACGTAATGTTTACCCGAGACAAGTAATGTCGACCGAGGCGTTAGCCGAGGTTGACATTACTTTGTCAAGGGTAAACATTACGTTCTATCACCCTATGTGGGATGTGATATTTATTTTATTATACCGAACAAAAAAAAAACAATTAAGAAAGATACTAAATTCAACAAACATGTTAACAAATATAACGAAACTATAATAGAAATTGAAACGAAGCTTCTTTCTGACACCATAGTTACTTTTGCTGTCAATATGTCTACTGCAAAACCGGATGTCAAACTACAAGTATATTCTACTAAAGTGCCTAAAGTGTCTAGACAAGGTTAGTATTCGATACGACAGAGATGGATTAAAATTCGACACCCGGTAAAATCGCGTGAGCGCGTGAGGGCAGTTTCGTTATGGCAAGCGGGCCGAAATGTAATGTCAGAGGGTAACATTACGGATTGTCACCCTCTGACGTCACATAAGACTATAGAGTAAATAAGTCACGTGAGGTATAATAAAATGCAATAATCATTGTTCTGTACATACATGGCATATCACCTTTTGAGGTGGAAGTAAAGATATTGAATTGAATAGACTGTTTGTAATCGTTTTGTTACATTTTCTTTCTTTAACGTATCAAGCTTGGTTAAAATAGCTAAAATACCATAAAATGATATTTTTCGTTATTTGCAAAGATTAATTATCACACTTTTATACCAAGCAAAAACATATTCTAACCGAACGCTCAAAAATTGTGTTTTATTGCGATAAATACTGCACCCCTTTATCGACTTTTCCTTTTCAACGTTAAACATCTCTAACGTAATGTGCATTGTATTGGTACGATATGATAATATTAATTCATTAATGACAAAAAATTGTTATAAAATCTCTTACTAGACATCAAACCTTGGCGTGGTTTCAATTATTGAACCGTAAACATAAGCGATTTTGATTGACTATCAAAGTTGAATGGGGTGAGACAAATTAGTTGATTTCATGAGACGATAATAACCCGACACTTTAATTGTTAATTGCTCAGCTTAAAAAACACAGTAGGTGTCATTTTCGAATTAACATTGCCGTCTTATTTAATGACGGGTTTCAAATCGGTTTTCTGTATTTTGTAGCGGAAATATTTATCTAGGGGCCTATGCCTCAGAATTTTGATACTTTCGTTTTTTATCTATGGCGTATTACGTAATAAACAGCGGGGTTCTGCGTACGGAATTTCTTTAAAGTCAAGTATCTAAAGAACGGCGGACGTTATAAAAATCTGAGGCACGATTCACTGCTTTATACATTTATAGTAATTTTAAGGTTATTTGTCGTAGTATATATTCCTATATACAGAGTATAGTTATCGTTGTTCAAGAATTTGTAAATTACGTGCGACATTGGTTTATAGAAGACCAATCAAATGTAATATTTGTTTCAAATTACTTGCAATGCACTTTATACAATGGGTTTATTTTAGTATATAATTATGGTTTGGTTTTTAAATCTGTACATTGGTGAAACTTAATTTGGCCAGATACCTTAACTGAACGCACTGCTGAATATGGCAATGATGGTTAAAAAGCAGTAAAGCCGTTACTCGATAACCGTCTTCTCCCGGACTTTTAGATCCCGATTCAGATACGTTCATGTAGGTACGTATATTAATATCATATTATGTACCTGGTTCATTTAAGTATCGATATGTAAATAATTATTAAGTATCAATTGTCATTAAACATAACTGAGACCTGAACCTTTTTTATTGAATATGGTAGATAATGTTTACTCAAACAATTATGTATACATTGCCGAAGATCGAACGTTATTTGTCAGCTCCTGTTTAAACCGAAAGTTGAATTGTAAGTAGCCCAAGTTCGGATATCACAATTTTCCGGATGGTTGACTGAAATATCGGCATTTATATTCGTGGGGATTTGATTTCGTGGATGAACCGACCCACGAACTCCACGAAATCAAATCCCCAAAGAAAATTAATGCTTCCACACTATAATATGAAACTACAAGTCCATTGAAAAATGTTATAAACACTTGATTGTGAAGTATCACCAATATATTAATTATGTCATACCTGTGCAATTATTCCCTTTCCTTTCAATACAATTATAATTGCGCATCAAAACTAGCAAATAACCCGCACACAATCATAAATATATATATACAAATGTATATGTGTCGTTTTTGTCACAATAATGTCGGTTAAAGATATTTTAGTGCCATTCACGAGTGCTGCATAACTTGAACTGCTATATACGATTTTTGATAAAACATTATCAATAATGTATTGCCTGGTTAACAAACTTGTACGTCACATATGTGGTTTAATGATTCGTGAACAGACAAGTAAATATCTCATTCCTCGTGTAATTTAGTATGTCCCTTATTTTGTAATCACTAGTTATCAACCTACTGCAGATACATGTAATCTAATCATCTTTACTCATACTTCATGTCATGGTACTGGATTTTAATCGGCTACTGTGACAGTAACGATGACCTTGGTATCAATTAAGTTCAGTTAGAACATGAATGATTTACGTGTCTGAATATTAATTTGCTTTGTATCAACCAAAGAGTCCTTAATGCGTATAAATAATTAAGTCAATCTCTATTCAGAGTTGTTGTTAGAAATAGTTTCTCATAGTTGTAAAATGTGTACCTTTTGTGGCTTTATTTCATGCTTTACAAAAATCTTGTAAGAACTGCATGAGACCGTTGGCAGAGAGGGATAACGAATTGCAGCTCTGGGTAGAGATTGATCAATAATCATGTATATGTAATTATGTATACTTGTATAATACCATATAACGATTCCATTATCAAAACAATACGGAACAAATTTGATATAAACATAATTTTATACAGCGTGTTACTTATTACGTAATAAAATTCAGTTTGAAAGTCTGCAATTGTTTATTGTGCGGTCCTTCTTGTGGCTGTAAAATTCGTAAAGTAGAAATGTACGAAAAATAAAGTTATAAACCGTTCTTGAAAAACGTTTTAGTTTGTCAAAATATGTCTGAAATTTGAAGTTGACCGACTTTCTTATTATTATTTTTTTCAAATTTCTCTGCAAGGTAGACAAACTACGGCAGTAACAATTCTAATATTATTACCGATGGATTCGGAAATTTGTTGGCTAGAACATGGGCAACATGAAAAACTCGAAACATATAAACTTTCGACGAGAAATACTACTTACATTCGAACTCGTGGGCGCCGCCTTTTTGCAACCATGTGGTATCAAAACAATATGTCACGTGATTATAGACCTTGACTAACGGAAAACAATATTTAGTATTTTGTTCATTTTAACATTTGCCGAGTATTACCGAAAGCTCCGTAAACACTTCGTAAATGATCGGAATTGCGTACATATTATAGCAACATCACACAAGTCGAAAATAAAACTTCCATACATTTTGCAACGTTAGAGATTTGCTTTACGTCATGTACTCATAATACATGTGCAACCACTACCCAGAGTTATCGTTCCTTTCCAATCCACACACACATCTGTTAACGTTTCAATACCAAGATTTTTGGCAAACTACACATTGATAAATAACATTCCTTGTGTATATTTTATAAATATCTATTGGATGTCATAATGAAATATTTCATATCATTTTAGAAAAACACTTAAAAACTTTGCTTCGTGTGCCATTAGGGATGATTTAACCTGGTAAAGTAGTTATAAACCTTACTTAGCGGAGTAATAATATCAAAGTAAAAAAATGCAACACATGAATAATATAACGAATTAATATAATTAATCTTACAGCTCCTCATTTCTTCCAAACACATTACGTCAATGGAATCAGTTACCTGCACCTATACAAAATGCACTCACATTGCAATCATTTAAATCAGCTCTCAAAACAAACAAAGCAAGGTCTTCACCTCTGTTTAACTGTGGCTCACGCATCGGACAAATTCTACACACACGTCTCCGACTCGGATGCAGTTCTCTGAATCATGACCTTCACAGGCGGTCTCTCGTCGATTCTCCCTTATGTACCTGTGGATCCATAGAAACAGTCGAACACTTTCTTATGCGATGTCCGAACTATACCAACTCTCGAGCAACTTCTTTTGCCAACATCAAATGTCCATTTGTCCTATCAAACCTCTTGAATGGCTTTGAAAGACTCTCCTACGAAGAAAACGAATCTTTGTTTCTTGACGTCCAGCGTTACATTATAGCAACAAAACGATTTGAGTAGGCCGGTCTCCCTGTTCCTGACTGACCGCGTGCCGTGAACATGAAACCACCATTTCTAATATTTTTTCTCAAACAATCTGTTTTCAAACATCTGACGTTATTTTTGCAGTTATGTATTATTAAATATTTATCACTGACCATGTATTTTTCATGACTCATAGCTTTCTTTCACATGGAGAGGAATTTATAAATAATCCTTGTTTTCCAATCCAAAATATCCTAACTTAGAAACTATCATAATTCATGTATGTATGTGTGTATGTTTGAAAATATAATTTGAAATAAAGTTTAAACTAAATACCAGACTCGGATACATATGTCAGCTAGTTTCCTTCCATTTAGTTTAAGTATATGATTATTTTCTGATAAACGATCTATTTACTTTTTTCGGGGTGTTGTCACCATTTCGAAATCACGAATCTGTTTATTGTAACGTCGGACTACTTTTTAGACGTTGACAGAGGTTTTAGTCAATTAATTGTAACTATACTCGATCGGGTATTTCCGTAACTTAGAAATTATAAGCTTTTCTTTAGATAAACGCCGAGGAGTTCCGATTGAGAAGTTAGTGTGAGCGTAGCGGGAACTTGACGACAATACAGGGCAGAGATTGATATGTGTGCTATCCATCCGTTGGTTATCACAAAACTCATAGAAAATGTGCGGCAATCTCCGTATCAATGACGAAGCGTCATTTAGTAAACAATTATAATGTAAGTTAAGCAACCTCTCCAAAGCAACACCCTTAATTTGGGAGTAGCGAAATTATGTTGTTGTTGATGGGTCGTTGCTCTAGAGAGGTTAAATTAATAGTTAAATTGTGCCGTGGGAAAAATCATGGTGTTGTAGCCGGGGAGGTTAACATTGTTGCTCAAGGTGAGCCGCACTGGAAAGGTTGAACTGTAGCTTGAAATGTACATTTTTCATTCAAGATTATTTGGTATCGGTAGGAGTCAACTCGTGTTTTAGGATGTCATTCTGTCATTCCAGTAGCCTACCACGTACAGATTTACGATTATCATACACACCGTTCCGGAAACCTATTGTGGCTTTAAATCGTACGTGCGATCATTTTCTCTGTGTTTTCAGGATATAAATGCTGCAGATGTATAACATCGTGATGCTTTCGGGTAATTTTAAATATTGGAACAGTGACATATCATTTAATTTGACGTTAAAGTCTTTGACATCAGTTTTCGCGACATGTAGGTCAGACTTAACAACTTAAGCTTCGAAATCAGAGGTATGTCGATGCGACAAAAAATATTCAGTTCATGCCATTCAATTATTATTTGATTCTTTATAACTAGATACATAGATTTTAGTTTGTTGTAATTTAGTACATATATAGCAGCTGGGACTAGTTAATAAACACAATGGTCCTAGATGTCAGTAATATTTACAAAATGTACAAAACACTCGACTATACAAAAAAGGTCTGTCTACTGCGATACGTTATCTGCTGACATATACTCATATACTCGTACAAACGGAACAGACACAATCTTTAAACTCAGTAAGTGTGTTTATTTTAAAGTGAGATTTATAAAGTGGCGATATGTACTTGTACTGAATTTTGTTCATTTTGAGTATATGCATGAATATTGATACACTGTGTATAGTACAACCTCCCCAGAGCGACAATATGATTTTCCCCACTACATGATTAAATTCTCTAGAGTGACAACCTCTCCACAACAACTACAACATAGATTTGCTGCTCCCAAAGTGTGTTGCTCTGGAGTGGTTGCACTGCATTTGTTGTAATTTAGTACATATATAGCAGCTGGGACTAGTTAATAAACACAATGGTCCTAGATGTCAGTAATATTTACAAAATGTACAAAACACTCGACTATACAAAAAAGGTCTGTCTACTGCGATACGTTATCTGCTGACATATACTCATATACTCGTACAAACGGAACAGACACAATCTTTAAACTCAGTAAGTGTGTTTATTTTAAAGTGAGATTTATAAAGTGGCGATATGTACTTGTACTGAATTTTGTTCATTTTGAGTATATGCATGAATATTGATACACTGTGTATAGTACAACCTCCCCAGAGCGACAATATGATTTTCCCCACTACATGATTAAATTCTCTAGAGTGACAACCTCTCCACAACAACTACAACATAGATTTGCTGCTCCCAAAGTGTGTTGCTCTGGAGTGGTTGCACTGCATTTATATAAATTACAAACCATCTACACCAATCAAATATTAAGTTTCGTATAAATTAATATATACAGTCAAACCTGTAAACAAATTTTATTTTGTTTATTCGGAGTCATTTTGTTCTATAATATTTTTGAAAAAATCGAACATTATTCACATGGTGGCCTTTATTCGGTGATGGCCGCCAGCACAGATTTGACTGTATACATATATATATATATATGATTATTTGTCTCGTTTGCAAAAACTAAACTATAGATGCATGATAGACATTTGAAGTGCACCGATTTTGAAACTTTATTCTATGATCAAACGTTTACTTCACTTTTTTTCAGGCGGTTGGAGTCATCTACATTAGGACTGCATGATATGATACGTATATTAACCATTGTTTGTGCGGTTGCTGTCGTAGCACTCGGCAGTAATTCATACGACGAGCATGCTTATCCAGGAAAGTTCACTTGTGAATGTGGGAAGTCGTTCAAAACTAAGGAAAGCCTTCTGCAGCACAAGACAGCCACTGGACATGGAAATTCCAAGGATGAAAGAAAAAATGAAGACAATAGTATCAACAAAGATAGTGTTGGATCCGAAAATACTGCTTTGTCTCATAAAGCCAGAATGCGGTATATATCTGAATTAGAAAAGAACAGAATATCTATTGATAAAGCTGAAAAATCAGAGGCCGTATCTGCATATGGAAAAATAATTAAGCAAATTGTGGATCATGTTAGACATACAAATAGTGGAAAAATGTACTCAGCGGACGTGCGAAAAGCAGGCAGTTATAAAATGCAGACAAAAGTTCGTAAGGCCGATGAATTCGATACAAATATTATAATAAGTGTAGGTGTTGGCGAAATCCAACCGGAAGGATATTTGCACTACATTTATGAAGACAAACATAGCATTGACGTAAGTTTGACGTTTTATATGTGCAACAAAAACACCTTATCATCATGATTATGATAAGAGACATAATGTATGAATGTCATAGGCTTTATACATTGTGCAGTATAAACGATTTGTTTATTTTATAATTGTGTTAAAGTAGTTCTTTCTTAAAATGAGCCCTCCCGGCTACCTCAGTGGTTACAGCGTTTAATTACTGATCGAGAGGTTGTGATTTCAAATCCCAGGTGAGGCTCACAATGTCCATGACAAATTTGACTGAAGATATTACATCCTATGTTAAATTGTCCTCCACCTCTGTATTATGTGGGGTAGATTGGCAGAAGCTTGCGGATAGAATGTGGTTAGACAGTACTGGTTAAGGCCTAAATGAAGCCAGGAAAGCTGATTAGGATAACTGCCCAGCCACGATATGATTGAAGTAATGTTGAAAATGGCGTTAAACCCGATGAAACAAACAAACAACAAAACTCTTAAAATGTTTGAAAATAAATTATATATCTTAATTACTGCAGGATAACAGGTCAGCACCTCGGCGTTTGACACCAGGTAGAAAAATAAAAGACCTTCCATCCAACCCAGTACATATACCAGAAGGTCGGGCCGTTGTCAAAGTAAAGGAATCGGCTGTGAATGACCTAAGTCATCTTTGTTACAAAGGTGATTTGGTACCCTACAAAATTCTGTTAGATCTACATGATAAAGTCGGTTCAGCGATAAAGGACTTAAATCTTCAAAGTAAGCAAAGTTAATTGAAAAAAAAATATTTTATTCATGCCCCCCCCCCCCCCAGGAACTTAAGACCAAACTCTGATTTGTATCTTAATAAGACTCGTTAGCTAAAACTTTCACCTCTTTATTAGGATTAGTATTCAAACTTGGTATGCATACTGTATTAAGTCCAATAAAGAAATATTCTATGTTAGCTATAGGACAGGCCCTATGCTTATGGAACGGGACACAGTAGTATAAATACAATATCAAATGAAAGACTATTTTCATTTTTTGTTAATTTCACTTATTATAAGTGCATGTATTCTGAAGCAATTTGATATTATTTGCAGACGTAAAACTAGCTGATACTGCACATGGACCGGCCCTTACCATTACTATATTCAGGAGCGATTCGTTCGACATGTCAGTAGATTTAGTTCTATCATTACCATGGCAACAGGGATCTGTATCGATATATGGATGGCCACGAAAAGCCTCTCGTAAGGCTTATGATCAGAAAAAGGTTGAACAGGTTAAGAAGGCTGGTGTTCATCTAGTACCTAAAGGTCAGTGTTCTATTGTGACATGCTTGATTTATGTGATTCAGTTTTGATGTTGTTTTTGCAAAATGACTTACGTGATGGCAGGAAAAGGTTGAACATTGCTGCGTGCAGACACAGTAATCCTAGCTTTTACAGGTTTTCTTTTTTAGGTTTTCGTGATCAGTTTAATGTTATGCTTAGCAAGTTGAACCGTCAATGCAAGTACGTGGAAAATGTAATATTTTTGATGTAATGCAAAAATAATGACGGAACATTTATAGACTCGGCAGTGTGTTCTAATTATTTTTTATTCATATCCTTGATGCTCATCCTATACTTAATTGTACGGTACCATGTACACAACTATTTGTGTATTTTGTAGGCGATGAAACTTGGTTCATTTCTTTCTCTCGTGCTGAAGCAGCGCTGATTGACAATATAGATGTTGGTAATGAATGTAGAAGAGTTGTAATGCGAATATTGAAATATTTTCTGGATGTCTGTAAGGAAAAATCGTCTGATGGACTACCAAGCATGTCGTCCCATTTAATTAAGGTATGAGTATTATTTAGAAACTGACGTTATTTTGCGGGAAGTATTTCTGTGATAAAATATCATTATCTCACCTGAAATGTCAGTGAATCGAGCCACACACACCCTTTAAGAACAAGAGCATAGAAATATTTTAATGTGTAGACCAAATTTCCCATATATTAGATGTGTAGATTAATTTGGTCTACACATTAAAATATTTCTATGCACTCCTCGAAACATAAATAACTAGTAAGTTACCTAGCTAGCACTATAATGTATTTATAAGATACTTGTACTTATAGATTTTCAGTCAAAAGCATAATTATGTATATACATGTATGTGTCAATTCTGATTACATAAAATTATGAATGACCACATTCAAGTTGTCAAAGCAGTAGCTATAATATATATATACATGTACTCGTATACATCTGTTTTGGATAGACACATATATCGGGTTGATAAACGTGTATTAATCATATGTAATATTTAGGAAATATGTTAAGTACGGTTGTTTCCTTTCTTAAAGTAATACATTCTAGGTGTAATCTCCACTTTCTTGTTTTGATATATTCAAGATATTGTATCAGCATCTGAACATTTTCTAAAATGTACATCAATTCAAATAAATTTAATGTATGAACATTGCCTATTCTTATGCTATTTCATTGTACATTTGTATATATATATCTACAAAGTTTTTGTATGACAGACACAGGTTCTATGGTCAAGTGAGACTCGCTTGAAGGCAGGTTATTGGAGTCAAGAAAATAAAGATGTTTGTCTAATGGACACAGTGAGTGATATGGTGAATTCCTTGCGTTCAGCAATCCTGTTGGACTATTTTAATGAGAACATTAACCTTCTAGCTAACAAACCGTCACATGAATTAATGACATTAGCTCAATGCCTTGAAGATGAAATCGAAGTTCTCCAAACAGGGAATGGTAGAAAACAGAAGGATGAATTATAGAATTAATATGTGTATTATTAATTATGTTAATGACTAATACAGTATATATTTAAAATGATGTTTTGTTGTTATTTCTGTATTAATTATATTGAGACCAGTTCTCATAATTATTTTGTCTTGAGAGAGTTATATGTATAGTTATTGTGACAGTCTTCCACAGTGAGCCATTTATAATAATTTGTATGATATGGTACACAGAAAAGTAGTTATTTAACTAATGTTAAGGTTATATGTTTAGTTGTGATTCAATGCGGACTTGTGTTTATTTGATAAGTTTTATTTAAAGTTGGCAAGATAGATAACACAAACATGAGGTCCATGATAACGAGCTTGGAACAACCGACTATATTAAAGCATGATAAATATGTAATATAAATGTTTAACAGCTGAAACATGCCAAGTTATATACATGTGGTTTGAGCAGTTTTTGATTAAACTAATAACAATTAATATATCAAGCATAATTTATACTGGTTGGTTACAGCAGTACAATGCAATAAGAATTTCAGAACACATACAAATAATAGCAGCAATTAAGCAAATTATTTAATTGTATTGCACACATATATACAATCTATCAGATTATAGTAACATTCATGTAACAACAGAAATGCAGTACGTAATTACGTATAACACTAGCCACGAAACTTATATACATTTGACAAAATATGAGAACACAAAAGTAAGGAAAGCAACATTTACCTGAGAATGAACAGAAAACTGCACACATGTATCTGCAGGCAGCTTAAATTTAACACATTTACAGCAAACAATACAATAGAACACAGTAGTAATAATGAGACACATATGTATACAACATTTATAAAAAATAAAATTAAAAAAGCGTGCAATATGTGGCTCCACATATCTCCTTAATTGGTACTCCCATCATATAACAACTTTTACATTTACAAATGCTCCCTTTCCACGATTCTTTTTTATGAAATGAAGTGGAACCGACTTTTAGATTGGACAGAGCATTTTCAGAAATGTTGAGCCCTCACTACACAGTGGTTGACTCACCCTGAATTCCCTATGATGAGGTAATTATTAATTTGGGATAATGTAAACAGCTTTCGATAATGTATCCGAACAAGGGATCAAACAGACAATCAGAAAAATATTTTTTGAATTGTTTAATTATTCTATGTCCGTGCATGATTGATGGATTTATCAGATTTTGTTGAAATAAAATATGTTTCTTAGCAGGCTGGTTCTTTCTTTATCGACATTGACTCCGTCCCTGACAAAGTACCATCAAATTTTTTACAGCTCAATTTTATGAACTTTAGCTTAATATTATACTGAGACACCGGGGTTATGGTGTCAATCTTAAAGCAAAACAATCACAGAATAATTCTCATGAAGATTATGGTTTTTAAGTATAGAATTTAAGTAAAATTTTATAATAATTGCTGTTTGAAAGACGTGAATGAAATCTGAAAGTCGCGTCATTTTTTTCTGTTTTTGTTCTGCTCATTTAAGAGCAACTTTGCGTGTCATTTTATGCTTTGGGTTAATTCACTTATATGAAGGGAGATCACTCTAAGTACCATCGCATCTTAAACTGGTTCCCGTTGACTTGTGTGTACAAAGCCTTTGGTGCACTGCATCGTGGAACGGGAACCAGTTTAATCGCATCTGTCATTTTTGTACGTGTAAAATAAAACCAGCCAGATTTGATATATATATGAATGCAAATAATCATGCAGAAGTATTTTAAAGAAGTGTTATCTAACTATGAGAAAATACGAGGTGAGTTTTCTGTTGTCAGTCACTCTTTATTAAATAATTTATAAATTTAGTGCGATTTTGATAACAGCTGACACAATTAACAGTTCTGATCGCTGTTTGTGTCTTATTAATATCATACTTCTTGCTGTATATATCATAATTTTAATACGTCAGAATATTAAAATAGAACGAGAAACTCAAAATAATGCATTATACAGTTTGTGTACATGTAGGCATTTTGAATCATTTATTTTATTGGTAGTTCCGGGTCACTTAATTAATGGTTCTGAAGACAAGTATGAATCACTGTTGCATATGGAATATTACTTTTGTTTGTTGGTAGGCAGATATTGGTAATTTGACCAGCCTTTGCATAAGGCGCTGGACTGGGGACTTGTCCGATAGATTATATGTTTGTCCAATAAAGAAACTTGTTTCATCGGACCAGCTTATTACGCATTTATACTTGTTTGCTTTTTTTCGGTCAGACAGAATTTTCAAGCTTGTCAGGCAGGATGTCTGAAAGATGTTTTGCCTTTCGCAAAGTCTGTTTGACTCTAGCGCTGCTCAGTCTCTGAGAATAGCTTTTCATCAATATATATGTTCAAGGACTTATATACATACATGGATTCGCAACTTCAGTATTAACAGTTTAAAGTAATCAAATCCCGCGATAATAAGACGTGAATGAACGGGAATACAAGCTATTGTTTACAAAAGCGAAAATATGAAAATATCCGTGATAATCCGAATGATAATAACAGCGAAAATATCCGTGGTATTCCGAATGTTTAATCTCGGAGACGAAAGGATTATAATAGATGTCCGCCATCTTGGAATTTGTGAATTATAAATGTATCTCAATATCTTCAAGGAATTTGTTGCATTTTTTACCAATTTCCCGTGCCAAATTGCCAGAGTTTTTTTAGTATAATCAAATTCGTAAACACCCAATTACAGCTGTCGGACATTGCCGAGTATATAGCAATGCATTGTGGGATCGCCGAATGATATCGTTTGAGCTATTTTTAGCAGTTGCGAATCCATGTTTGTATATAAGTCCTTGATATGTTTTATTTAAAATGAATTCACATGGGACATTATGTCTCTCAAAAAATGTCTTGCTGTCTCAAGCACTTAACAGTCTAATTAGCATGATTTGAGGTCAAACTAAACAGGTCGACCAAATAGATATATATCAGGCCTAAGTTAAAGATATGTTTGTTTGCCCTTTACTGACCCTGAATTTTAGAAGAGGGTGGGTAGGTAGGAAAAATATTTTGTTTCTGAATTTGACCTTTCCTTGCATTAAATTACACTTCTATCTAGAAGCATTATATAGTCATTTAATGTATTCTGCTACCATATATAACCATTTATTGTATGTTTTACAAATTATCAGAAACAGGCAAACAGCAGAAAGCAGCTGTAAAGTGCAAATAAAAAAAAAGTTCTCCCAGATTTTGCAAAAAAATTTTTGAGTCGTCAGCCCTAATGAAGACAAAGGATTCAAACTTATGTATACATGTTTATTCTTCAGGCTGTGATAAGAATGATATAGATGTGCCATTCTGGGATGTTATAGTCATTACAGCAGCTGATGAAGACCAGAAGAAAGTCTATGAAAAACAGCTTAATTACAAACATAAGAGAAATGAGTTGCCAAAAGGAATACCAATCCTTGTCATGGCAGACCCACCAGGTCCTAAATTAGGTTTGTGTTATCAAAATTGTCTAATTTATAGTCATGCTCTGCTCATTTGAATTATTGTAAACATGTGTTGGAAATAGACACAGTTGTGATAAAGGGTTGAATCATAAAAGAATAAAACATTACCATTCTAAATGTTCTTTACATGGAGGAGAGAAGAGTGAAACTGCTTGCTACATGATGGTGTTACAATCTGGCCATTTGTTAAAAAAGTGAGGCGGCACTTGATAAAATTAATCTTATTCATAAATCATTGTACTAATTAAGATGCAAAGTTTTCGCATAAAAAATATCATTTACAACGATCTTGTACAATTGCTTCTTGTCTCTGCATATGGAGGGACGTTTTTATCCCCTGTGTTTACTGATTAATTTTGATGTACAGGCAACCCCTCTGGAGCGGCCCTCATTAGCAACAACCTCCCCTCAACAACAGCATGTTTTTTCCCCCCATTAGTTCAACCTTTCTACAGCAACAACCTCTCAGCAATAACATAATTTGCTACTTCCAAATGGTGTTTCTTTGGAGAAGTTGCTCTGTAAATATTATCGTGCTTGTATATAAATTTATGGAATGTTTAACTGTACATTCTAAGGAAAAAGATCCATACTATTTGTATTATAAATAAATATATTTGAAATTTTAACCATTATATCATGGGTGCAACATGTTATAAGGAAGTTATCTGAGACTATTAACGAGGATATGCATTCTTGTTTGTTCTAGGTAATGGAGGTTCTACCATGACAGCCCTTCAGATGTTGTTTGAGAAGTTTGGTGAGAATACATTCAGACATAGAGTGTTACTGATACATGCTGGAGGACAAAGTCAGAGAATGCCAAGTGCCAGTGTCCTTGGTAAAATATTCTCCCCCGTTCCCAAAGGAAATCCTGTGTACCAAATGTTGGACATGAAACTAGCAATGTTTTTACCATTGATACCAAAAATGGGACCTGGTGTATTTGTTACTTGCGCTGATGATTTTCTTGTCTACAATTTAGGTCAGAATCATGAGTCAATTCAGTTTGGGAGGACAGGATTCACTGCTCTGGCTCACCCTTCTTCTATCTCTGTAGGAACAGGACATGGTGTGTATGTGATTAAGGATATAGATGAAGTTGATTCCAGCTTACCTCTTCAGAATCTCGAGTGTGTTGAAGTCCTTCAAAAGCCAAACGAAACTTTAATGTACACCAAGGGAGCAGTTCTGAAATCAAAAGAATTGAACTTTTGTGATGGTATCAAAGTTAACGAATCTGTGGTCTACACTGATAGTTCTTTCTACTTTGCTCATGATATTTCCGAAAAATTACTGAAGTTCATGCGGGAGAATGGTCCTCTTGATTGTGAAATTGATGCTTATGGTGACTTTCTGCAATCATTGGGGTCACGAAGTACAGCTGAATATGTCAATAATACGTCCAATGTAAGCTGTGTTACGCAAAGTTTGATTCAAACCAGACAGCAGATATACGATATTTTGCACTCGTCTGAATTGACTCTTCTGGTGATGAATTCATCAAAATTTATACACATAGGAACTACTAAGGAATATGTTGAACATTATTGTTGTGATAGAGAATTCCAGTCAGAACTTGGTCTCGGTAAAGATATATTTAACCTTTGGGTTGGAAGTCCTCAGGTCCAAACAGCTGGTGAAGGGGATACTGACAGTTTACCGCCAGCTAAGTACAGAAAACTCTCTGATACTGTGTTAGGTTGTGTTATGCATAGTTCTCTCCCTTCTAGCTCTGCTGTCTCAGAGACTGCCATTGTAGAATTTTGTAACTTCTCAGTACCTGTTGAAGTGGGTCAGAATTGTATTCTAAACAATTGCCAGTTTGATCCCGAAATTGAAAAAGGTCAAGGTCAAATGTCTAAATCAATTGAGGGTATAAACAATGTGAAAGTGGTTGAATTTCCAAATGATCTCTTTATGCATACTATTCCTATAATATGTGACAAGAAAACCAAGTATGTTACAGTTGTATTTGATATCAAAGATAATTTGAAGAAAGTTTCACCAAATAAGGATGTAAGGAAACTCCCTTTTCTTGGGAAATACGTTGAAGACTATGCATTTCTGCTTGATATAGATATCGGCACAATGATGCCTGGTGTCGATAATTCAGCCTCCAAGTTTAATCTGTGGTTTCTCAACCTTTTTCCTTGTACAGATAGTGCCAGTGAATCCATTTGGCTTGCATTACAGTGTGTCAACGCAGTGAAAACAGACAAGTCTAAAATGGTTTCATTGGCATCGTACAAGCTTGTATCCATGGCAACAGTTCTTAAAGAAAAAGACCTTGATGCTATGCTTGAAAATAGAGATAATCTTTTCAATAAAATTATGACATCTCGTGATTTTATACAAGAATAGTGATGTATCACTATCTGGTTTTAAATAGCATGAATGGATTATTTATAATGGTAGCCTTTCAAAAAATTGTCACTTTCTGTAAGCTGAAACTGAACCTGTCAGCAAAATCTTTCCAATGATCAATAATATTTTTGAAAGCTCTAGCCCAAACTATCAGTGGTCTATTTAAAGTACGCAATTTTGAGAAATTTCACCAGCTAGAATAAGAATTTACTAGCCCCAGGTTTTGCTCATAGGCACTCGATTCCATGATTTTTATGTTTATGAAAGTTATTATTCAGTTTAACTCATCGAACAACGCAAATCTGTCAAAAGAAAAATCTTCAATTTTCTCCCTTATTGAGTATATAAAAAAAAACAAGGTAGTGCACTCGCCATTTTTTTGATTGACGGAAGTGAAAATAAGCGTGGGTCCTGGCTTTCCTTCTAAAAGCTGTCAAAACGTTTAAAGTTGGGACACACTACAACGAAAGCAAGGTTCCCGAAAAGCATGTGCAGATTAGAAGAAAAACCGGGACCCACGCTTATTTTCGTCACCTTCGTCAATCGAAAAAATGGCAAGTGCACTACCTTGGTGTTTTTTATACACTCAATAAGGAAAAATATTGAAGATTTTTCTTTCGACAAATTTGCATTGTTTGATGAGTTAGACTGAAAAATAACTTCTATAAACGAATAAAAATCACGGAATCGAGTGCCTATGGTTTTGCTCTAGTGAGATAGCATGAAGACTGTCTCTCAGTTAGGTAGCGAAGTCTCAGTTAATCTCAATTGTTTTCTCATACATGTACTTCGATCTTGTAGTATTATCAATTTCAAAGTTCCAGGAATGTATCCAACCATTGTTTGTATTTCCTGTAAAATGTTAAAAGATTTATTTAGTGTTAAGACAGGGCTCTCCTTTGACCCTTAAAATGACATTATGATTCTTGAAATTAGCAAAATAAGGTTTTTGACTCTTGAGAATTGGAACCAAAGGGTCAAATTTACTATTACATTAGTAGAAGATTTTGTTGACTCTTTAAATTTCTATTGGCTAAGGGTCATTTGACCCCCAACTTTTGGGGAGTCTAGGGAGCACCCTGGTTAAGTATGTTCAATTCTAACTGATTTTAATATTGCACCATCAGACAGGTTCATTTGGTAACTTTTCCAGCCTTAGCGTTTGAAGGCAGATCCCAGGTGTACAACTGGGTAGAACCACCCTTCTACTGTAAGATAGCCCGACAGCTTCGTCACTTGTGACATTTCGTGCGGGATGGGATTCAAACTCAGAGCCACTGAGGTCTCTCGTCTGTCTGGTAATGGTGTCTATGTTTGATGATCTCTGAATTTGATCATTTTTATATACACGTTTGAAAAATGGGTCGTATTATGGGAACACCTATGGCGGGAGGGTGGTTGGCGTGCGGCGTCCACAACGGTGTCCTGTCTCTAATTCAAACAGTTTTATTTGGATACTCACCAAATTTAATGGACATGTTTATTGCCATGAGATCTATCTTTCAAGTTTGATTACCAGCCAAATTAGCTTGGGCACTTTTGAATTATGCCCCTTGATACATTGAAAATTAACTAATAATGCAGTGTCCGCCCTCTTCAAGTCGACCAGTCATCAACCGATCTTTTTCCGATTTTCATGAGTAGGTCGGAGCATTCCAAACTAGTTTATTTATTATTTTCAGCCTTATTAATTTAGTTTATGCTATTTGTTTGTGTCTATTTAATTATATGGTGATGGTTATACTTTGTGTATGCAATGTGTTTTATTTAGTCTTATATCTTCTTCTTTGGTGCTGTTACATACTGTGATAAAATAGTTTTATGCTGAAGCAACATTGTTAAGGAGTGAAATATTTTCTTAGTATTTTTAATGCAATTGTGGGTTTGTAGTCAGTCATAGTTTTTTATATATAATTATATTGTATTGTTCTGTTATGTAAAATACATTTGTTGGAAGATTTACCTAGTTTTTCTATAAGTACAGTGCAACCTCTCCAAAGCAACACCTTTTGGGAGAATTATGTTGTTGTTCATAGGTTGTTGCTCTAGATAGATAGGTTGAATTAATAGTTAAATCGTATAGTTGGGAAAAATCATGCTGTTGTTGGAAGGGAGGTTGTCGTTCAAGAGAGGAGCACTCTGTAGAGGTTGCACTGTAGTGGTATTTTTTACCTTGTATGGATGGATGCCCGATGGTTAAACCTTACAATGCTGAAACTACAATTGCAAAGCTTTAACCACCATGATAGAGCCAGACCAGTCTGCATATACTAGTATATGCTGTCTGACCTGGTTCTTTACTGTTGGGGAAACTAACATTTAAACTGTAGTTGTGATATCCCTTAAATTGATATTTCACTATTTCAAAATGGAAAATGGACATATCCATTCAGGAAACCCAGCAAGTTAAGGGTTAAAGTTTGTAGTTATATAATTGTACAAAATTATTACGGTAACTGGAAATTAGATTTTTTGGTCTGTAATACCCCCTCCCCATGAGTCCCTTGTCCCTTTTATTTTTTCCGCTGAATATCGCGTTCTTCCATATTTTAAGGATCGAGTCCCACATTCTGTTTAAGAATAAATGTGAGCCCCGCGTCCCGTTTCCCCACTGAGTCCTGTGTCCTGCCTATTAATGGCCTGAATCCTGGGTCCCAAAAGGGGGTTTTACGGCCACATTTTTGTAGACTTAATAATCTAGATTGTAGAATTTTAGTTTCAGGTCTTGAAAAAAGTGTGCTTCCAAAGGTTCTGAGAATCTGCAAGCATTTTTTTTTACTTTTGAAAATGGATATCCTATTTCTTATTTTGTTAACAAGATAAAGTTTTGAAAAAATAACCTTGATTTTGGTAGGTTTGGTTCCATATCTAATCCACCAATGGAAGCAAAATACTGGTTTTCAGTGTTAACGTTACCTGTTATACAAAAAGCTCTCATCTATTTGTCAACAAAACGAAATCCATATTTAGATAAGGTATCACTTTTGATGATTTATTGATATGCTAAATAGAAAAAGATGACCTTTTGTTTCTGAGTATTGTCACAATTAGGAAGGTAAAATGTGTGTTATCTTTTTATAGCAGGATGTTTTTGTCTCTTTGTTGACATAATTTGTTTATATTAATTTGACCTTAAGATCTTATTTGTTTACATAAATTAGACCTTGTGTCTGGTGCTAACTTTTAGTTTCCCTGTTTGAGAGCATACATAAACCACATACAATTAAACCTGTGAACAAAGGCCACCCTTGGGAAAGACAAAATATGTCCTTAAATGTCAGATTGCCCTTTTTCGGAGGTCATTTTGATCTAAAAAATAAATTCCAATTTTTTGTAGAGAGGTCTGTATTTACATGATGGCCTTTATTCACATGATGGCCTTTATTCAGAGGTGGCCAGTAGTCAGTGGTTCTAGTCAGGTATCATCCATTAATCATACTATATCAGTAACAATAACCAGTGATCCACCTTTTATTCAATTTTAAAAGTTTCATTAGTAATTTTCACTACTGTGTTAATTTCATGTATATGTCACTAATCTACCATGTTTTTTACCACCAAGTCATTTTTTAAGTTCCACCTACCATGTCGATGCCTTTGTAGTTTTTTATGAAATTAATTTCTTATCAAAACTCTTTCACCTACAATCATCAAACTTCATACATTTGTATGTTGGTTTCTCATGACAATCTCTAAATGACATGTGCATTTTCAGGTCAGTAGGTCAAAGGTCAAGGTCACCCTGAGGGGGTATTATGTTGGTAAAAATGTATTTATTTGTACACTGATGAAATTGTCTTGCCAGAAAAAAGCCAAATTGACTTGTTACATCGTGTTTGTTGAGGACTAGTTGATCTATTGTTACATGTGATTGTTAATGTATATTTGGATAATGTATTTATTATTTACTGCAATAAAATTGTTTTACTGGGAAATTTAGTTATTATGTTGAGAAGGTGATAATAATAATTTGTTTGTTTAATTTGGTTACCCAATCAGCCTATCATAATTTTATCTCTATTGGGTAAATGTTGCTCATATTTGTTTCTGTTTACCATATAAGCGCACTAGATCTGTTACTAGCATAAGTCATCAATATGTGATGGTTACTTGATTCACATTTTTTTAAGCTCGGTGTGTTTATTTGTTTAAGTTGGGCCTGCATCATGATCAGACAGATTTAACATTTAAATATTTTAAACCAATTGAACAGTTCAGGCCATAAACAATACTCTTGAGTTTATTTTGCATGGTTTAAATGTTTCGGCATTAAATTTTATACTGTTGTAGATTTTGATTATTGCATTATTTTCATTCAGACAATTACGAACAACTAACAAGTTACGAATTCTGCTTTAAAATTTCATGACAACACTTTTAATCAATGACAAACTTCCTTCTTCAGCTGAAAATTTTGTAACAAACACTTTCATTGGTTCAAATGTAGGTCTAAATCAATTTTAATACAGTTGCGCAACTATCACAGGGCTGTAGCAACCGTGGGGGCTAGAGGGGCTATTAGGCCCCTAAAACAATTTCGGCTAAAACCTAATCTGAATTCATAAATATCTATAGTACATAAATTGAGCTGTTTATATACATGTACATGTATCAATGTACTTTACTAATTTACAAATGTAGCATTTAAACCTTCACTTATATATAAACAAAATGTATATATATATTGTCAAACCTGTGAAAGTGGTCGCCTCCAAATAAAGGCCACTCCTTGCATAAAGGCTATTCTTTTTAAAACTCATCTTTAGAACAATATAACCTCTGAAGCTCTGAATAAAGATCATGTACTTAGTCTTTCCCAAGGGTAGCCCTTGTTCACAGGTTTGTCTGTATATACATTGCAACATTAAAATTGCATAATGTATATGTGCAGTAAGGTTAGATAAAAAAAATGTCTATTTTTAAACGACATCTCACGAGTGTTAATCAATGGACTCTACAACATAAAATCGTTCATTCACTGGTTTCTGTTTTTAAATTCGAAGTACAGTACAACCTCTCCAGAGTAACCCTCTATTGAGCAACAACCTCCCTTCAACAACAGCATTATTTCTTCCAAATACACGATTTAACTATCAATTTAACCTCTCTAGAGCAACAACCTCTAAAAGCCCACCTAATGTTGCTACTCTCAGTGCTTGTTGACACTGTACGTGCAATGGGAAATAATTTTACTTAGAGATTTAAAAATGACTTGACCCGATATTTCGTCGACTTATTGCCACAAACCATTTTTCCCCATTTTGAGAAAATCGCATTTGTGTGTTGGCGTAAAAAGCAGGTAACTAAGTTTATTGTAAACAGCTCGTCTAGACGAAAAAAACATATACTAAAATCACAATATTGCCAAAAATTGAGTTACTCGGCTGTAGAAATAAGCCGATGATTTCCTTAAGAACGACGCTTTGCAAGTCACGTACTTAATAAACCAGGACATTTAAGACCATGCACGCAATCAACGCTATCAAATAACACCACCAGTACCACGGGAAATTCCTACAGGGCCCAATTTGGCGAATGCACATACTGTACAGCTGTTTCAAGGACTCGTCCCCATTTCGAGTTTTTCATGTAGCCCGGCCATGTTCCAGCCAATACCTTTTCGAATCCATCGGCACCAAAATAAGCATTGTTACTGTCGTAGTTTGTCCGAAGACCCTGCAGAGAAATTTTAAAAAGATAAAATGAAAAAAACTGTCCACTTCAAACTTCTCTGACAAACTACGACAGTAACAATGTTTTTATTTTGGTACCAATTGGTTCGGAAAAGTGTTGGCTGCAACATGGACTACACGACCCTGTGGAATCATAACAACATACCACGTGATTACAGACGTTGCAATACATGCCTGCAATACTTCTTATTCAAAGAAAATGAGAGAAAGGGGAAGAAAATACTTTTCCAGGATAAAGTCGAGGTCAACGCTACTTAATAGCGAGGACTGTCCCTATATTACTATAATGAATATACTCCCAGTAAAAATCTTATATTTCCAAGAAGAATTGTTTTATAATGCGACATAAATCATCTGATAAAGGGACTTAAATTCTTATTCATATGCATTCATGTATAGGTAAGTGATTGCGAAATTTCAATTCTGATATAAATCAGTAAAAAGCCCGTATACATTATGCGTAAAAATATTGTTTGTTTCTCAGGTCACCAGACCTGTCCTAATTTTCGCCCGCTACCCTGGCTAGACTTTTTATTAGCCCGTGGAAGGGGAAATTCCACTTGTTTACCTTTCTTCATGCTTTCAAGAGACCGACCTACCGAATGTTTGATGAGCATGCTACCAGAAACAACCATTTTAGGCCTGATCAACACCTATTGACGTTATTGTCTCGTCAATGATATTCAATGGTATCAACCTAGTTATTTTTAGCAGGTTATTTCATACATAGAATCAATAGCATATATACAATAGTTTGTTACAAGAATAATACGTACAAATAAACCTCGGTCCGCGTTATGTCACTAAAACACTGGCTATTTTTCAACTGTAAATCTTGCATTATTTCATTGGCCAATCTGGCAGCCAATCATAACAGGTAGAATAAACGTAAACACGTCGTAATTCTATAGAATTCACACTTAAAATAAAACACCGAATTTTATCAAAATGAAATACACTGTAGCATATTTATCAGATTTAAATCAGGCCAGATTATCAATAACTTTGCATGACTCATAAGTTTCCTTATTTTGCTGGCCCGTACATTAATATTGTTGATCTATATCTTTAAATATCACATACACTGTAAATATGAAGGAAACAATACACGAAGAAGAATGTGTACGTACTTTTCTGTCCAGGAATATTATAAGTTATCTGAAATTACATCACTCTGCTTGCTATACGTACCCATGGCCAGTTTGCATTAAAAACGACGATCGTATCACCAGACAATGAATAAATGGATAATCAGTATACAGTCAAATCTGTGTTAGCTGCCATCCCAGAATAAAACAAACATCATTGATCGATTCGAACAAAACAACCTCTAAATAAAGACTACCTATCGATGAAGGCCATATTTTGTCTTTCAAAGGGTGGCCTTTGTTCATAGGGTTGACTGTACCTCGGATTGTTAAATACACTATACAACCATTCATGATCTGTGTTATGGTTCGATCATTTGATCGTTAACTCGTCTTCCATAAATACATACGTACATAACCACACAGCCAATCTGAAACTTTCTTACTTTTAAGATTCTTTGCTTAAGCGAACTATTTATAAAACATAACATTTGATTGGTCGACGTAACACGTTCATACTCAAATCAATCATGAAACTATATTATCAATCATATAGCTATTAGACTATGGGGCACCAATACCCCCCCTCCCCCCCCGGAGGCATTTTATTACAGTATGTTTTTCTGAAAGTGTATGGAAAGACCTACCAAATCCCAGTGTCTACCATCTGGGTGTTGGGGCTTTACTCCGTTACCGCCATTTTGGGGCGTTACCATAATTGAAATTTTAAAGTTAACACAATACCGCAAAGAGATCAGAATAATTTGTGTTAAAGGCTTTGTAATTATAATTATAAGCACAGACAATGTTAACAAGAGTGTAGAAATGTTAAACTCATCATCAAATGTGGTATAACTTACGTTACCAATATTATATCACTGAAATTAGGTCACATATACTCTAAAATATTCTATTATCATCATATACTTATTGTTTCTTGGTCGAGCAGCACACTATCTAATGAGTAAATGGTACTCAATTGTATTATATGTTGACAAGGTGAAAAAAGGTCACAATAATGCAGAAAATACGTGTATATTAATAACCGCATGCGTTACCAAAATATAACTATGAACCTAAGTGCATGTATAACTAAACCTTGATATTTTTTTTGCATCAGACATCATAAAATCTAAAGTGGCATTTAGGCTTAAATTAAAAAACAACAGCATTTCATTATAAAATTTTCATAACAATCAATCAAATCAAAGCAATCAATTGTCAATAAATAAATAATTTCATTAATCAAATAAATATTTAATTTAGTCTATCAATTTCATAATAATCTATTGATATGTTTCTTTTTTCAATGATTATGCAATTGTAACCTGTGACCTAGCAGTGGCCATGAAATCATTGGTTTGGCAGTTTCCGGAACAAATTCACTAATGTCATAGTGAGAACGGGTGTATATCACACACGTGTGCTCCATCTTCGATACATCTAGGTAAAGTAATGAACGACAGTGGTCTCGCGGAACTTATGATAAATTCCAGAATTGTCCCAGTGGTTCTATTGACAAAGTGACGTCTGGGAAACACTAAAACCATGCTCTATGGGAGCACAAGCCCTTATCCAAGGGTCAATTACCCCGGCAATGATTTGAAGAAACACAATCTTTCACACAGAGTATTTCAGCATAATATAATAACTCAGATACGAGCAGAACGTAACGCATTTGGCCTGCTTATGCTCCTGTCAGTTCAACATGACATAGACCTGAAGCTTACCTGGTCATTTCTTCTAGGTCGAGTGCTTTATATTGAATCACCAATATAACCAACTACTAGCCATTCTACAGAAGGCGCATCCCATGTTGTTAATGGTAACGCCTAATTGGGTAACTGCAGAGTCTTATAGCAGTTCCGGACACATTCGAGCAAGTAGCTGAGGCGATTTCTTATCAGTTGGCTAAAACGTCTCGTGTAGACTTTATATCAGACACTTACAACAAACAGTCTGTTAAATCAGATGAGCGCCGATGACGTTTGGCAGCTCCAACGTTCTTGCTCTCAGGTAAAACAAGCAATAACTCCATGAAATCGGATGGGCTTCATATCTAATGACGACAACAAGACACAGTCAATAAAGCTAATCTTTGAGCAGTCTTATAGAGATGGCGTCACAGTCACAATAACTGATATTCAAAGCACTGAGATTACAGTCTGGGGCGAAGTTTAAATGTGTTAGACAAAACCATCGTTAAACCATTTAAAGGCCTGTGTCATAGTCATTTTGAATTAAAATTTGAAAGTCAAGTATGTATAGTCTATACAGATGTACATCATTTGACCAATTAAACACAATTACCAAGGAAAAGCTATCATGTGTCAATACGCAATCTCACTATTCTCAGAGACAATACAGTGTTCCAGCGCTACTTTACTGAATGAAACTATTTTCAACATGTAGTGAATTTCGTTACCTCAACAGTTAATGATAAAACGGAGGCAACAAACAAAATCCTGTATATATCTCCAACTTTTATCAAAACTGCAAAGTCTGCAATGTATACTTATACTATTTTTAAAGCGGATGTATATGCGCCACGTAATTGTAATTAGAAAAGGTAATGTATAGCTATAGGACCTTTGCCCCTATAAATGAAGATTACATGACAATATTAGCCAATTTACCACGCATGTATGTTCAGATGAACTTTACAGTGCCATTGAGACATTTGTATGTGTGTTGTTTGGTCATACGACATCAATAAACTGAGGTATGACAAGTATCAAAGCCATGGTTGTGTTCTGAACGCTTTAAGTGGTATGGACATGAGCTTACGCACTCCCTGCATATCCCGTCTCGTATGTTCAATGTGTTGCGGATAGTTATAAGGTGTATATTTGGACCCATGCGAAGAGGGCAGTCTAGCTTGGTCTTCTAAAAGTGGATAAAAGTGGTTGGAAATTCGGTCCTGACAACATGCTGGAATACAACTGGTACGAGGATAATATTGTGCTAAAGGCAAGCGACGCAGAAGACACTGATGATTAAAACGACATTGAGCTCAATAGTATGGTCGATGCTGTCTATGAAACAGAAAAGTGATGAGAATTTGTGAAATTCGTGAACGTTTGCCATCAGAACAACATAAATACCTTGATGACAATATGTACAGCTAATGAAATCTGACATAACATACAATATTGCACTTAAGTATATATATATATAAATAACCATGTAACAAATGGTAACGTAAATGACACATACATGTTTATGTGTGTCAATGGCAGAATGTTTATTGCACTGTCGCTGTCATTGTAAATTTGATTGTTTCGTAGATACATATTCTTAGAATACATTTGATGATGATTTTATAACAGTTTCATAGAAATGTTGTTACTCGTTTATGAATAATTTTAAACGTAACACAAATAAAACCATGTAACGTAAAACACAATCAGTGATGAATTAAAAAAGTTGGAATGTTAATTTACATGTAAGTATTGCCAGTAACCAATTATAAACATTTTGTATATCAAATCAACGTTTTATGCATTGTAAAGCGTGTTAAGTACTTATCGTGATAAAGGTAACGTTATGTAACGTAAACTACTATTATGCCAGTCAAACTTTACAACATTTGTAACTAGAAATGTTTTTCAGTTATGGGTATTGATGAATGTATCATGATTACCTATCACTGTATACCTATTTGATCATAGCATGTGATCACAGTAATATAAATGATTTCCATGTAACACGTATACTTTTATATGTAACGTATTTTACGTAAAATGAAAACATAAACGAGCATTCAATGAAAAAAAAACATGATCATGTGCTAGTATTTGCCTAATATGAATAAAAACATTGTTTACAACTGCTTTTGTGTTAATTTAACGTATACAACTGTCATTTCCTTGTCATTTTAGGGTAACGCAGGGTAACGTAAATTACAGAGCATATATAGAGCAATAAAGTGAAAAACATGCATTTGATCGACAAGTAAAGCCGCTGCTTACTTATTATGGTCAAAGGAATTGTTCAAATTGATGAATTATTGAAAATATCTAGAATAAGACTTCTAACAAAATAAAATTATTGTCAAACGTATTTTTCGGTAACGGTAATTAGCATGCTGTAGTTCACAAACGCCCCAACGCCCAGATTGTAGACACTGGAAAAATGATCAGCGGGCATTGAGCTTTCAAAAAAATGGTGTCTACAAAAATGCCTCCGGGGGGGGAGGGTTTCGCCCAGTAGCCCATAGCCTATATAATACGTCCAACCAATTATAGACTGTTTCTGACGGCGAGATATTTTTTTATTTGGTTCCGTCCCACTCTGAGAGGATGATCGACCCTTCCGATTTTCAAATAATCGGCCAGCTTGAATGTCGAATTAGTAAGGCTGATGTAGATTCTTACGTAGGCCGAGATTGGCACGTACTTGATTCAGTGAATAATCGATGTTGAATTTATAGATCCGAGCTCATTACATCTGATCGTACGAACACTCAATCGTAACTACTCGGGCATTTCCGTCACTGAGAAATCTATTTAAACAAACGCCGAGGAGATCCGATTGACGAACTCTGTAACCTTAAATCTATGCGAGTCAGCTTATATCATCCTCATTGTTTAAAATGATTCATTTCAATCCTGTATACATGCATTTCATACGCTAGACTTCAGCTCATAACTACAGGTAAACCTGTGAATAAAGGCCATACTCGGGAAAGACAAGGTGGTCTTTATTGACAGATGGCCTTTATTCTGAGGTCATTTGTTTTAAATGAGCAATGCATAATCTTTATTCACAATATGGCCTTTTTTCGGAGGTGACCGCTAAAACAGCTTTAATTATACTAAATAATAAACATATTATGTTTGAAAGAAGGGCAAACATTTGTATCCTTAAATTATGCAAATCAAGTACATTTAGAATGCATACATGTTCCTGTTTAATGGGAAATGCCCTTAAGCTATCGTAGCCCGTATTGGTTAGTTTAAACTTCCCTTTAAAAATCACAACACCGTTTGTAGGTTATAGTAAATTGTACAGACAGTGTGCAATATGCATATTGTTCAGCTGATTTAAAATTGTTTTGTTACAGTGTTTACTTGATATTCTTCCTAATTTTATTTTGGTTTTAAAAAGAACAAGGTAAGTGACATTATATTTACTTTTCATCATTCTAAATCAGTCGTAATTGTACTGTCATAAGCGAATGCAACCGTTTAAGATAGTTACCAACTCCATTTTGTTAACCCAATTTATATCAAAAGCGTCAGATATCGTATGTAAACTATTTCACAAACGAAGCTCGACTAGAGTTTCATTGGTGTAGAAGTAGTCTTTATTTTTACGTTGTAAGTCATGTGTATCGTCTGCTATCTATCAGAGTTGTCGTTAGATTTCTCTCATATACAGTGCAACCTCCATATAACAGCCACAAAACGGAAGACCATAAATGGCTGTTGTAAGGAGGTGGCTGCTGTTGAGAGAGTGAAAACTGAGTAAAGCGTTAATTTGGGTTGCTAATATACTGGTTGTAATAGCGCGATGGCTATTGTTCGGAGGTGACCGTTTACGGAGGTTACACTCTACATTTAAATGAACCGGTGTAACAGATTGTATCATCTGGTTTAAACTAGTACAATTCATCTTAACTGTACTCCTGAATCAACTACCTGAATTCATGTACTATCCACTTATATATATTCCCTTATATTCCTGTATTAACTACCCGTGATCCTGTATTAACTACCCGTGCTCCTGTATTAACTACCTGTGCTCCCGTTTTAACTACCCGTGCTCCTTTATTTACTACCTGTGCTCCTGTATTAACTATATGTGCTCCTGTATTAACTACATGTGCTCCTGTATTAACTACCCGTGCTCCTGTATTAACTACCTGTGCTCCTATATTAACTACCCGTGTTCCTGTATTGACTACCTGTGCTCATGTATTAACTACCTGTGCTCCTGTATTAACTACCCGTGATCCTGTATTAACTACCTGTGCTCCTGTATTAACTACCCGTGCTCCTGTATTAACTACCTGTGTTCCTGTATTACCTACCTGTGCTCATGTATTAACTATTTGTGCTCCTGTATTAACTACTTGTGCTCCTGTATTAACTACTTGTGCTCCTGTATTAACTACCCGTGATCCTGTATTAACTACCTGTGCTCCTGTATTAACTACTTGTGCTCCTGTATTAACTACTTGTGCTCCTGTATTAACTACCTGTGCTCCTGTATTAACTACTTGTGCTCCTGTATTAACTATTTGTGCTCCTGTATTAACTATTTGTGCTCCTGTATTAACAATCTGTGTTCCTGTATTAACTACTTGTGCTCCTGTATTAACAATCTGCGCTCCTGTATTAACTACTTGTGCTCCTGTATTAACAATCTGCGCTCCTGTATTAACTACTTGTGCTCCTGTATTAACTACTTGTGCTCCTGTATTAACTATTTGTGCTCCTGTATTAACTATTTGTGCTCCTGTATTAACAATCTGTGTTCCTGTATTAACTATTTGTGCTCCTGTATTAACAATCTGCGCTCCTGTATTACCTACTTGTGCTCCTGTATTAACAATCTGCGCTCCTGTATTAACTACTTGTGCTCCTGTATTAACTACTTGTGCTCCTGTATTAACAATCTGCGCTCCTGTATTAACTACTTGTGCTCCTGTATTAACTACTTGTGCTCCTGTATTAACTACCTGTGCTCCTGTATTAACTACTTGTGCTCCTGTATTAACTACTTGTGCTCCTGTATTAACTACCTGTGCTCCTGTATTAACTACTTGTGCTCCTGTATTAACTACTTGTGCTCCTGTATTAACTACTTGTGCTCCTGTATTAACTACCTGTGCTCCTGTATTAACTACTTGTGCTCCTGTATTAACTATTTGTGCTCCTGTATTAACTATTTGTGCTCCTGTATTAACAATCTGTGTTCCTGTATTAACTACTTGTGCTCCTGTATTAACTACCTGTGCTCCTGTATTAACAATCTGCGCTCCTGTATTAACTATTTGTGCTCCTGTATTAACAATCTGTGTTCCTGTATTAACTACCTGTGCTCCTGTATTAACTACCTGTGCTCCTGTATTAACAATCTGCGCTCCTGTATTAACTACTTGTGCTCCTGTATTAACTACTTGTGCTCCTGTATTAACTACCTGTGCTCCTGTATTAACTACTTGTGCTCCTGTATTAACTACCTGTGCTCATGTATTATCTACTTGTGCTCCTGTATTAACTACTTGTGCTCCTGTATTAACTACCTGTGCTCCTGTATTATCTACTTGTGCTCCTGTATTATCTACTTGTGCTCCTGTATTAACTACTTGTGCTCCTGTATTAACTACCTGTGCTCCTGTATTATCTACTTGTGCTCCTGTATTATCTACTTGTGCTCCTGTATTAACTACTTGTGCTCCTGTATTAACTACCTGTGCTCCTGTATTAACTACCTGTGCTCATGTATTAACTACTTGTGCTCCTGTATTATCTACCTGTGCTCATGTATTAACTACTTGTGCTCCTGTATTAACTACTTGTGCTCCTGTATTAACTACCTGTGCTCCTGTATTAACTACTTGTGCTCCTGTATTAACTACTTGTGCTCCTGTATTAACTACTTGTGCTCCTGTATTATCTACTTGTGCTCCTGTATTAACTACTTGTGCTCCTGTATTAACTACCTGTGCTCCTGTATTAACTACTTGTGCTCCTGTATTAACTACCTGTGCTCCTGTATTAACTACTTGTGCTCCTGTATTAACTACTTGTGCTCCTGTATTAACTACCTGTGCTCCTGTATTATCTACTTGTGCTCCTGTATTAACTACTTGTGCTCCTGTATTAACTACCTGTGCTCCTGTATTAACTACTTGTGCTCCTGTATTAACTACTTGTGCTCCTGTATTAACTACCCGTGCTCCTGTATTAACTACCTGTGCTCCTGTATTAACTACTTGTGCTCCTGTATTATCTACTTGTGCTCCTGTATTAACTACCTGTGCTCCTGTATTAACTACTTGTGCTCCTGTATTAACTACTTGTGCTCCTGTATTATCTACTTGTGCTCCTGTATTAACTACCTGTGCTCCTGTATTAACTACCCGTGCTCCTGTATTAACTACCTGTGCTCCTGTATTAACTACTTGTGCTCCTGTATTAACTACTTGTGCTCCTGTATTAACTACCTGTGCTCCTGTATTAACTACCTGTGCTCCTGTATTATCTACTTGTGCTCCTGTATTAACTACTTGTGCTCCTGTATTAACTACTTGTGCTCCTGTATTAACTACCCGTGCTCCTGTATTATCTACTTGTGCTCCTGTATTAACTACCTGTGCTCCTGTATTATCTACTTGTGCTCCTGTATTAACTACTTGTGCTCCTGTATTAACTACCTGTGCTCCTGTATTAACTACTTGTGCTCCTGTATTAACTACTTGTGCTCCTGTATTAACTACCCGTGCTCCTGTATTAACTACCTGTGCTCCTGTATTAACTACTTGTGCTCCTGTATTAACTACCTGTGCTCCTGTATTAACAATCTGCGCTCCTGTATTAACAATCTGCGCTCCTGTATTAACTATTTGTGCTCCTGTATTACTTACCTGTGTTTCTGTATTACCTACCTGTGTTCCTGTATTAACTACCTGTGCTCCTGTTTTAACTACCTGTGTTCCTGTATTATCTACCTGTGCTCCTGTATTAACTACCTGTGCTCCTTAATTAACTACCTGTGCTCCTGTATAACTGCATGTACTCCTTCATGTATTAACTACCTGCGTTCCTGTATTACCTACTTGTGCGCCTGTTTTAACTACATGTGTTCCTGTATTATCTACCTGTGCTCCTGTATTAACTACCTGTGCTCCTGTATTAACTACCTGTGCTCCTGTATTACCTACATGTATTCCTGTATTACCTACATGTGTTCCTGTATTACCTACCTGTATTCCTGTATTACATACCTGTGTTCCTGTATTACCTACCTGTATTCCTGTATTAACTACATGTGTTCCTGTATTAACTACCTGTGGTCCTGTATTACCTACATGTGTTCCTGTATTACCAACCTGTATTCCTGTATTACATACCTGTGTTCCTGTATTACCTACATGTGTTCCTGTATTACCTACCTGTATTCCTGTATTACATACCTGTGGTCCTGTATTACCTACATGTGTTCCTGTATTACCTACATGTGTTCCTGTATTACCTACCTGTATTCCTGTTTTAACTACCTGTGTTCCAGTATTACCTACCTGTATTCCTGTATTACCTACATGTGTTCCTGTATTACCTACCTGTGTTCCTGTATTAACTACCTGTGCTCTTGTATTACCTACATGTGCTCCTGTATTAACTACCTGTTATTCTGTACTTAGTACTACTTATCTGTATTCATGTACTGTACTCCTGTATTACTTATCTGTATTTTCTTCCAGTAGTCCTGCATTACGTTCCTGTATTTATCTGAACTCATATATTACCTACCTGTTCTTACCTGTAATTCCTACCTGTTAGTTTCCAGCTCCCTCGTACCTGTCTATTTCTCTTGCTTGTTGATGTATCAGAGACAAGCTACAGGCGATGTTTGTTACATTTCCCAGTTTCTAGCCCGCGTTATTTTATTGGGAAAATCAAACCCTACCAATAGTGGGTTTGATTTTCCCAATAACATAATGCAGACATTTTTGATCTATCTGACATATTAAGCCATTTAAATTTTAGATTAAATGATACCTTAGTAAAACAATCGGGATCTTTGCAGTCGCGGACTGCAGTGTTTTATAAGGACATCCTTAAATAATATTTCATTTGGGTTTACGCTACCTACTCACCAAAAAAGCCGTATCCAACCTTTTTTGGGGTCTCTTATGTAAATTTATTTTCTCTATATGTAGATAGAGTATTTTGGATTCTCAATATAAAAAATAAATTATAAAAGATTTTTCCAACCTACCTACCCACTGAAAATGTTCTTGATATGGTTACTTCAAACAGACATGATAATGGCAGCCTAACATTAAGGAAAAGCCCTATTTTGTGTTAGTATAGTACATAATTATACTGTTATCTAACATAAGCTAAAATCATACGCGAGATTTTTTTCTCCCAATTCAGTTGACATGTTTCTATTTTTATACATGTTGAATGAAACTCGAAACTTGAAACATTTCCAGCAATGGACTATGTATTACTCATTTCTTTTGCAAGCGATTAAATAATTAAAAAAAACTGTAGGAGACATTGTAGAATTCATAACAATATTGATTTGCAAAACTGTAATAAACGGGTCAGTGATATTTATGTTCAACACCCAACACCCATGCAAACATGTGTTGAGCCCCCAATGCATGATTGAACGACGAAGAAAATATATTCCTAATTACTATGTCACTAGGCCCTCCATGTTTGAACTTATTTAAATTCTGCAAAGTGAAAATAATATTAAATCACGTAAAATATCTTTGTATAATAAAGATGCATTACCTAGAGCGAAGAACAACCATTCTATCAAACTTATCATGTTTACATGTTTGTCCTCTATCAACTAACAATGTCATACATTTATACCTCGTTACAGTTTGTTAATATTATGTTCTATATTGCTCTTATTGCTATGTAAAAACATGAATTGAGTGAATAAAAATTTGAAATTAACTTAAAATAAAACAAAAACGTATGAGTCACATCGTATGGTATTTAAAGACATTAATATTGACCGAGTTGTAACAAAACAATAAACTGACTTTGAAGCTGTCAATACATTTAGTTTATAACAAATGCGCACAATGCTCGACTGACTTGAAGATTAAAATCCTTTATGTGCACCACAAATTATTAATACTTGGCGTACAGAATTATATTCCGATATTCCGGTAATAAAAAGATTGACATTTATGTACACACCCAATATCTATACCATGTATAGTATATATCTATATACGCACAAACTGACCAAGTCTGTATGTTTGTCTTTAAGTTTGCCTATAAAATCTAAACGCTTCCACCAACAGTCATCAAACTTCATATGTTGGGTCCTCGTGACAACCTCTACATGACCTGCGTGTTTTATGGTGAGTAGATCAAAGGTCAAGTTCACCAGAGGGGTCATTGTGTTTTAAAAACGCATCTTGTTTAAAGTTATAATTTCACTTAAGGAAATTTCTCAGAGGGATGCAGCCGAAGATTCCTTTGTTCTTGTAATTATTCCCGGCCGGTTGTCCGCTTGCACCTCTGCGTGTGTCGAAAGTTGTCCCAAAACAGCTTCCTGGGGAACCAATATTTTGACAAATGGTAATTAACCGCTTTTGAGAGCAAAATTACGCCCTGTTCGACAAATATTCCCAATTATATTGTTATAATCAATATCTACTTAAAGCATTTATATATCACAAACTGTACGTGTACAATACAATTGTTAAATCCGGGCTCTTTATTTAGATTTTACGACCTATCTAATTAGAAGTCATTTATTCAACTAAATAACCTATCAGTGACCTGTTACATTTAACTTCCACGTATATTGTTCATATCATTTCCAAGAATAGTATGTACATGTGTGTTTAATTTGTGTATCAAGTCAGGATTTGTTTACAAATATAGACCTTATTTGCCTTCAGCGGATGGCTTAATTTGTATTGGTTAAAAGCAAGTGAAACTAATTCAGTAACGCCATCCGGTATCTATGTTTAAAATGAGTCAAGTTTTCAAATTGAAAGTGGCATATCTTTTGGCAAATCATTTATTCACGAAAAACTAAACTCAAAATGTAAGTATTTGTACCACTTTGAACATTTTTAAAAACACTTGTTGTGTTTGCTATTTTTTTTATTATTGACACAACTCAAGCTATGTATGTTTAATATTTTATGTACAGTGAAACCTGTGAGCAAACACCACCCCCTGGGAAGGACATAATGTGGCCTTTATTGACAGACACAGTCTCTGTATATTAATGTTTTTTTTTCGAACCTACAAAATACAACTAACATAATTATGTAACTTCAAAAGTATGATTACATCATCATGTACCGGATCTATCTCGAAAATCATGTAAACTATTTTTTGTTCTGATACTTTTCTCACACACAACATTTTAGACATACAATGTAACATCAAAAAAAAAAAAAAAAAAAGATTATGTATTATTCTGACGAATGCGCAATGCCGAAACGTAAAATTACATGAACAAATTTAAACACGTGTTGGTGTTGTTTTAACTGTATTGTAGACATAACATCATGCATTTAGAACAGTATTTTCACACATCTTTTTTATAATTCGTGATGCATTTTCTTCCACGGTAGCACCAACAACTAACCTATATTTTATTATTTAAAACATTAAGTTAACTAATAATTACGTATATTTATATATAATTATTTTTAATATTATGAACTATAATACTCATATAGTCAGGAAAATGACTTGATTTTAGTTGACAAAAGTTTGAAGTAAGTATATGAGCCTTTATACATGTAGCACTTAAGATACACACAAGTAAGTACATTAATATTTGTCAAAGCTAATGGTGTGATCAACCAGGGGAAGTATAATGAGCACCATCTTAATGCTAGAACAATACTCATTTGTACTAGTTTAACAAATGACCACTCCAGCAGATGTGTACATGTCTTTCTTGGTTTTCCGCAACACCGTTTTAACACGATTTGATACTTAATCAATAATGATTAATACTTAGTTTAGTTATGAAGATATAATCTACTTAAAGTTCTATTCTGCTGAAACATTTTTCCTTGAATTAAGTTCAAGGTGCGCCATGGTGTAAATTTTGCACGTACAGAAACTAAACTGTGATTAAAACACGGAATGATACAATTGAGGATTTAGCTTTAAAGGTGACGTTGGATGTTCAACTTTAAGAAAAACTAAAAAAATCTTGAAAAACATTTATGATTTCATAAATGACTAATTGGCAATTTTGTTTGAAATTTATGACAAAAAAGTCTTTACGGGAGGTGAGTCTTTAGGTTTGTTATATATGTGTGTGTCCGGGTGATGTGTTTGGCGTATATTATAATAATTGCGTACCACTTAAAGGTCAATGTTGTAGATCATGTACACATACAGTCTTTAGTATATAATACCACATTTGTAGTAGATTCAGTATGAGTTCTTTCATACGGTTCGCTTTTAAAAACAAACAACCATTTTGTCGAGGCGAAGCCAGCCGTCTTTTTAACGTCTGTAAGACGACACTTTATTAGAAAATACGAGTACGTGGATTTGACATATATCGCGATAATGGAATATGTCCACAAGTCAGTTAAGTTATTTAAAGGGTATTCTGACTAACGTAAGAAGACATGTTTTGAATCGCTCTACTAGAGGTATAGTCGTATAAGGACTTATACTGGATACCTGGTTTAACTAGTTTTGACACTCGCTGACATTACATAATGCTTAATTTCGTCTGAATTTTTCTTTCAGCATTTAACGATGGAGAAAGCAAGAGTAGTGCTACTTGTGTTTTGTATACTGATTCAGACAGCGACTTGTCATCAGAACATTACTAATATTGAGCTATTCGTTGGTCCAAGACATAATGAAACGGGCAGATAGTAAGACATTTTTTTTACATTTTCCTTCTAACACCTGTAAACTGTATAACTCTTTCCTTCATGTTATCAAGTTTGAATAAATTTTCAAAGAGCAATTGTGAACATACTTCCTACTCTTAGTTTTCCGTAAATGGACGTTTTAATAATCTTACATGATGTAAAATTGATGGAAACAAGACGATGCTCAAATGTTGTGTATGTTATAATGCATTAGATATAGAAGATGAATTTCATTTTATTTCAACGGTATATGTCCGTGTTATGAAGTTATAAGAAGAAATTATATAAAAAAGTATTACTGCTATAATTCATCAGTTTTCATATATAGACAATTGTTAAATATTTGCAATAAAAAATGAAATATTTTACCTTCTCCAAATTTGTTAAAGAAATAATGTGTAATATATAGAAATGCACTTATTACAAAAGAAAGATACTATATTCATCCTCCAATTGTTATGTATGTGTATTTGAAATTTGCCCACCTTGTTTGTTCCGTTCTGTTTGTATATAATATTTTATGCATGCTTGCCAATGTATTATATCAAGGACTTATATACATACATGGATTCGCAACTTCCGTATTAACAATTTAAAGTAATCAAATCCCGCGATAATAAGACGTGAATCAACGGGAATACAAGCTATTGTTTACAAAAGCGAAAATACGAAAAAATCCGTGATATCCGAATGATAATAACAGCGAAAATATCCGTGGTATTCCGAATGTTTAATCTCGGAGACGAAAGGATTATAATAGATGTCCGCCATCTTGGAATTTAAAATGTTCGACTGATGACTTTTTCGATGCTTATACTTAGACATTGTGGATTATAAATGTATCTCAATATCTATAAGGAATTTGTTGCATCCTTTACCAATTTCCCGTGCCCAATTGCCAGAGTTTTATTAGTATAATCAAATTCGTAAGCACCCAAATACAGCTGTCGGACATTGCCGAGTATATAGCAATGCATTGTGGGATCGCCGAACGATATCGTTTGATCTATTTTTAGCAGTTGCGAATCCATGTATGTATATAAGTCCTTGATTATATACAATACGAAATAGAGATATACTTTTCTGTTCTGTTAAATAGTTATTTGTTTAGATATGTATTGTACACGTCATTTTTTTGTATTCATTGGCGCTTTTTAATTATCTAAATATGGTGTGGCACTGGTTTCAAATGGCAAGCGACAGACACATAGATTAGGTAAAACATGTATTATCTACTTTTAACATTATTCTGGGGAGCGGTGGTGTATGGGTAGAGCGTTAGACTCTTGACCCAGAGGTTGCGGGTTCGAATCCCGTCAATGGCGGAATTTGACCGGAACCTTCACAATCCCTTCTTTCGGCGCGAGTACTGGTCAGAATCCAGGAAGCAGTCCTCGAAAGTAATTGGTATAAGTTGTAAGAAATTGCTCTACAATGGATGTAAAATAAATAAGTTTAACTAATAACATTCATTTCAGCTTATACAAATTCAACATAAATGATATGACGTCATCAAAGTCACGTGGGGATTATAAGCATTGCTTATACTGCGATAACAGTATCGCGTTTGTCAACACAAGTATGAATGAGCTTCATCAGGAACCACAATGCATACAAAATAACTACAACATTCCCAAAGATCGCAAACCTCAACAAGAAACAGACAAAGGCTTGAGTCCTTATTGTAAACTTGGTGACGTTCCAGGTAATTGGTATTTCCTTCGCTCGTGCACCTTTGGTCAGTCCTTTATTGAAATAAGTAGTAGTAGAGCACTCTATAGTTTTTTTTTGTTTCAGTCCATGGTATTTAAAAAAAAATGATTGAAATAGTTTTTTTCTATTAATGGATCAGCCAAAAGCTGTGCTGATAAATAGCCTATAAATATATTAATTGTAGCGTTTATTACACTTTGTCTTTAGTCCATTTCTACAGTATATCGATGCCACTAATACACAATAGTTGCTTAATATAGTAATGTCCAGTATGTTATATTATAAGGAACCTTTAGTGGACCTTTGTTGAAACATGAAGGCCATTCGCCATCGATTGTTTAGAACAAAATGACCTCAGATTAAAGACAACCTGTAAATAAAGGCCATGGTATGTCTTTTCCAAATGTGGCAACTGTTCGGAGGTTTGACTGTATTTCTATGTAATCGCTGTGATTGTTTTGCAGTATGTGGTCCCCTTCCTTATAGAGAGAACATACAGAGATGTGATCGTGGATACAGTGACACCCCGTATTCCATGTACTTCTCGTGTTTGATTTCGAATAGAAAACAGGGAATAGTTTTATCAGAGTATTACTGTAACGAGAATCTACAATGGGAGCTCTTACGAGATTACGAGGAAGGAGTCACAATAAGTATGCACTTTATTTATTTATAGACCCGCCTCCGTAGTCGAGTAGTTAAGGTCGCTGACTTGAAATCATTTTAACCTCTCACTGATTGAGGGTCGTGGGTTCGAGCCCCGCTACCGACCATGTCTCTTTATATGAGAAAGTAGGCAGTTGCTTACGAAGGATGGGAGTCTAGTACTGGTTCATCCCAGGAACGATGAATAGGTGAACTGTCCGCCTCATATAACTGTAACTGTTGAAAAGGGGCGTAAAACCCGGTATTAACAAACAAAACTTCATTCATCAGTTCTAGTTTTAGTGATTAAACGCTGCTTTTTAACGATATTTCAGTAACTAGTACATTGTATCAAGGACTTATGTATATAAGTCCTTGATTGTATATACTGCGGCCGGTTCACTTAACGAGTTTTCAGGACTGGATTCAAATCAGTACAAATTTAACTTACCCTTCCACTAGAAACCGGCAACTTCACCACAAAATTACTTTACTACATTTTTTTTTCAGATAAATGGAGTCCTGTATGTGAAATGTATATTTTTCATTTAATGCACTTTTGGGATCAGTCTCAAATAGAATTAATATTTATTACAATTTTTCTACCTTAGGTCCGTTATTACCGCATGTGAGACGTACTAGTAAATAATTATTGTTCATTCTTTTAAATCAAGATTCAACAACGGAAAGAATTCCAAAGGAAACAACGACAAACGTTGTAACGAAAACAAGTACGACGCCCGAAACGGAACACACGACTACCGGTAGGTGTACTGACAATCGTAACTACTCGGGAATTTCCGTAACTGAGAAATACGCACTTTTCTTTAGGCAAACACCAAGGAGTTCCGATTACAGTGCTAAATGAACAATGAAGAAAAATAGATTTTAAGAAAATATTTTTTAAACAACACAAGTAGTTATTTAAGCCTGTATAAAATTTATGGTTCATCTCACAAACATAACAAGCGAGTAGAAATCGCACTTCATCGGATGCAGTCTTCTTACTAAAGTTTACGTATTTTTTTCACATAGTCAACAGACGCGAAAGTTCGAAAAATGCGGAATTTTCGGACGTTTCTGTGGCATTTCGAACTTTCGCGATTGAATTACATGTATATTAAAAAGTAACACGCTTTGACAAATGAAACGTTACGTACAATCAAACCTGTGTTAGCGGCCATCTCCGAATAAGTGCCACGTACCATGTAAAAAAGAACATTCTGTAAAAACCGTCATTGATTACTCTGAACAAAATTAGCTCCGAATAAAGGTAATAAATATGTCATTCTGGAGGGTAAACTGGTTCCCGTTGACTTGTGTGTACAATGGTGCACTGCATCATGGAACGGGAACCAGTTTATCTGGAGGGTGGCTTTTGTTCGCAGGTTTCACTGTACATTGTAATTGTATTTAAAAATATGCCGTTCTCGCTGGCAATTCTGACTGCAGAATCGATTAGAAACATTTCGTAGTATAACGCATCTCTTTGAGGACAATAGTTTTACTTCATTCAGTAAATGTCATATTAATTTTACAGAATATCAAGCACAAACAAGTGAAGAGAGAGAAACAGTCACCACCAGTAAGTGTAAAAATAATTAAATATAAAACTATACGACTTTCCTGCGACTTTCTCCATTTTAAGTATTTTGTATTTAGAGAAAGCGGTTTAAAGATGGGATTTACATACATTGTATCAAAATCTAAACCCATAGGTTGGCTAACTTACTGAAAACAACCACTGATTAATAAACTGACAAACTTACACAACTGCGACAGAAAACAAGTATCATGATGCATCCCTAATGTTGGTCCCTCATTCGAACAATTAAAAATGGCTGTTCGTAAAGTTTTGCTGACGTTGGTCAGTAATTTTATTCGGACAGTTTACGAGGGCTGTCTATACATACATTTTTCTTGCCGTTGGTCGCTGTTGTGACATTTTACACGAGCCATCTGTAAAGTGTTTCCCGTAAATGTGTCTACAGGGCGCCATATTATCCTGATTGCTATATTCTCTTAGAGACTGTGTTAATTAATTCATTATGTCGTTCTGTTCAATGAATTGTACTGTAACCTTTCGTTTGTATAAATGTTCATTTATTTCAGGTGGAGCATACTTAGCTGTCATCATCTTAGCTGGGGTTCTTTCTGTAATCACAATTGTTTGGGGTGTCATACTTCTCAGATATCTGCTCAAAAGGAGGCGCAGGAGAAATTCTCGGAATAGTAAGACTAACTTACCTAGCTGTTGATCTGGTTAAGTTAACGTTAATAATTATGTTGTTAAACGGGGCCCATTCCATAGCAATGTCATTTAAGAGCCTCATCAAGAGTGAAGAAAGAAGATACAGGAGAACTGGGCATTTATATACTTACTTTTATTTCGAATAGTTTTTCCTGGTTCGTTATAGTGCCCATTGTAGAGCGCCGATACACGCCTTGTCCGTTTCTTTTATTTTTCTTAACACAGTACTAGGCTCGGTTGTTGGATTCGGGACACTGAAAAAGCGTCTCTAAAATATCGGAAGGCGGGGTCAAGATTGGAACCCACGACCTTTTGATTGGTAATCAATCGCGTTATTACCAGACCATATTGCTCCATCCACTGGTTGATAAACATTTCTAAATATAACCTACAAAAAATTGTATATGTTTATGTACAGCAGTCAGTGTTTGTGTTACGTATATGACAAAGACTACATTATGTTATAAAATTATATTATTTTGAATGTTTGATGTTTCAAAGCCAATGTATTTATTTTCTTTATTAATTTGGTATAAAAAAGAATATGAAAAGGTAAACTGGTTCCCGTTGACTTGTGTGTACAAAGCCTTTGGGGTGCACTGCATCATGGAACGGGTACCAATTTAATGAAAAGGTTATGTACCAGTAAAACCCCTGTAAACCGGAATTTCCTGGAAACCGGAATTACCTGAAAACCGGACGATATTTTATGACCCATGTATTTCGGAATTGATCTTTAGTTCTCTGAAAACCGGAAATTCCCAGTCCGGAAGGGGTCCGGTTTCAGGGGATATAACTGTATGATTATAACTATACACGCAATAAACTCAGATACGTATTTGGTTTCGAGTAAGTCTTACCAAGTTTTAAGCAAACCATTCTTAGTTTAAAGTTGACTTTATATAAAAAAAGGATCGTTTAATTAATATGCGTTATGGCAGTAATTTTACCTAAAATAGCTGCTCTCAACTTATTAGATAATTCATCTCCATTATCTCGTTTTTTCAAACAGGTCCAAGTAAAACTGCGCTTCATCAACATTCTTCTCAATCATATCCAGTTATAAGCCCATCAGTAAATAAGCATGGAAATGGTAAGTGTATAAAAATATACAGGTTCAAAGCTCTTTAGGCCACACCCACTTAGCATTCGACTAATCAGCGGCTTCCATTAAAAACTGTTGTTAGTTTTGTTAATTGTATGACGTCAAGACTACGAAGTCTCGGCGAAGTTCATTATCGTAGGTTACAAAATGTTGGTGGCAATATCAAACGTATTATATAATATAAAAGTCATGCTTCCCATCACGGTCTCATTCTTAAAACTGTCTATTGCATGTGATGGACGATGTAATGTTGAAAAAACAGTGTAAGACAGATAACGAGCCAGCTTTGTGTATTGGTCATTCTTTTAAAAGTATACGCTCTAAATATTGCAGGTAGTTTGCCCGAAGAGAGCGTGTCCTTAATCAGTACTACACCACGATACACATCCAGCGGGCCTGGTCAAACTGACGTAGAAGCTGGACCAGCAATCAGTGTGGATACGTGCGTCCAGCAATCTGCTGGTAAAATCAAGATTTTGTTCAAGATTCAACCTTGATTTGTAAACATAATAACATTCTACAGTCAATCCTCTGAACAAAGGCCACCCTTGAGAAAGACAAAATGTGGCCTTTATTGACAGGTGGACTTTATTCGGAAGTCATTTTGTTCTCAATGAATAATGACGGTTTTAAAAGAATGGCCTTTAATTACAGAGTGGCCTTTATTCGAAGGTGGCCGTTTACACAGGTTTGAATGTACTAGATTATTATAATTATTCACAAAAGAAAATAATACAAAATAACGCGACGTATATAAGTCTATTCATGCAGTAAATGTATCATTTTTATCATTTTGTACATTGGTTTGATTCACTGAATACATGCTTACGTTTATCTAAATATATTCTTATTTTAGGATCTTCAGACATTTCAGGAAGAGAGCCACCTGTCGGACAAGAAAACTTTCCTGTACAGGTCACACAGCCTGAAAACATTAATGAAACACAGGCGTCTACAAGAGAAGATTTGAACAAGTCACAAACAGAAGATCTTAATACAAATAGAAGCGTTAGCCCAGAAATAAACTTGTCGTTGAAGGAGCAAAACAGATGTCGTGTTAACAGTGGTACCCAGACTGGCTCCCTGCATGATTGCAAAAGTGACGGGAAATTCCATCGTGTGAGCTCAAGGACCGAGGACCAAAGACAAGAACCAGTTGGAAAAGTTTCTGAACCTCAACATGATGATGAAAATAGACATGTAACAGAGCCAAAGAGAATTGTGTCTGTCGGTAAGATAAACATGTTTTTAACATTCTGTCAGATACGTACAGTGCATTCTCTCCAAACAATACCCTTTGGGAGTAGCAATGGTATGCTGTTGTTGAAAGGTTGATGCATTAGAGAGGTTAAATTATTAGTTAAACCGTGCAGTGGAAACATCATGCTGTTCTTAAAGGGAGGTTGTTGCTCAAGAGAGGGCCGCTCTGGAGAGGTTGTACTGTATATATGTTTCACTTCTCCAAACACCGCTAAAGATAAAAGTTCCCGGCCTCAAGGTTACAAAACTGGAGAATAATCTCTCAGCTTATTGAATATCGATTCCGTTCTTAATGTATTTTAGTTGAATTGATCGAACGGATTAATGTTTTTTTTTAAATTAGTATCATTCAGACAAATTTGGCTGTCAGAAATGTATCATTAACATCACTATTGTTCTGTCGTAATAAGTTTATAAAAAATAAAGGACAAACTATGAGATCTGAGTTCGGAGATCTAAGTTTTACAACCTCGGGGCCTGGATAAATTTGATATCGTCGTTTTGGAATAAAGGATCGAAATATTTATTGTAAATATGCTACGTTTTTTATAAACACCAATCAAATGTTTATTTGCTCAAATGAAACGGACAACTCGACATTCAACGAATATTGAATGCGTTTCTTGTACTTGTACTTACAAAATGGTGACATTCTAGATGTCTGTATTAATGCCAATAATGTAAAAAGTCCTAGGATTTTTGTCTACGGAATTATGTTTGATATTTCTGAGATAACACATTACATATCGTGTTTATCACGTTCACTCGTTAACAAATACCATTAATTTTATAAAAAAATATTTTCCGCCACATCTATGCATAAATTTCCTTATGAACAAAAATAGCATATAAGTATACAATGTCATGTACTTGCTGAATATGTGATGTTGTGCATATAAATTATGTTCATTATTTTACGGGCAGTAAGTTTGTTTAGCATAGTACCAAATACGTTGTACGCTTTCTATGATGTTATTTCTTTACAAGTCTAGATAAGTCCTTAGTTCTTACTTATGGTGGCATAAAGTAGACATTGAAAATATTTTATTTATCGCCAGAGCACGCGATATCTACTACGTGTGCACGCGATAGCTATACAGTTGGTCGACTTAAGTTAAAGAAAATCTTAAGATGCTTTGTGAATACGGACCCAGATTAATTGAGATTATTCGATTATTAATTTGAACTGCAGTTTGTGCATACATTTGTTGTGGACTTTTTGGTGGGACTTCATTTACATACATGTATATATATATTTCACAAAATTTAGTAAGGATCACTTGCATTATTGCTTGTAGTGACTGCTTCATGATTTTAGTACTACTGTTGATTAGATTTGATTAAAATTTAGTTTTTTAAACATGATATGCCTTTGCAAAATATGTAACAAGCGATGTCCACTGAAGCGTATCAGTATATTATACACATGTATTGTACATACAGACTATTTGAATATTTAGTAAGTGATCCTTATCAAATTCTGAGTGGAATATATATTCCGTCTTCCGGTACCGTATATGTACAATCAGGTAGTTGTTAATACAACTACCTGGTACAATGCATAAGATAAATTTAAGAACTTCAAGGAAGTTCGCTTAAGTATAAATTTAGCAAATTAGAATGGCAGGTGATATAACAGGAAGTAAATGTAATTTTAAAGTATGATAAATTACTCGAGCTTAACTGTTGTGTATGACTTGATTACCACTGTTACTCAATATAATTACGAATACATCCAGGTACGAGTTTTAATCGTTTTTAACCCATCCCCTGTCTCGTCCCATTGGGCAATGGATATGGCATTTGGATTTACACTGTTTTTCAACAATTATTCAGTTAAATACGGCGGCCGATTCATCTAACAAGCTTACCTGGTCTGTATTCTTAACCACATGTTGAGGAAAATCGACATTGTAGTCAAATTTTCATGGAAGATTACATGACTCGAAATTAACACTAGCAGAACGTTAGTGAAAACAATATTTTGCTAGGTCATTTTATGCCCATTAGCATTGTTTTGCGAGTGGAACTTAAAGTATCATAATAACTTTATTCTTTATGCAATACAATTACATGTACATAAAATACAACCTGTTTCGTTATAACATGAAAATTTCAGAAAAGCAAATGTTGTGAAAAAAATGCTAGTGGATTTCATATTTTGCTAGTTGAAAATTTGTGTACTTGGCAAAAATTGCTAGTGGCAAAAAAGTTAAATTCGAGCCCTGTAAGGTATGACTTGCCGCGACTGGGAATCTAACTTGGATCGCCGTGTTACAAATCTTGCGTACTAACCACTGGACCATGGCTGTTGCCTATTGCACCATTACATTCAATATTATCACAAACATAATCGATGGTATTTTTTTCAGAGAGAATGGATCAATGTGGTACAGAAAATGATGACAGTTTTGAAATTAACACAGGTTCTGACAGTGGTGTTCACATGAATATTTGGAGGGAGCCCTGTCGAATGCTCGATTTAAAACAACAAAAAATATAACGACCTAAAGTTCTAGGTCATATATAATTTGTAAGAACTAATTTGTTCAGCATGGTGAACTCGATCGATGGAATGCAACAATTATGCATCAAAAGTCATAAATGCTTGTTCCAATTACTATATCCTTTTTCGTCGAATCGAAAAGACGTAAAATGATATCCCGGAAGTAAATGTATGCATGATTATGCAAACTTTTATATTTCATTTATACATTTTGCATTAGACTATTTCTGTGGTTATATTGATTTTGCATTTTTGTGAGTGCTCAGGCCTAAAGAAAATGTTTGTTTCTGGTTATATGCTCATTTATTGCCCCAAATAGGACAGGTACGTCGGAACTTTTTTTACTATTGAAAGCTTGCGGAACGGTAAAAATGTGAAAGCGGATTAATATAACACAGGCTAATAAAAAGTCTAGGGTCACGGGAAAAATTACGGTCGGTCGGGTAACCAGAAATAAACATTTTACGCCTTATTTACGGCCATGCATAATCTTATTTGAGTAACATTCTTTCGATGTACATGTATATAGATGTATATTTATGTTAGGGTTTCAAAACTGGAATCCAATAAGGATTGAATTGTCATAATCTGCCTAAACAATGTTTAGATCGAACTTTTAGCTGGTCTTTCTTGATGTGTGTGAATATTTCTCCTGTATAGTTTTGTTTAAGAAAAATGTTAAATTCCTGTTTTGTTATTGAACTCACTATTTTAGTTAATTTATATATATTGATTCTCATATTTTGAGCTGGTTCCTGTTCCAGTGCACCAAATAGTATCTATTTACAGACTGAGTGAACGGGTACCAGTTCAATTTTATTCGAGTCTATGAAGTCGTTGAACTCATACATATATAAAATCATATTGTTTTGTAGAATTTTCTTTTTTTTTTGGAAACATACATAATTTCAAGGATATCGTCTGTGCATTTCATGCTCAAGTCATTCGCATTTATTTTATCATACATATTTCATGTCAGTACTGTATGAAATTAATTCATTAATTAATGATCTCAAATTGAGCAGAATATGAAACGTTTATACGCATGTGTGTAAAAACCTACAGATTGTAACAGTTTACTGTGTAAACATTAGTACATGTATATATATATAGACAACCTTGATAGTATAGCGCAACCTCTCCAACGTAACACCATTTGGGATTCAGTTGTTTAAGGGAGGTTATTGCTCAAGAGAGGGCCGCTCTGGAGAGGTTGCACTATAGTATTAAGATCACCACCGGGGCCCTAAAAAGGACTTTGTACAAATAATATTGACACTTATATTTAATTGAATTGAATAAGAAATCAAAGGCCGTCGTTATTAGAGATAAATGTCGTAGTGATCTCTTATTTATTTGGGTTTAACGCCATTTTTCATCAATTTCCAGTTATATACGGATCCGTATTCACCTAATAAATTTTCACGGACTGTATACTAACCAGTACTAACTTACCCTTCCACTAGAAATCGGCTTCTTCTCCGACATATGTGGAGGACATCGGCAGTGTTGTCAAATTGTCGTGGAAAGGTATATGTGACCTGCCGCGAACGGAAATCGAACCCTGATTGTCAGGTAACAAACCATGCGTACTAACCCCTGGGCCACGGTTGCGGCATGAAGTGGTCACTTAATTAGTCATAGGTGTGTCTATGTACTCGTACATGTATCTATATAATTTATGCTTGTCAATTCATTTGTTTTTTACGCTTTATTGTGTTTTGTATCATATTTTTTATTAAATGAAATGTTTATTTATATATGATGAACTGTGCTTTTTGATATAATAGGATAGTTTCTGTTCAAGTTAAATTAAATTCCTATTAGGGTAATTGTTTCTTATCAAATATAGTTGACATCAATTAGTAATAACTTTTTAAATTCATATATGTTTCCTTGTCATTAGCGAAACGATTAGAAAATGTTCTCACGCATAATTTATAACCATCTATAACTTCCATCGTATTCTCAATGAAGAGATTTTACAGTTCAGACTGAAACGTTTTGTGTGGTTAAATAAATGCATTGTTTACACAAATAGCCTACTTTCTTCTTACAATATGAGTTTATTTTACACAATGTCAATGGAAAAAATATATACATAATTCTATTGCTATTATTAATATTTAGCTTTTGAAAATCACATAATTTTATATTTCTTCAAGGAAAATTTGATTTCAATGTAACAGGGCATATATATGTTTGGTATATGTATACGCAGCTTTATTCTCCATAAAGTTTGTATTCAATATTATCATAGCCTGATACTCATTATAAACATGATTTGTTTAAAATATAAAACAACATGCCACAGACGTTGTCAATACCAATACATCATGAATATCTATTACAATGTACCCTGCTCAGATTTTATTATCGGTCACCGAGTTTTTTTTTAAATATATCTCAAATGCATGCCACAATAATACAATCAAGATAACCAGTTGTTTTTATCGATAAGTTGTGGATAAAACGTAAATCATTACAATGTATCATATTATAATTTTTTAAGGTTACGATAGAATAATGTGAGATAATTCGCTTAAATAAGTGATAGTCCTGCTCGCTCACAAAATAATTAGAATAGACCATGTTGACTGATTATTAAAGTTGAGTAGTGTATTATGAAAGTATTTGTATCGATCTTAATTGTAGATTAATTAGTAATCAACTTTTCATTGAATTTTATTTCCTTTCATGTCATGGCAGCTACACGCATTCATTTTGTTCAAGTACATATGAAACTTTCGGAGAAAGATTTTGTCATCAGAACTGAACGCTCGCTTTCATTCAGAAATACGAGTAAACAAAATATAATGTTCATAAACTACTAATATATGACAAATCTTATTATCACGATGTAAAATCAAAGTGCACTCAATGAAGCTTATTCTACATAGACCTGCGCTGCAACACGGGCCGGGAACCAGTTTTACATTAATTTTGCATGGCGGTTACTTTGGTCCGCATCAATAAATACATGTAGGCCTATATATGCGCACCGAACAATTAAGTGACGGCCATGGTAAGCTGAACTTCAAAAAGATACATACGTTATATAGCTTCTCCGATTGATTCATACCTGTCTTTAATCAATATTATGACATAACTAAATCTTAATGTAAATTTGTATAATTCTGCACAACCTGAATTCTAGACTGTACTACACGTTTGTTCATAGCTATATGATTTTAACGTTAACTTGCAACAGAGACATAGATACATCTATGTCTCTGCTTGCAGTAATATCTTAACACTTATAACATGTCATTGTGCAATGCTGTCAAATAGGGCTGATCTATATATTTTAGTATAATTATATTGTTTACCAACCCTGCATTAAGGTAAACATTTATTTAACTATAATGTGAGACATGTAGTTGGTTGTGTTTAGTCGTATTTGAATCACTTTGAGACTTGTTCATGATGATTTGAAATAACGTTGGAAATAAAAATTTTACTTGTATATAAAATATTACTTTGTTGTTATTATTTCTGCTATTGCTTTCGTTTTCATTCATTTTTAAGCAGGTTTATTTGAAATGTTTTTATGTTAATTATATTTAATGATTTGAGCATTCAATAGTACAAATTATATGTAACAGTTATAAATAATATCATGAACTTCTTACAACGAGCCACAGATGAAATCCATATAATTTCAAGGGACATTTTATAGATCGGTATATCAGACTTTTTATGGGGGCCTCTTGGTGTTATATGATTAATATTTCATGGTCCTGTGCAACGAACACACAGTGATTCAAAGATTCGTTCTTCCAGATGAAAACTGACACACTACAAACATTTTACAGGTTAAAATGGATAATTATTGAACTATGGCATTTATATTTATGCTGTTCAATATATTTTCAGTTGATTACTATAACTGAATAATAAGAAATTATCAATATGAACTCATTACAGTATGTTTTGTGTTGTGTAGTCCCTGACACTATTGACTGTATGTTCCGTATTACTCAGCGGAACGGTTGAACCAGACAAAAGACAAATTCTAACAGGATAAACTCCCCTTTTCAAAATACGCCATTTGCTTTCGATTTCACAACTGAGGGATTTTTGAATTCACCTGCATAAATTGTTACATCCAGGGTATAGTATTCTATTGAACATAGTTTTTTTGCACACTGATAATTGCTCCTTTTTAGTTTTAATTGAATGGTCGTTTGTCTGAGAGTTGTGTTGAAAAAGAAAAAAAATCACCTACCATAATCAGTGTTTTATTTTTAAGGAATAAGGTGAATCGTCAAAGCACAATTTTGTGAAAAAATAGCCACCTGATATTTTTGCCATGCACCCTAAAACGTGGCGTTGTTCAATAATTACTGAAATGACATGACTGAAATGAGTTTTTATCAATAGCTAATGATTCAATGTACATTTATGCACCAGTAAAATAATATTTGATGATTGACAAATATCTATAATTCTCACCTGAATTTACTCAAATTCCAGTCGCCAAAATAATGTATTATAATATCAAAATTGATTTAAACTACAATGTCCAACAATAACTTCAATATGTCATTGAGGGTTTCCATATTTTAAATTTTCATTATTAAATGTTTTTCCATGTTTATTTTCAATTCTTAACACAGTCCTCAACTTTCACACAGTGAAATTTCTTCCATGTGTGTTTAGGCTACTGTGTGGTACATAGTGTAAACACGTGTGTGGAGGATTTTTGTGAAATGTGAATATTGAGGACTGTGTTTAGAATTGAAAATAAACATGTAAGAACATTTAAAAGTGAAAATTTGAAATATGGAAACCCTCAATGACATGTTGAAGTTATTGTTGGACATTGTAGGTTAAATTAATTTCGATATTATGATCCATTATTTTGGCAAATGGAATTACCATAAGTTCAGGTGAGAATTATAGATACTTGTTAATCATCAAATATTATTTTACTGGTGCAGAAATGTAAATTTAATCATTAGCTATTGATAAAAACTAATTTCAGTTATGTACTTTCAGTAATTATTGAACAACGCCACTTTTTAGGACGCAAAGCACACATGTCAGGTGGCTATTTTTTCACAAATTTGTGCTGTGATGATTCACCTTAAGGTGGACTGATTTGGGGCTGAAATTAAACATCATTGCGGCATGATTGCCTGACTGAAAAGTATGTTTTATTCTAAGGGGATATTTTATATAAAAAAGATGGTATAAATTACCTACAATCGAACCTTGTTTTGTTAACTTCTTTTCCCCTGTTTGCGCTCAAGTCTTTAAAAGACTTCATTATCAGGGCGTCAACAGCATTTTATGGATGCGCTGTTCCCCATCATAACTGATCCTCAGTTTTCAAAATACACAACTCAATGTCAACTGATCAAGTTATTGAACTTATTCATGACTCAAGATCATAATTTATACATGAATTTTAGTAACTGATGATATATATCTTAAGTACTATCATTATGACATGTGGTTCAAATTTCAACTTTTAATTGTGGAATGATAGTATTCATATCTAGACTGTTACATGAAACTTCATGTCTAATGTCCAGTATGGATTATCTTGTAATCTGCATTCAAGTAATCGTAATCTAGTTTGTTGAATGGGATATAAAATATTTCATGAAAAAATTGTTTAAAAAAGAAATGACATCTTACCTGCTCATTTAAATTTCTGGACAGCAGCAAAAATTGATATGATTTTTCATTGACAAGTTCAGAAGTTGTTAGCTTCATATTTCAGAATATTATATGGCTACAAAAGTAACTGCGAGTCAGGAGTTAGATGTGTTCAAAGATGAGAAAGAAGGATTGTACAGAGAAGTAGGCAACCAAGCTGTATGGAGTTTATCATCTTGTAAAGCAGGTATCAATCAAGACAGAACAAAATACACATGACTTCATTAATTAGTCAAGGGTTTTCTTTAATATGTTTTGGGGAAGGCACCCTAATTTTTAATATGGGGACAAAATAGCAGATTGAAGCCTTTTTTTGTAAAAAAATCTAGCCTGAAACCAATTTGTGGAATGAAATTGCAAGGAGTGAATTGGAAATGAGGAAAATAGCGTGATTTTAAATACATTTTCAGAGGGGCAGGTGCCTTTTACAGGCTACAAGTATGTTATAAAGAAAACCCCTATTAGTGTTCATACTACTGAACCTGTGTGACATATCATTTAGCAGGTTGTAGGTAACAGTGGAATCTAGTGAAACATTCTTTACTATTTCATATAAAACAAGATTTGTGATGTACAACCTTTTTCAGTATAGTACTAATGAGGGATCATTGCAGACATTACAATGCTGGAACTGAGACTGCAAAGCTTTTGTCACCAGGATAGAGCTAGGCCAGTCTGCACAACCATTAAGTCTACAGGCACTTTGCTGTCGGGAGGCTAGCTTAAAAGTTTTCATTATTATTTACCTTAAATTGATAATGGACTAAGTAAAGATAAGTCCAGTCCGGAAATTCAACATAGGTTAAAGTGAGTTTTTAATACATGAAATTCCTAAAATATTCCTGATAATTTATTGATTTCCAAAAAGACTCTATTTGAAAGTGTCACAGGGTTTCATATACGACAACTCTCAGGCATAAGTTCGAATACGTCCAATTTATTTCCAACATAAAATAAAAAGCCTAAAACAGAATAATACAATTTTAGCAATGTTAACAAAGAATTACCATTTTTTTACTATGACCCAAAATTTCACGTGTTCTCAAATTTACTATAATAATTACCACAACATAGCTTTAATATCCAAAAATTATGAAATAAAACCTTACCACAGCATGGTTGCATATAATTCAAAATAATTTAAATATCTATAAGAAACGTCTGTCTCATAAGAGAACTGGTCTGGGGAGTGCCCAGAGAAATTACATTGTTAGGGACGTGCGCAGAGAAACTTTTACTGACCAATCTATCCATCTCTCACATACTTCTCTCACACAACATATAAGACAGACAAAACGATTGGACAACTGGACAAAACAACAAGTTGTAGAACCGGTTTTACATAGCACGCACGGACAGTCACACTAATGATCTGCCTCGGGAACTTCCGTCATTGCTCGTTATCTATGAACAATGACGAAGATCCCCGATTGTTGTTCTAATATATTATTAGGATTTCAGAATAAAATTTATGAGTCTCTGATTAATAACATGATGGGAAATTTATTTTTAAATCGAGACTGCTTGATAAGCGTTTAAAAGAAAAAATAAATCTTTGGATCACAAACATGATTTCAGGATTTGGTGTTGAACAGTTGAGAGATGATTCATATGACTCTTACTGGCAATCTGACGGACCTCAGCCACACCTAGTGAATATACAGTTCCGACGTAAAACTACCATACAAGATGTCTGCATCTATACGGATTATAAAGCTGATGAAAGCTACACTCCTAACAGGTACATTGATTTTCTATTAGTTGATTTTGTTTCCTTTTATAGGCTAATGTAGATACAAATTTTTATATATCATTTCATTCAAGCTCAGTTTTGACAAACCATTCTGTCTAGAAATAATCAGAACATTTCTTCCATGAATGGAGTACTGATTTTGCTAAGTAGAAAAATTCTTGAAACTGCTTCTTAGAAGAAAAAAATAGAACTAATGTTTTATAACTTGATAAAAGTGAGATTTTTGTTGAATGAGAACTTACAACTGACTTGTTGAGTGGCCTTCACTGTATTCAGGCGTTTATTACCGATTTCCTGTCTGGTTAATGTGATGTTTGGTTAAATGTTTTCATGTAAAGGGAGTTAACTCTAGCTCTTGGTGTATCAAATTTTTGTTACTGTTCATTGTATAATTTGTTACTGATTTTTTAACATTACTTGTTACTGAACGGCTCTGAAATGAACATAGCTATCAAATGAGCCATTAAACAGCTGACAAATAGATTTATAAATAACTAAATTTTTCTTACTATCAGACTTTATATTTCAGGGTGTCAATCAGAGCTGGAAGTCATTTTAATGATCTTTTTGAAGTGGAACAAATTGAACTTAATGAACCTATAGGCTGGATATCTGTGCCATTAAAAGACATGAATGGTAGACCAATTAGAACTTTTATGATACAAATTGCTATTTTGTCAAATCATCAAAACGGAAGAGATACTCACGTACGCAGAATAAAAATAAGATCACCAGTTCATAAGACACCAAAGTTTACAAGTCTTGAGTGTAAAATGCGAGCTAATTTGAGATAGTGTCTATACTAGTTTGTATGAGGATACTGTATGTGTTCTTTCAACTACAAGGTTTGCCTGGCAGTAGAAGTAGAATCTTTCTAGTCTTGACTTGGAAGGAGATGAACTGAATCAGAGGGAGAGACTCCTTGCTGTGTATATGATAAATTGTATAAAATGGTAATACAGAGACCTTAGTAGTTTGACTTATTTCAGAAATAAGGTGTTAAAACGCTTGGCCTTAGGGAAATTTAACGGCAAATGTTATCTAGCTTGTAGACCCGGTCGAAACATTGTTATATTACCAGTATATGGCTTTAGGTAAATTTTACCTATTTGAATAGTATAGAAAGTTACAAAAATTCAGAATGTCAATATATATTATCAGAATAATTTACACTAGTTGATTTGATTGTTCATTTGTTTTCTACAATAGGAAGTAATGTGGCTAGAAATACTTACATTTAATTAAATGACAATTTGACTATGAGACTGTGTCTTGTATTTTAATGTGGTGGAATATTTGTATCAACACACTGATATTATACCTGTTGACATGTAAGAGAAATACAATATGGATAAAGATGAATTCAATCTATGATTTACTACCTTTTTCATAAATCTATCTTTTTATGCCCAAAACATTGATTTTACTGATAGCTTACTGAAATGTACTTCTCAGTGTTATCATTAGAATAATTTCTCTATGAGTATAATGCTTTATTCATTTATACTTAAAAAGTATTTTGTACACTGGAATTTTGATGAAAGGAGAAATATTTCTGTAAAATTAGCATACAATCTTATGTATGAGCCTCAAATAGTAGATTAGTCAAGGAATACAATCAGGGCGCTCCATAGACTTCAAAAGTTGGGGGTCAAAATGACCCTTAGCTGATAGAAATGTAGAGAGTCAACATAATTCTCTACTAAAGTAAGCAAATTTGACCCTTTGATTCCTATTCTCAAGAGTCAAAAACCTTATTTTTCAAATTTCAAGAGTCAAAATGCCATTTCAAGGGTGAAAGGAGAGCCCTAGGTGACAATCATGTGTTTATTTGTACACGACTCATTTCCATTCATTAGTAGTTCATATTAAATCAGTTATATGTGATGGTCAGTTTATTAAACTAATGCTCTCAGGTTATCCTTCTGTGCAAACCCGTTCCTCCAGATACAGCAGAGAAAACTTCCTGAAGTGAATTGGAGGTCCTTCAAACAGAGATTTAATGAGTACGAAAAGTACAACATGGCTTGTTACAATGTACGATCCATATCAAATCGTCATTTTTTTTTTTTCAATTCCATGGTAAAAAATTGTTGTTTTAATTTTTCCGACTCCTATTAAATCCAAAACATGAACGTATTAAAGGATGATTTGTAACTCCAAAGTACAAGATGTATGTTAAGAAAATATTTAATTAAGAAGTTTTCTGACCTACCTACCTTACGTTTTATACCCATGCCATTCAAAATGGCGGAAGTGCATAAAGTGTTACCATCTGTTCATCTGTGCGTCCGTCCGTCCAAATATTTCTTGGATTTGTTTTATATTTTACAGGAAAGTGTGTAATAATGAAATACAGGTCATGTTTAATTTCCGTTAAAATCCAAATATTTTCACAGGAGTTATGTCCCCTTTTTGACTTAGCTTTTTATTTTATTTTTTCTCTGATGTTTATCATTGCACCAACAGTCAGGGTCATTTGGCAGCTTTTCAACAATAATATTTCATTAAAAATATTGTCTTGCCAAAATTTCCTGATAATGTTTGTGATTTTGTTTATATGGCCATGAGGCTTATCTGGAATATATTTCTCTTCTTGGTTGAATTTGTTGAGTTGAGAATTGTCTTGTGAATGACTTACGGGAAAATTCTAGTATTTACGTTTTATCAATAATCAATTATGGCAAGCAGATAAATTCATATAAGCGCCGGGAATGATCCGTCGCTGTGGTTACTCATCCCACATCTTAGTTCTTTCTACAAGTAATTGAAGGAGACATCTCTATCGCTTGCATCTTACATTTAAGGTAATAAGATAAAATGGATAAATGCCAATAATTGTTATGTCGTTTTATTATTTTCTTGGGAGAATTATATTTCTATATTGTCTGACAAAACTCTATAATTTTGTGATTTGAATATTATTCCTGGACTTGGCTCTGTTCATTGTTTTATTATATCTTTGTCAAGATATTTTGATATTCTGTATCAATATTTATGGAAATAAGTTTAATTCAAAATGTCAGTGCAGTTTTTGTCTATCTACTTACAAATTCAAAAATTTCTTTGCCAATAGATTGTCTAAAATTGCTTAACAAAACATTCCATCCCATTCTCATATGCTTATTCTAAACAGTAGTCTAAATTGAATTCCCTTTACTGCAATTGTCATAAATATATTTTAGATGAACTTGAATTGTTATAGAAACTGATTTTAATGGAGTATGACCCACTTCCTGAAACAGAAAATATTGTGTTAAATACTGCTCATGGATTTTTTCAATAATTCTCTCTTGAATGAAGAACAAGGTTTTTGAGTCAATTATAAAATCTGATTCAGTAAAATTATGCTTCTTTCAACTAAATTAACTCTCTCATGTATGTTGCAACCAAGCATACAATATATGACCTCATTTATAATCAATATGTTGAGACTTCGCATGAAGGAAAGTTAAGAAAGTGTGAGTTTTATGACAATGAAACCTTAATTAATTCATTATACATGACAAATAAAGATCAAGTTTGTTGTGATATAAATCCCCTTGAAGTGTTTGAATCTCTCACATATCCATATAGTTTGATGATATGTAGACAATTTTACATAATAAAACAAAAACATAATGCTTCAGTATGCTAGACTGACTTTTTATTAAATATCAATTAAAAAATAACTACGACAATTATTTACATACATATATTTTAAACAGTGTATAATTGAAATAAATTCTTAATAATAATTTAACAATAACAATACATAGCTTAAACTTATGGCACATTTTTTAATAACTACAAGTATAACAAAAATTGTCTATACAATTACACATCATGTGGAAACTATGTTATATCAATTTGTACAATGTATTAATAACACCAAACACAACAAAAACATTATTGGAATTATTTCTGTCTCTAGGAACACGTAAATGCATTCTGTCATTCCTACATGTATAAATATACAGTATAATATTTAATTTAAACGTTTCTTCTAACTAAATGGCTCTAACATAAGTAACAACTGTACATGCATACAAGGACGTCTTCTGCTAAAGAACGTAAGCAAACTACACTTGGAAGCACTTAAATACCATTTGTCCGAAGATCTAAATTACTATTTCGACAGATGACCCATGAAGATGACGATCTAATCAATCTTACAATTCCTTCATATATCGAGGGCTCAAGGCAACACTGTCGTAACTTGTTCTTATTTCAACATGAGTTACGACACTGTTGCGTTGAGCCCTCGGTATGTGATACATGGATATAAAACATTCTATTAAATCATCATTAGGCCATATATTATGCTTATTTCTTTATTTCACTTGCGTATGGGAGTTTTTGACTGCTCAAGACGGGTACTGCCCGGTAGATATACAGAACATAGCTGCGAATCAAAGTCAATAGGAAGTATTGTTTGCCTTTACGCCAACAGATAGATAGATAAATTTATTTCGGTATCAAAGTACATACAATAGTTACAAACATGTTACATAAAAATATTACATAAATACAAACACGAGTAACTTACCATGTCATGTAACTTAGTATCAATGGTAACACAAACAAGACAGTAACCCTTGTTTCCATTGTGGTCCTTTTTACTGGTTGCCTAGCATAGAGAGACATGATTTTCTTTTATTCTGGTTAGATCTTTTGTCCTTGATGAATTCTGTCGTCAGTGACCTAAATGTGTACCATCACTACCTAGCTGGACAAAGTTAACTTCTTAACTACCAAGTGAACATTAAGGGAGACATAAGACAGCAGAGACGTGCACGCACTCAATCAATCTAATACTCCGTGACATTTAAGTAGTAGATCCAGTAGATCATATTGAAGATACCAAACGCCATAGGGAACATGAACCTAGAAGCATTGTCAAGATACTCCGAACATTGAAGCATTCTACATTTTGGAGGGTTTCTGCCTTCGATAGATACTTTACCATCTTGGTCCACTGACGTCTATGAAATAAAACAATAGGAACAAATAGAACACATTGAATGACACGTGGACATAAAGCAAGGGCTATGTATACATATATACAAAAATGTATATACATTGTACAAGTAGGGTTTTCACTAGACTTTAAAAATTGAGGGTAAAAAGTGACACTTAATTGGCTGATGATAATTTGAAGAATTAGACAGACTATTCAGAAAGTTTACTAATTTCAAGAATCAATATGCAATTGTAAGGGTCAAATGATTGCCCTTATGTATATGGAATATTCAACACAGACGAGCGTGTCACCATCCCCATTGGTTAGGGATTGTAATATGTCACCACATTGCCGATTTTGATTTCTTTTAAGCGTGCAATTGCATGACTATTCGTTAATTGATAGTTTGTGATCATTAAGTTGCCGTTGAAAATGAATTAACACAAAGTGAAGTCGACATAAGCAAGGATGACATACATGGATTATATGTTTCAAGCCTTTTACTGTGTTAAAGAGGGAGGGGGCTTCGTGATCGAGTGGTTGTGATGCCAGACTAGTAATCACTAACTACTCACTGCTATGAATTCGAATCCCGCCCGGAGCCGGGCAAATTCACTACTAGTATTTGAGGAAGTTTTTCCAGCTAATTTACAGATTGTCTGTGGTTCTACCCAGATGAACGAACACCCGGGTCTCCCACCGCTAAAGCTGAGATGTCGACAAATAACCCTGGTATTTGGTGCGACGTTAAATCACAAAGAAAAAAACAAACTTGCTAGTGTACTTACTGTACACAATAACAAAATATGATAGTAGAATTAATTCATACAACTTACATCTTTTTCATCCACACCGTCCTTAGTAACTTGGAACAGAGTCGCTAAGGAAAAACGTCTCCCGGGAACCTTTTGACTTAGAACATTCACAACAGCAAACTCAATAAGTGCTGCGAAGGCAAACACTAAACACGTGGCCATCCATACATCTGACAAATATACATTAACGATACATGATAGTATCAATTGTAATTGACCGTACATTTTAACAAACGTATTTGTGCTTTGAATACACAAATGTAATAAATTATTACATTTGTGTATTCAAAGCACAAATACGTTTGTTAAAATTATTACTAATAATTCCCATTTTACTTCTAAACTCGAACAACATAATTAAACATTATTCGTACAAAACATTTGTAAACAATGTATTCGACAAATACATTTAGTTAACTTATGTCCCGCAATTTGTTTACAATCGACAATGAAACACTTGATGTTTACTGATTACACCATCTGAAAAGCACTCGTCCCCCTTCACACCGTACCTCAACGTTTATTTAAAATATATATCTGAATTTCCAATTGACTAATATACAGTACAACCTCTACAGAGCGGTCCTCTCTTGAGCAACCGCCTCCCTGGAACAACAGCATGAATTTTCCCACTACCTACCAATAGCAACATACGTTTGCTACTCACAAAGGGTGTTGCTTTGGAGAGGTTGCACTGTAATTGCAATAAAGGTACATTTGCCCAAATCCAATGAATTTTTGTCTTCATTTCTTTTTCCTTTAGATGTGATAAGCGTTAAAAAATATCATAATATTGTTATATGTTATACTCACCTATGGCTTTGGTGTAGCTGACTCTAGGTAGAGATGCGTTTACACCAGAACTTTGTGTTGACAAGGTGAGTACGGAAAGTACACCAAGAGTCACTCTACCAGGTATAGAGTTAACATTTAACCAAAATGACAGCCACGACAACATGACAATCAGCAAACTTGGTACATACATCTGTATTACATAATATCCGATATTTCTCACTAAGTGGAAATCTGCTTGCAAGCAGCTGTGGTCACCTGTATAGGGAAGAAGAACAAAAACAGAGTATTTATTATTTGACGTAATTATAATCGTCATCATATTATACGTAATACCAACATATACAATTATACATTGTTATTTATAAATGTTCATTTAAAATGACGTCCTTCCATAAATCTCCCCAGTCAATCATTTCATAGAGTGACCAGAATAGATACACGCCGTAAGCATTATACATCGACATGAATTCTTTTTCTGGGGGTACGTTTTGCTAATTAACTTTTAAACGAATTTGTCAACCGACATACTTGAAAATTGGCTGTTAGCCCTCCGTATGCAGAAATATGATGGTGCCCCACACAAATGTGAATTGTATTTGTTTTCTTTGGCATACAAACAACTTTACTATAGTAATAGGTTATTCATTACAAAAATAAAAAAAAACATTTTAAATAGACTTATTACATGTTAGCTATGCGATGCTGCAATTCTTCATAATTACTAATAGTTATCTCATGATGTCAGTTTTAGCAAGCACCTTTTTAATCGCAGAATATTTCACGTTTTCGGACGTTGCGAGAACACCTCTGACTTATTAGGAACATGCCCATATCAGAAACTCTTATACTATGAAGCCACTGACAAGATGGGTATAAATAACGTTTCTTGTTTCTCAAGGAACAAATACTCTGACCCGATGATTAAATAATTGCAATTCTCACAGAGTTTGCCATATTTAGATTAGTTAAACGTTTTACTTTCTAAATTTGGTAAATGAGTCGTGGTCCATTCAAACAATCATGCCATTTTTTGACACGTTTACAAAACCGCATATACAAAGAATAATCACTGTTTTCGGTATTAAAATATATGCTTAAGATCGTTTTTATGTGAAAACATTCTTTCTTACCCGTAATGCTGTGCGTCCTTGTGAAATTATGGTATTCAACATTAACCATACGGAACTGTCTCAATTCTATGTTTTCCGTCATAACAGGACTCGGATTATCATCGTCTTTATCCCAAACCAGCACAAGCTTATCTGCGGTATATCCAACTGTAATGACAAGGCCGGTGGTTACAGAACATAGCACTTGGCTTGAAATGCAGTTTTGTTATTCAAAAGCTGATCTGTTGGTATCTGTGCGTACTTCGAGCATTGACCAAACGCACTAATTGCGTTTCATAAATGGTTCCCATAACATGTAATTTAAATTGTTTTGTACGAAGTAATCATAGTATATAAGGTAATTTTGATTATTAATATCAGTCTAGGCTTATACTGAACCAGTGATCGAGTCAACATCAAGCAAATTGTCGCAAATACAAAACTACGAACAAGTATCAACACGACAAATTATTGCTGAAGAAAAGATAATGATGACTTTACCTTTAATCATTTAACCACTCTCATAATGCTAACAGAAACCTCAATACTTCTGGTTTAATAATCAGAAGTGAAAGGAAGATTAGTATCATATTATAAACAAGCCTATCAGAATTTGTACATAGAATTACTTACAGCTTTCAATCAGGATCGAGCAGACCTGTTTGTCGAATGGGTATTTACGCAAATCCATGTTGCAACTCAACGTCAACAAAACCCTGGAAGAGGAATGACATTACGTTAGTTAGTTCCAATGATAATATATATAAAACTCTTGGCATAACAAGCCCTTAGTCATTAGTTTTACAAAAAGAAACTCATTGGAAATAACCGCTTTTCACATATTGTTCAGCATGTAGCCAATCTAAAGACACGTATATTACGATACTTAGACATCAATGCTCCCACTTAGAAATAAAGAAAAAAAGACAGATGAACGTCACCGTTCTCGTCAGAACGTACTACACTATCAGTAGATCGGAATGATTGGAAAAAAATAAAAAGGACTCAATGGAAATACAACACGATGTGTATCGTCTTACAATCCCTGTTGTTTCCTTAATTTGAGATTAGTTGAAGTGTCATGTACAAAAAGAGAGATAATTTGAGATTTAAGTATCATATAAGGGAGATAATTTGAGATTTAAGTATCATATAAGGGAGATAATTTGAGATTAGTTTTAGTTTCATATAAGGGAGATAATTTGAGATTTGTTTGAAAAATGATACAACTTTATGACAGGCTAATCGTCAAATATATTTACCTAATTGTGTAACTTATTGTACTGTTCCGGTAAAGCCTCAACATCTTGTTCGCCATCATGATGTTATGGACTGCAGCTTTCTTCTCATTAGGGAAATAGATATCAGGTACCCAGACTTTCTCCATGTTCTGAGCATCAAAGTCTACATATTCGAACTGATACTGTCCTGTATCCATTGTTCTACCAAGCTCCTTATTCTTCCAGGATAGATGAAGTCCAATATCGACTGTAAAGTCCTGGGAAAAGATAACATGACAATACCTCTTGCTGGTACAAAAGCCACACGAAGCACGATTTGGCGAATATTGTTTGGATTTAAATTTAATGGGACATCTCCAGGGACGAATCTGACTTCTAATATTTAGTCGTTCACGGAGAGTGCAAAATTGAAATGGTAAAAATGTATTAATTTACATTTTATAATAATTGTATGATCGAATCAGTAAACTGTACAGATTATCAGACACAATCAATGACCTGATCACAGACATAGAGAGCCTTAAAATACAATTGCTTCTTAACAGAAGAGTTCTAAAAAAACAAGGGCTCATTAAGGGTTCAATGAATACAACATGCGGGGGAAGGGGGCTGAAGGAGATATGATCTGATACAACAGTCTATACTCACCATATTTGACTCACGTATCGTGTCCACCTGATTTATGTCAACATAACAAGCTACGACTGATGCTTCATCTGAAATCACATATAGCATGCAAACAATCGATTTGGTTGAAATGATAAAATTGGAATATAAAACGTCTGATACGAGAAAAAGTAATATCCTCAGGTCACGCTATATAAACATATGGTGTAGAATCTGTATAATGAATACAACAGTTACATATTTTATTACAAATATTACCACGGAATTTGAGAAATTACGTTAATTTTGTTTCCATAGAGCATAGCTGCATTCCCGAAAAAAAAAGAAATATTGCTTGAGCTGCATGCATAATTCAAGTTCATGATTTCTGCTACAAGATTTATTGTTGAATACAAAATAAGAACGGTACCAGCAAAACTACCAACTGTCTTCCGACCCACAGACATTATACATCCTTATGTATGAATAATAATGACAAATACAATACTAGTACAGTTTGTATATATGTTAATTCATATATTAAACTTTGAAAGAACGAATTGAAGAATACTATTAGAGGTTGGAGACATGGATTTATGAAAAAGTGATAGAATTAATTTATTTATCTGTTGTTTAACGGCCCATTCGACAGCCATGGTCATTTCAGAGCCGCCACAGAGAGAGTGAGAGAGTGAGAGAGAGAGACAGAGAGAGAGGGGGGGGGAGAGAGAAAGGGGGAGAGGGAGAGAGAGAGGGGGAGAGAGAGAGACAGGGGGAGAGGGAGAGGGAGAGAGAGAGAGAGAGAGAGAGGAGGAGAGAGAGACAGGGGGAGAGGGAGAGTGAGAGAGAGAGAGAGAGAGGGAGAAAGAGAGAGAGAGAGAGAGAGAGAGAGAGAGAGAGAGAGGGAGAGAGAGAGAGAGAGAGAGAAGAGGAGAGAGAGACAGGGGGAGAGGGAGAGGGAGAGAGAGAGGGAGAGAGGGAGAGAGGAGGAGGGAGAGAGAGGGAGAGAGAGAGAGAGAGAGAGAGGGAGAGAGGGAGAGGGAGACAGAGAGAGAGGGAGAGAGATAGAGATAGGGAGAGAGACAGAGAGAGAGGGAGAGGGAGACAGAGAGAGAGAGAGAGGGGGAGAGAGAGGGAGAGGGAGAGGGAGAGAGAGAGAGGGAGGGGGAGAGGGAGACAGAGAGAGGTAGAGAGAGAGAGAGGTAGAGAGAGAGAGGGAGAGAGACAGAGAGAGAGAGAGAGAGAGAGAGAGGGAGACAGAGAGAGATGGTGATATGATACAGGAGAATCTTTATATTCCTACTCTTTTCGAATAGAATTTCCTGTTTATTTTATCGAGCCCGGTCGACAATGATAAAAGCTTAATATGGAATACAACACAATCTGGTGAATCGAAGGCAACACTGAAAGCCACGTTCACAATCTTACATATAAGGGGGAAACGATAAATCAACCAAGCAATGATCTAGTGTCACATCCTCTTGATTAATTTGAAGTAAAACTGTCTGTTGAAGGTTGATTAGGAGGGTTGATATTGAGATATACCCTGGTGTGTACATTAAAGACTCCCTACAACAGCCACTTCTCTACAACAGTCACCTCCCTACAACAGTCACCTCCCTACAACAGCCAATTCCCTACAACAGTCACCTCCCTACAACAGTCACCTCCCTACAACAGCCACCTCCCTGCAATATTTACCTCCATACAACAGCCACTTCCATACAACAGTCACCTCCCTACAATAGTCACCATACAACAGCCACCAATAGGAAGAACAAAATGGCTGTTGTATGGAGGTGGCTGTTGTTGAGAGAGAAAAACAGAATTAAACGTTAATCTCAATTGCTAGTATTTTGGCCATAACAGGAAGGTGACTGTTGTTCGAAGGTAACCGTTCATGGAGGTTAAACTGAATTTTCACTTAGCCTATAGCTTCTTGTTGATTCAAATAAGCTATGGAACAAATTTTCATTCTCAATGAAATGAACTGAAACTTTAGTCTGGAATGTTTCCAGCAAGATGTATGCAAACACTTAACCATAAAACCACACCACATGGTTATTTGTAGGCACTGTGAATGAGCTACAAGTTTTACATACATATTGATATGTTACCATAATGTTTTAAAACTGGATGTTTTTTAATATTTTCACCAATTACTTATTGAAAAAGAACATCATCATTAGGCTAACCACCGTGTATAATCATCCGTAGAAAGGTTAAAAAATGGCCATTAACCAATTACAAGGAAGTCTGGAAAGAAACTTGATTTTTTGTCGATTAAGAAAATGTATACATATTACCAATCATCTTTGATAGATTGAGATTGATTGGTTGACTAATCGACTGATCGATCGATTGAATAATTGTCAGACTGAATGATCGAATAAATGACTAACTAATCGATTGATTGATTGTCTGACTGTTCCTGATTTACGGTAATTTGATGCGATAAGGCAAGATGTTGCCAAGACTTGAATAATAAAACATGCTTTAAATTTCAGAGAGACAAATAAACTATATAAATAAAATAAAATAAGAACGCAAGGAACATATCTAATCCATAACTTCTGACAAGTGATTTATCTTCGGCCGCGCTAACAAACATTTCCAGTAGATATTGGAAATCATAAATGCTGTTGTTATGAGAAAGAACTAATTCCGAGTGCGAATTACCTCCCTCGTCAGCAACCAATACGACTGATAAAATGGATTTTATTAAGGATTTTGTCCTAATCGATATTAATCATGATAAATGTACTGCAAACAATATGACGTAAGACAATGATTAAAAGAAAACAATGATGGTTACATCAGGCAATTTACAAGAGGTATTTTTGAGTTAAGTATATCAGTATACATTCAAACAAGCACCCACTTAAAAGCAACCTCCAGTAGAATATACAAGCCACCATGCGACAAACGCCTACAATGTTATACGGTCAGTAAAGTAAGGGAAACTTATTAAAGCACTGAAGATGTCTTTGAGATGACTGACAAAGGAGACAGCAGTTACCACAATGTTGCAATAAAAATACAGGTACCTGAAAGTACCAATAGTTCGCACTGGTCACCAGTGGGCTTCGCATGAGATTATTATTGAGTGTGCTGGACACCAGAGAAGTACCGATTTATAAACAACTTTTTGAGCCGTTAAAAAAGACTGAGGCATCAAATTAAGTCATCAAATGAAATCTAAAGTTTCGCATTTCTATATGCGCGCAGAATTATGTACTCGTGAAATTATCATGTTGAATTTTACGTTATCAAGGTGATAACATTTTAAATATTCATCAGTGTATATCATTATCATTTGTTCCTGCTTAGTAAGTTCTTGCTTTATCTATTGCAAGTACCAATGCACAGGTCTGCTTAATTCATTATTTGAATAGATATTTATTGCTTGCCAACAAAACTACATTTATCATCAAAATCAGATAATCCATTAGAATCTTTGAAGCTAGATTTTCAACTATTACAGCTCCACAAAAGCACTGTTAAGGCCAAAGCTGATACATGTTCAGCCCAATATTGTAACATGTATTAAACTTTTGATTAATTAACTACTAAATCTCATACACTCGAGCTCGCTGGTAATGTTACTGCTTATACTTAAGCAATTACATTGTTACTCAAATAACTCCAATTTAATGTTCTATCTATATTACACTGATACATTTCATCGGAATAAATCTTCTATCTATAGAACAAAATCACAAACAAATTTACCGTAATTATAGTTCGGCGGTAATCTGTCAGACAATTCAGCTTTTCCTGCTCGCAATAATGACAAAAATTCCGTCCTGAAATTTAAAAAAATCCGTCACACATTACAAAATTCATATTTAAAGAATTCACACTAATAAAAAGATATACATGTAAATCTCATGTAAATCTCTAATTTTGAGAAGGAGAGGCAATCGGTTTCTTTTGTATTCATCCCGGTTCTGTGATTATCAAAGAGACTAATAAGTCTATACAAGAAGTAGAAAATGGCTGCTGATATCTATACACGACAACAAACGAAACGTTCATTATGTATATAATACAAACAAGTGTATCGCATCATACCCGCTAGCCGTCTTAAAGATGACGGTACGGAATCTGCAGAATACATGTAAATACATGTGTGTTAGTTCTCCTATCTAAATACATGTTATACGCCCGACAAACTTTATATGGATATCAGCATGGATATCAGCATCAAATAACAAAATCATATATAATTATCTCATTGTCTGACAGAACTGAACAATTTCGTATGTACTAAAATGAAGCATGCGACTGTATATAGAACTAGATGTATAAGAAACACACTGTACCTTGTTTTGGCTTCAATTTGCACGTGTAAGGCAAGGACGATCATCCATATTGTCACACACTTCATTAGTGACTTCTTCATTATTATGGTCAGTTTATACACAGAATTATCTCGTCATTAAAATGTAACTTCTTTCCTAGGACAGGAAACAACACATAGTTCGTTGTACACAATATTATCCTCCGGTAAAGTTTGCCCAATAAACACCAGTCATTTTATCCGATCTCCGTGAAAAAAACCTTAAGATGTAAACACAATCCTGGTGAGTTCTTGGTCTGTAGAACTTCGGCTGTTTGATAGCAAACAAAACGATTTCTCCTGAAATACGCTAAAGCTCAATATAGGTATTGGTTGTACGGGAATAGTTTCCAGTGAGGGATTTTAGACAAGTTATATCGATACGTGTGTGAAGCTTAGGGCGGCATCGTGTCTATTAGCTGATTTTAATGCGTAAACCATGGGTTTGTTCTTCGGAATAAATAGTTCTACAAGTAAATTTAGAACTCACTGGCTAACTTTCAGAATTTCAATTTGAGTGAAAAACGATGAAAAACACAAGAGAATGTTATGTTACGTGTTTTTTAAAACTTTTTGTGGAGGAGGCAAGTCCATATTAATGTAATTTATTTTTTTACTTAGTAACCATGACAATGAATCATCCGATAAACATTGTGTATTTATTGCATGTGTCTCTTAATCGTACAGCTAAAACTGTTCTCCGGTTTCTCCAGACAAACACGAGAAGTCCCTCGCAAATCAGTGCGATACTAAAGGCTACATACATACAATACAACAATACCACTTATTTATCCCCAGATCCGAAAGCAATGATCCGAGAGGTAAAAGTGCTATAAATATATCCTAGATGTCCTTGATTAACTAAAAATACCGAAGCCATATTTCCCCAAAGTCTCGCCGGCAGGACGCCAACGTACACGCATATACGGGATGACCTATCAGATGATATTATTTGAGTATACAACTCGAATAAAATGAGGACAATAGTCAAACAAAAGTTATCTCCCTTTCAAAGTGGAAAACCTATAAATAGATTTAAGCAATACGTTGATCTTCAACATTATTTCCGTTCTGCTCCACGATTAATTGCACACACTTGAATTTTATTCGAACTGGTCCAGTTTCAATTATTCGGCCTCAAATGCGAATCAAAAATGCGAAACAAAAAGCCAACTGAATTAATTATTCATACAAAATAAAATATCAAACGAAGGTACAATTATTACTAATTACCGCGTAAAATGTCAGAACTGGCAGTATCTCCATACAGTGTACAAAACACATAGCCGTATTCTGATACCATGTTTCTCACGCCCCATACAATTTGGTGTCGTCATAGATCTTGTCACATTATGCATTTGAGGAAACATGCTTCATTAGCACATGCGCCATGGCTAACTCCTACCTATTAGTACAGTCATACTGTTATACATAGACGAAATTTACAAAATGCACATTTAACAGCTTGGATTGTTTAACATATATATATCTTCACGAATTTATACACAAAGACTAATACCACCATTGTGCCAGACAGCAACTTTCACTCATCATATATCTACATCATAAAATCTAAGCTTAAAGGTACTGTAGCTTTTTGAATTTGGTAATACAGAAGAATTGATAAAATAATAGTAAAATGTAAGAAATATAATGTATTAGCTCCAAAACAATATCTACCTAATGCCTTTCTTAAGTAATATCTCGTAAAAATGTTAACAGATGTTTCTTCTTATCTTTTGCAACATCATTGAAAAAACAACAGTGTGCTCCTTCTGTGTCATTTTTACAGACAAAAACTTGCGGTTTTAGATTTTTATCGGTAATCAACTCGCATACTTCTTAGGAACTTTCACTTCTGTAATGGCGGACGGTCACGTGATAAAACAATGGCGGCGGTCTAATTGATGGAAATAGAATCGTCTATATATAAATCGTGATTAAAAAAGAAAAAGTCGGAATGATAGTTGTCTGAACACAACATAACCGACCGGTCTAGTGCAACTTAATACCAGTAAAATAGTTTTCAATACTAGTGACAACTTGGATATATTGATTTACAAGTTGCTAGGACATTGGCAGTCTGTGACGATTGACAGTTTTTGTATATTTTGAAATAGTTTTCATCAATAAATAATTAATGAAGTACAAACAGCATTGAAATGACATTTTGTGGCGCCAACGTTCCATTTCCGTCAACATTGTAACAGCTGGTTACTACGCCAATAAACTGATTAATTTAGTCCATGTACTAAATGCCTTAATCAAAGCTCCCCAATGCATGGGAGTGAGATGCTGATTTCCAATATTAAAGTAGAATAGATCTATCGTATGTTATGCATTCTAATCTATTTTGAAAATGATAATTCTTACGCGAATAGGACAGTTCAGCGCTTAGTATATTTGACCATTATCAGTTTTTTAATGAAAAAAAGCAATTAAGGTAAATGAAAATTAAATCCATACTTAAGGTACACGGTTTCAGTTTGTTTATTTTACCCTCGCGGTTGAATAAAATGCTTTAAGATGACGGGCTGTTTTTCTATCGGAGGTATGCATGATATCTTTGTTCTAATTATAATTTGTTGAATAAAAACTCATCCAGTCAGTTTGATTGGGGACATTCAGTCCACGATTTCTTACCCAACTCTAATGTAGAAATATGGGAAACTAGGCAATTCCTTGGGATCCGAATGGCGGGGTGTGGGGAAAATGGAAACTAGACAATATCCAAAAGGTCAGACGCTTCGCATTGTGTTGTATGCAAGATTCGGTTGCACAAATTTGTCGTAAATACATATTATAATCGATACCAAAAAAAACAACAAAACACGAAGTACGGAAGAATGCTAATACATGTAGTTGAACTTTCCAATTTTAATTCATCTGTGCCTGGTTCGTTTATAAATAGCTAATTCAACAATGATGTCAAATGTGACGTCTTTGTCATGGTGTCGCCAATCCCTACAATTTTAAGAATGTCACGTTCATGACTGATGGTGAATGTGTAATATTTTGTGCAGCATTAATTTTTTTTACATGTTCGTCATTTTACAACGCGTGGGATTTGGACGTATTGGCATCTGCAATTTCCTGTGAAGTCGTGTTTCTCTGTAGTCATAAATATATGATTACCACAATTCGATCAAATTATGCTGTATTTGCTAATTATTTCTAATAATGGCTAATTAGTGCTGCAATTGTTACATTTATTATCCATCCAATGAATCTCTTTTTATCGATTCATGTGCAGTGTATGAATTCTAATGTTCTGTTTTGGTGTGACTCAATTTCTATGACTTTTCCATGTGCAATACCCTTTACTCTTGTATGAGGACGTTCATCCGAATCAAATTTCTCCCTTTGTTCGCGACAATGCTAATACAACTATATACTGAACGAAACTTACGACCCTCACTGTATGAAATGAGATCTATCAGCATTTGCTCAAAAGACCCATTGATCAGTTTAACCATATGTTTAAAATGTACAGTTTTCGAGACGTCTGATGAATAGCATGATGTTAGTCCCGGTGTAACCAAATAGAACGAATGGAATATGGTGTATCTTTTGAAAATTGGCTCGAAAATCTTGCGGATATCATACTACAACAATCTGTCGAATTTTGTGTTTATTGTTTAAGAGTCTTGTTCAGAACATCTCATATAATGTTATCATATCGTACTTATTGTATAATCCATGGATATGTTGGATTTTATATGTTTGGTGCACAGTATACAATTATTTCTTGGGCATTTGAGGAACAGTCAAAACTGTGGTCCCGAGGTGGAGGGGTGACTTTTGAACTGTTGCCCCGAGGCCGTAGGCCGAGGGCAACAGTTTAAAATGTCACCTCGACACCGAGGGCCACAGTTTGACTGTTCAACAAATGCCCATGAAATAACTGTTTTATTACCTAATGCATTTTATAAATATTTTTATATTATTGTTTATTCCATTCTTCCTCTGAACAATCTTGGAAACGATTTAGATTTGAAATTTTCTACGAAATCACCATATTGTCGTTTGTTTAATTAGAATCATATAACCGCTTGCAGAAATCAGAATCATATAAACGCTCGCATAGCCTGAAAGACACTATCGTATTATAACCCCAACTGCTATCGGCAAGTTCCACCTTGACAGAATGTACTGACTGTTACCGAAAGTTCATTACGGAAACACCCGATATCGAGACAGTCAACAGTCAAAACTGTTGACAGGTCAACAGTTCGCAAATTACAAATCCTGCCAAATATTCATTTTTTGGGGTAAATCAGCAAAAAATAACGAATTAACATTTATATAATGTGTTGGGTAATGATATCTGATGTTCTGTAGCCGATATATTTACTGGTCTCAACTGAATTAAATTTCGTATTTGAATGTCTGAAAATGTCGAGTCCTTTATCTTTTCCACGCTGTTTTGTTATTAAAAATTCAAAATACACTGGATTATTCTCGTTCACATTCGATGTTGGCAAATATTCTTGAAATTTGCAGAATAAGGACTAAAACACTAAGTTGAAAGTCATGTTGATGGGATTGAATCTGAACTAAAGAAATCACAAAAGGTGGTGTGACTGAAGCAGTATTTCAGACTCTTATTAAAGTATTAGGACTTGGTGATAACGTTATAATACGTGAGAAAAGTCTCCGATCTCAAACCTCCAATTCTCAATATATCATGGTTGAAACGATAGATCTGTTTAACGTTTAAATAAATATTCAGAACAATTATGCTGTCCGACTGATGTATCAGTACTATCAGTAATGGCTGATCATAATTAACTTAGAATCATCAAAAGACAAGATATAACATTTGAGCTCGGAGACCCAGCTTAAGTTTTATAACCTCTAACGTGACAGTATACTTAGAGATAGCAAACAGTTATTTGATGAGGAGAACCTTTTGTTGCAGCAACACAGCTTTGAAGATAAGGAACGTGGAGTGTTGACAAAACAATAGGGGTTTTCTATAACAAGATACAAGCTCAGTATGTATGTATTTACTTAAAATTGGTGATGGAATCTACATAAACAAGTATATATAAACATGTCATTAACATCATTTGGTATAAAGATAACAAAGTGTACAAAGTGTATGACAGTAAGTTCAACTCAAATCACTTAAAGAAATGCTTTAGTTTTGTGCCTCCGTACAAACATAAGCCGATGTTCAGTAAAGCTAATAAGTCTTTATACGCAGAATTGTCATTATCATATACATGTATATATTCCAATTTCACACAACTGATTTTTCATTATCATTTATTGCAGTAAAATCCCTGAAAGCCGGAATTCTCAGAAACCGGGCTTTTGAACCAACCCGGAAGGGGTCCGGTATTCAGGGTTTTAACTGTACTTATTCTTTTCAACAAAGTCACGTGTTTAGAGTTAAATGCTGACGTGAAAGTAGAAGCATTTTAACACAATTTCAGATTCAGCAAACGTGAACTAATATATTAAACAAATCTGTGAATATTCAATAAAGAAGCAGTGAAACAATATAATACTAAATGAATTATATCAATGTTTCAGAAACTTTTGGCCAACATTTCCCCAATAGTTTAGGATTGTGCCAAACAACAATGTACACGAAAAATAAATTTGCTACAGACATGTCAACATTTTGCAAACTTAAACATATTTGAAAATTTAAATTTTATTTGTCTTAAAATCACATTTTCCGTTTGACAAAATAGAATTGAAATATCCATGGTTACACGCCTTTAATTTCGAAATAACATAAAATTTGGTGCATAGATTATGGAAAAGGGCATATTTGCACCAAGAGAGCAACAATTGCATCTGCTCTCTGTTTAAATAAATGTTAATAATTTGCATAAATACTGAGCCATTAATTGTACAAGTGGATGTCTAAATATCATGTTAGAACGATGGAACAGACAATTAGAGCCAATAATTGTAACGGCGTATTGGATGTCTCCATCCAGAATATCTTCGGAATTCATGAAAATAAAAGCTAATACAAAGACTTACTTGCTTGTGTTCACAGTATTGTATTTAACTATATATACATTTAAGCATATTTGCGAAAAATTGTAAAGAAAAACACACGCATGTTCATTCGATACAGTTTGTGGGCGCTAGAATTCTGTTACAGACACGTAACGTGAATATCCTATCTAAGTCTATATATCAAACAGTTGACAGACTACTATATGAGTCACATCATAATTATGAAGTTGAGCCTAGAGACAAGATCTTATCCTTTTAAGATAAGACAAAACATTAATATGGAGTCTACCTTCTCGTATACAACATTGTTTTAAAGATAGAACGATATTTAGTGATCTGTCATTTATTTCGGAAACAGATGAAATTATGATGACATTATCCAGATATTTAATCAGAAGTCACAATAACCATTGTCTCGGCTCAACGCTAACACACGCACGATGTATCTAGTTTTATCTAATACATTCATACCAAACAGTGCAAAACTAGTGATAGTAAAACCATCCTAACGCGTGGTTTATACTTATTCTAATATCAAAAGAAAAGAAATACGTTCAATTATATCTGATGTCTCATCATTTTCTTTTTCTTTCAGCAATTTTACATTCTTCTAGGATAGATAATGCTCGAGAAACCTGATAAATAAACCCAACATGATTACAAGAAAACTGAAGATATTAAGCGCAAGAATAATTTTATGCATATTTCTAGGCCACATCGTTCTTGCAATATCTTGAAAGAACTGTGGCATACCTCAACATAAGGACATTAACATGACAACAAACACACAATATTGATCAAGTGATATCACACCATACGTCAGAAAGAAAGATTCGCTTTACATATTGCGTGTTAATGAAAAGAGAACTTGTGCTTACGATTATTCAATTACATCATATGTAGATAATTATTACAGTTACATACCAACATGCACCCAATATTCCACATCCAGATATTTTAAAAAAGAAAATATTCAAAATTCATGTGACCTTTGCACAATCACATGCACCAATCTTTTTGTAACAAACCATCTTGCATTCTACAATGGCTTGTATCATACATCACGTGTCCTTGCATACAAACACATCTAAATACACCTTACTTACTTTTATTCACCCAATCAGGCACAAATAACACGTTTCATTATCTTCATTACAAAGTGCTATATAACAGTGTGGAGTCAGATATTAACATTTTGGACCATACCAGAAAGTTACATGGCGTACAATTACAAATACTTGCTGCTAGGCTATTCTTCTTGCCAAATAACGTAAGTGCACTTTAAATATTTACTTAAACATTAAAAAAGAGTTGCTGTTTTGGCGAACTGACGTTAGTTTTGTTCTGATGCTCTGAATTGAGTATTGTAGTATGTGCGTAGCTTTTGGCAATGAGCTTTTCTTAGATAGAAACGCATTTTCAATTTATATACGTATTAAAGACAAAGGACAAGAAAGTTGAGAACATACACTAAACATATCATTAAAGCATTTAAAGGAACTTTGTATATACGTACATATAACATCATCGCCATTGTACAATATAAAACATAACATAATAAACATAATCAGCTATCATACTTTATCTATCACACAAACTTATATTGACATCACTATAAATAGGTGCATGTTGTTTGATAAACATTATTCATACAACAAGTAACACATTCACTCAATTCTGACAATACATCGGCAACAATATTACAATAAAAAGATCTCAGTCACGTGGTAAAATGCTTACTGAATCGTTGTACACGAATCAACATCGATTGAAATATAAGTACTTATTGATAAAACAATCATAAAACATACATTGCTAATATTTTCAAATAGCTCCTAGGTAACAAACCTGTGTGTTCAAATAAAATCTTAGTGCATAATACAATAAATATGAATCGCTAACTTCATACTATCTAATACAGAACAATTTTCAACGTATTTGCATTTATTTGTAATCCAAATCAAACATTTATTTAATATAATGTGCATAATTATATTGGTAACATGAGTGCACTATGTACATAAAGATTAACCAATTATTAATTAACTGACAGACATGAACAAGTAAGTTTAGCCACAAACTTATCTCTATACACGTAGTACTACAAACACAATACCACAATTATCACCCATACATCCATGTAATAAACACATCAATCTAACTAAATAGTATTTAAAAAATCTCTACACATGATCTAAGTTATACATTTATTATTCTATCAAAATCAATTACATATATATCAATCACTTCGTACTGCCTTTCATTTACTCTCAGTTTATATCAAGATAATGTAGTCTATACGTCGCTGTGTAACTGAACCAGAAAGTAACTCCAGTAAACAATATTGAATAAAACAAACAAAACGGGGAATACAATTCTTGATCCAACATCACAGTACATGGCGTAACGAACACCGCAGCTGAATTTCTTCTTTTTAGCCTTGCCACTCCCTCCCTCCCATACGGTCTCGGCATCACGGTCATCCGGGGACTTCTGAAAGACAAAATGGTGAAAGCGTGTTGCTATCTAGCTATAGTAAAACCCACAATAAATAAAGATCATCATGAGGATAATGACCTTTTCTGGACACAACATCACCAAACAAATCCTTTATTGAGAGCCAATTGTCCATTGTGTTTGTTCACAGGTGAGACAGCATTAGTGACATCATTATCATTTGCAATGATTGTATGATTGTCAAAATAGATATTTTGCAAATGATTCGTATTCAGACATGTAACAAGTACACGCATTCGACATGCATACACAACTTCATTTCTGTATGATCAAGGGACCAAGTCAACCGTTAGAGCACTTCAGTTTACTATTTTAGTTAAGTGGTATTAACTTTTCAAGTAAATTTCGCCAACAGACCACGTTTGGCTCAGTCTTTTTTGTTTCTTTTTCAGGGTTTGTGAATACCAATTTACTGCAAAACAGACATCGAGAAAGTATTTTTTTTCATATTTCCTATAATTAGTATGTGCGGTTTACCCGAACTATATCGCGAAAATGTTCTTCATTTTTTTCATATAGGAAGTTGTACAGTTACTAGTTAGATATCCAAAATATTTAACCAGAAATGAGCAATATGCCATCTTGAATTGTAACAACATCTAATCATAGACAGCCAATGACGCACTTCGTCGATAAACATAGATTTGAAATCACCATAAAACATACGGAATGCATTTTATCAAGATTGTTAGAATTTGAGAGGATATGTAAATCTCTCTGAATCATCTTAAAACATCAGTTTTTGGAGCAGATTAGCTAACAGTGATGTATGAATTTGTTAAGAAAATCCATGAAACATTTTTCACCTGGATCAAGTAGTCCAGGAAACTCCTGCATAAATATCTACGGAGCCACCAATCTGAGAAATCACATAGAAATGAAGTTTTAACATAAATGATTTATTTGATACATAATATTATGACAGTGGTTAGAGCAAGATGTATGTTTAATGTTTGCCTAATGCACGTTGTCTGCTTTATATCGCTCATAGTTAAGATTCTTGGGACATTTATTTGGAAGTAAGGGGAGGACAGACCGAACAATGACCAACAACCAGATGACCAACATTGCATCCACAACCAAATCGATTCAGCTAATAAACAGTATCACGCAATATTGGCACAAAGAAGTCCAGAATCTTGCTTAAAATCTTAAGTTACAGATGAATCCAAATGAATGCTCTGTATGAATCTAATTTTAAACAGTAACATTTTTTCCATTATCTCGATTGCAGTGCCGCATTAATTAGCTTCATTTGATGCACATATCTAACAGATAAACCTGCACATACCTCTTTCTCCTTTTGATTATCCGCCTTACCCAATGGAATGCTGAACATGTTTTTGAATTTAAAGCCTTTGTTAGTATCTTTTCTCATGAGTACATTTGCCACTGCAAATTCTATAAGAGCGAAGAATACGAACATCAAACAAGTTGACATCCAAATATCTATCGCCTTTGTGTATGACACATGAGGAAGTGTCGCGTTGACACTGGAACTCTGGGTCGTCATTGTGAGAACTGTCAAAACACCCAGAGAAATTCGTCCTGGGACTGCATTAACATTTAGCCAGAACGAAATCCAAGACAACATGACGACAAGGACACTGGGAATGTACATCTGAACGAGGTAATATCCAATATTTCTTGCTAATGTGAACTCGACCTCCAATCTACTGTGGTTACCTGAAAAAAAAACACAACAGTAAAATGAAACCCATTGTAGAATATCCTCTTTAAGCTCAGAGAATACTTGTCGTATTAATTCGCTCGAGTATTGATAAAAAACAGAACCCCAAGAAAAGACATCCCATCTTCTCTTAGATACTACCTCCTCCCCCCTACACACAAGACCATACAAAATATGGACGATAAAACAGCCTCCTGGAGGGTACCACATCGTCAAGAGTCTATTTCAACATAAATACACATTGTTTAGTCAGCAAGATATTCTTTATATCGAAATATAACAACACATGTAGTACTTGCTTGTACTATCTGTATTTAAGTTATGAATTTAATATGTTCTCTAAAATCCCCGGATGATAGTTAAATTTACAAATTGCTTTTTCACCACGAGGTTATACGAATCTCTATCATTCTACTTGTTACAATTTGTAGATGAACTTATTCCGTTTTCATCGATAAAAAAGAAAAAGATATGGGTGTTTTTGGAAGCAACCGACAGCTTTTATTAAATATCGGGAACATCTTTTGATGCCGTGCTATCAGGCGTTGTTTTGCGTTTAGAATTGATATTCATCTTTGTGATACAATACGGATAGGAAAAATAAAGGAATTGGATCAGAATACATTCACTCTAGATTTTAATTTGTAAGATTTGTAGAGATATTGATGCCGAGAAACACTTTCCTGACATCAGCCGAACAAGTGTTACGGAGTTTAAGAACAACCTGTGTTGTCTGACAGATATTCTATTAAATACGGTATTTCGTGATAAGTAAATCCAATTTGAAAAAAAAGAAAAAAAAAACATTTGCTTCGTCTGATTTTTCGTGCTGATCTATGCGTGAGAGCCATTGATTAAATAAGTTGATTCTGACTTGAAAATCATAAGGTTTGACGGTGTATAAGATAATTATCGGTACTAAGACTGATAAGGCCAGGATCTATATAACAAAAGTAACTTAAATAGGCTTCAGACGAATTTCCAGCCGACAGCTTGGTGCCGATTCATCTTGTACTACTAATATTAGCATAAAGCTTTCTTAACATGAGACTGAGTTGATATAGACATAACATGATGGTCGGTCTTTGAATATCTGATTCATATCCAGAATTGCCTGGGGACGATTCGAATGCATATGACACAAAATATCGCAGTAAAATGCAAAATATGCCTCATGGATCACAGGACCCCAGTTATATTGTTGTCGTTGCCTCAGAATACATTATTTATACCGGGAATTGATAGCAAAAGGCATGTCGCATTAAAAACCAGCAATACATTGATTGCGTATACCAAGTATATATGAAAAAAAAAAATCAGGGTAAATGTAGACTACACTATGTCATTTAAATTTGTTATTTAGGAGGAAGAATGTTATAAATTCTGCACATACGAGATGTGAGCTATACATGTAGATCCAATGTCGCCGTATAATTTTTAATTATATCAATACTTTCGCATAAACCTATTTCATATTGGCAAAATATCAATACTATTTTGGAATGCTACATTATTATGATTCTCAAATGATGCAATAATGTTTAGACTTTCTTTCAAACAAATTCGGTGATTGACTATACAAAAACATACCAAGTTCTCTCCTTTGGTGTGAAAGATTATATGATTTGTTCGACACTACTTCAAATTGAGGCATCAGTTCTGTATTTTTGTCCAAATGTATCGGATTTACGTCTTTCCATGTAAGTACAATGTTTCCTTCATTGTAAGAGACTGAAAAACATGTATTATATTAAGAAGCAAATATAGCATATTTTTATTGTTTTCTTCAATGCAATTAATATTCACCCGAGTCAAATACGTGTAGTTGCCAGATCCTTGTGTGAAGAAATCATCTAATTACGGGTTGATCATCATGAAGCTATCTGACAATCATATACAGTAGTTTCATTCATTTTTTTTTTACTAAAATGGCTATTTCGTGGGGACATATATTCGTGGATTTTGATTTTTATAAGAAAAATGCCTTATCTCTGCATTTAAATTCGGGGGGATTTAATTTCGAGGATGAGCCGACCCACGAAATCCCCAACGAAAAACAATGATTCCACAGTAATCACCCAATAAACATGCCAATGAAATTAGTTTTTGGACGGGAGTACGAGTAGAAGATATACTAGCTGTATCTGATATCAGTCATAAGCTGAATAGTTATGTTGCACCTCTTGCAAAGACAACTATACCCCGCACGCATCCATAATACAGGACTAGAATGTTCTTCAACATTTTAAGAGCCTTTGAGTCATGAATCGTTAAATATAATAATAAACTGTATCTGTGAAATCCACTTATTTGCTGAGACAACTATAAATAACAGCATCTTCTAATTTAGTTCTTGTAATAAACCACGTGGTATTGTAATAAATTCTTAAGATAAAGACTACGCAACAACGATACACACACATAGACTGGTACACTTATACATTAACTACATGTATATAAAGTCAATCCTGTGTTTGCATTCACCTTTGGATAAAGACCATTCCAGCGAATAAAGGTCATTCGTTGAAAAGCGGTATTTTATTATTATTTAGAACAAATTGTTCACAGAATAAAGGCAAGTCGATAAAGGCCAATATTGGTTAGCCTTTTATTACAGGTTGTCTGCAGCTTAACTATAACATAAACGAGTGCATCTACAAGTAGACAAAAATGTTTCAAAAGGTTTAACGCCGTGTTCTAAACGATAGTTCAGTTATTTACGGCGGCCAGTTTACCTAACCAGTTCCTTGGACTGAATTCTGAAGAAACACTGTGATAAACATCAAAGATAAAACTTAGATACTTACAACTTTCAATGACGAATTTACATGTCTGTTTGTCAAATGGATAATTCCGGAAGTCCATTGGACAACTCAGCGTTAGTGACAGCCTTAAATGAAAATATATATAACATAAATGTACTAAGAAATTCTTTACTATTCCATCATAAAATTATGAATGTACGGAAATTGACTACAACTGCACTGTTCAACCTTTGCTTTTTATGTTTGAGCACCTACTAGCCTAAATATCAATCGCGTTATAAAACGGTATTGTACATTTACGTTTTATGATGTAGTAAATTAGTTTTATTTGCTAACATAGTTAATTGTAACCTGTTTTTGTAGTATAAGATGTGGTTTAATGATTGCATAATATGATATTCACATATGTTTAGAAACTGTTACGCCATGATCGACGGGTTTGACAGGCATGCGACAGGTGGTGGCAAGTCAAATCTGTACTTAAAGTGATTACTCAGGTTTGAAAATGGCTTTGGCAGCAATGTCATCTTAATCAGATCCGTACCAACATTTACGCACAGGCTACATCGCTCTATTATGATGTGTATAAGCTAAAAGTCAGCAATTACCTGGTAGAATACGTAACATCACCCTCTTTGTATATTCGCATCATCTTGTTAGGCATTAGCACATTATGGTAGTAAGCATTCTTTTCATTAGGAAAATACAGATCTGGTACCCAAAGCTTCTCCAGGTTCTTAGCATCAATCTCAACATATCCTTCACTGACTCCTTTAATTTCATTTGTGTAACGTCCGTCATGCCAGCGCAAATGCAGTAATACCGTGACTGTAAAGTCCTAGATATGAAGAAAGAAATTTGAATGAAAACAAACATATCTATTCTAGATCTGCAGCTTATACAACCAAGGTACAGGCGACAACAACGCAAAAGGCATGAACGACCCATGTGATATCATTATCAAAAGGTCTGCATCCAAAGTAGGTCTTTCGAGTTAAGCATAATTTATTTGAAAGTCTAAATTGACAATTAGAAACATTTGTATCTATTTCTATGTTCATCGAACCATCAAAGACACGCTCACGCATTTAAGTTTTATAAGAAATAAAGAACCCACTGTTAATTGGTGTTCAAGTGCAAAAAAACCCGACATTTTGGAGAGAGTGAGAGAAACACTTGCAAACAATCTGCTTTGATCTTTGTTTAGAACCATTCATACCTACCATATTGGCTTCGTTGATCGAGTCGAAGTTTTCCACATGCATTTCACATTGTATTTTCGTCGGCTGATCTGAAAATCAAAACACAACGACATTACTTCAATGATTAGAATATATACCATTAAAATACCGAAACTTTAATGTATATTTGGGATTGTTTTACTCGACCTTGAATTAAAATAATCTATACCAGTTAAAGAGACAAACATAGTCTTCGTATTTCATTGCAAACGTTAGATAGAAGATGGCGAATTTTGGCGACGAATAATGTCAAAATATAGTTTGCATCACATGTTTATAAAGCAGTTGCAAGTTCGTCATTTTGTAATGTTGGTATTCAATATGAGCTGTAAAGAAGTGTATTTCCATTCAATTGCATTTTAAGCGTTTCAATGCATCCTCAGTTGTGACAGGAAAGCTTCATAACAATTATTTAGGAAAATATAAGTTTTCTATTTTTTTTTATTTTCTTCTTCTATTTGTGCTCCTCATTGCGCTTTGACATAAATTATATATTTTCCAAGATTATTAGTCTGTGCTAATTTAGATCAGCTAAATATAAATGGTTTTCTTAAGAAATGTTATTTGGTATATATATCATTGTTGACTTATATAAAAACACCTTGGGTTTTTAACGTAATTAACATTAGTTGACTGTGTATTTTTATGTTAACTCATGGTTATTATTTGAATATTATGAAAGAAAAGGGATTACAGTAATGTCTAAACAAACATTCTGGTGAAATAGACTGCACAAAGTCCCTATCAGTAAAACTGATAGTTGTTTGGGATCCGGGTGTGTGTTAGGTCTTGACAATTTAAATTGGAGCGTGTGGGGGTATTTGGTAACGAATGAGATGTTGATCGCTGGAGAAAAATGTGAATACTGGTGAAATAAATAAGTAAATTCCGTTCTGATGCAAAATATGATATTCATATTATTTGTCGAATACTGTAAACTGACTAATTCTAAAGTGCCAAGTAAATGACATATACTGAAGAATAAGCATCGTTAACAATACGAAATGTTATGCTTTTTCTCAAGTATTTATTCTCCAGGGAAGTTTGTATAATCACATCAAAAAGCATTTTGATGGGGTCGGTTAGCAATTTATAGGAAAGCATCATTAGGAACGACACTTAGAAACGACACGTTGAAGAGATAAGGAGTTTTTGTCTCGCTTTCAGCTACAGTCTCAATATTTGGTTTTTAGGATTTTAGACGGTTGTAATGGAACGGAGAAAGTAACATCTAGCATCTGGATTTTTGATGGGGTGTATGGATTTCTCAGACATGAAGCTGTTGTGCTTTTATTGATATAGGGTTTATCACAAACATCAATGTCATGTAGAAAGCAGGTGGAATAGTGTACAAAAGATTGAGGGTATAAAGATCTATGATTGTTCAACGCGGAACATCTGGATTTTAAAATATAGAATCACTCAGTTATGCCAGAACGTTTGAAGTTATCTCAATATCAAATGCACTACACGGTAATCAAAAGATGACATACCTTTATCAAAGTCGGGTGGTACTATTCTCTCAGCTTCTTGTTTCGTGACGAAATCAAGAAAAGCTTTCCTGAAAATAGATACAAATATAATTTAATTCTTGGGTTATTTGGTATGAACCGTTTCTCAAAAGAAGAAAAAATGACGATTTTCTTCAATGCGTCGAGAAGTTGATGGCTGCTTGTGGAATGTTAATTTAGTATTAGTTAGAAGAGTCAAGAAATCATGTCAGGTGAAATGACTACTGTATATAACTGACATATTGTTGAAAAACGCCGTTAGAACCACTGAAACAAAAGAAGACATGTATATTTGTTGTTTGCTGTATTAAAACAAAATGTTGTTTTTCAATTATATCGGTTGTTGACATCAGTGGTGGATGTGGACTAACCATACTTCTGTGACGTTTTAAATAGACTTTACATTCATATACGTTTGATGAAGGATTTCTAGTTTCTATGTACTTGTAAAGCACCGCTCACAGCAGTAAGCTGAACAAACAAGGTACAAACAAGGAACACACACACAAAAAAACCCCCAAAAAACATAAAAATATCACATTAATCCTAAACTTTGGACTTTGGTTCAGGGTTTTCGTTAATAACTCAATAAAGAAAATCCCGAATTAAGTTCCATTGTATAGAACAAATCAAACAAAATTTAACTATGCTCGTCCATACTCTGTGAGGCTTCTCTGTCGATTGTGTGTAGTGTGTATAGGGTCATCTGTGGCTTGCATGTGGTACGTTTACAAGGATCCTCTGTGGATTCATGTGATGCGTTTACAAGGATCCTCTGTGGATCCATGTGATGCGTATCATTCTCAATATTACAAAGATTCATGACGTAACATCGAGACGAATTATTTCTAGTTTTGGCAAAGGAATTACATCCATGCTAACATGTCTCATCGTTTCATAATATGATATATTTTTATGATAAACAATGCCAAACGTTAGGAGAAATTTATATTACATCTTTGCCTTTTATGGTACAGGGTGGGTAAAGGATTGATGCATAATGACGTTTTCCAGATCAGACCTGGTTATGCATTATCTGAGATATAATATATACATTGGGTGCGCAAAAATACTTAAATCGACTTCTTATACGATCCTCGGAAGATTTGGTTCTTTGTTTATTTCTTTGAAAATAAGTTATGAAATGTGGTGGGCCTTGATGTGACGTCATATTAGCCTCTGGGTATTAAAGTTCCCGAACAATATAAGACGAATATGATTAGTTGAAGATATAAATAATTCCCTCGCCTACATGATATTACAATTGATTTTGGCATGCATATTAATGTAACACGAATACGGATTAGAACAATACAATGATTATTTTACTCAGACAGGATAAAGCAGGCGCTGATATCTTTCTTTACATAATTACCTTCATGAAGTGACGGTCCAATACATTGTATATACTTAACGTACTTATGAGTAATTTATTTTATATATTTGTCTTGATCATACATCGAAATTTATGATAATTGCGACAGCATGGTTTCATGTCTTACAGGCCTTCGTAAACATTGAAACAACTGGTTGTGATTAAAAGCTAAAGCCAAGATGATACTCAGAAAAGTCAGATTAAACTAGCTAGCAGACTTACATATGTTAGCAACATTATTTGTTGTTTTATAACAAAACATCAGAACATCTGAGTCGATCTATAAATACATTTTATGTCGTTTTTATACCAACCTGCGTAGGATGGTTGTATCGCCCGGGGAAATATAATCGACTCATAACCCATACACATAAAAAATATATATTATAAAGAAATATTCGTTTATCACAAATATTTGCTAAGATTTCTGTACAAAATGTTATCATAAGTTGAACTCCACTGAAAATGTTAACAGGGGTCCTGAGATGGTATGATTATTATATAACAAGGAGGGTGTGACTTTCTTTATAAGCTTCAGTAACCTATTTCTAATCATTATTTATTGCATTCCTCTTGACCTATTTTATAGGTCTGCAAATTCTATATATTCTTTGTAAAAAATGACTTTAACAGATGTTTAAACACTTGTCTGATACATCGATTTTGTTTTATAAATGATAAAACGTCGCTTATACCCGCGAATCATCTACGAACCCATCTTTTCTATAGATTCCTGATTACTTTTATCTCGTAAAAAATGACGCAATTTTTACCGGCAAACTAAAGTATTAAATGAGATTTTTTCCAGTCCCACGTTCAAAGCTTTTCTCCTTACGACATGGAAGCATAATGGTTATTTAATGATTGTATCTTATCACTATAAAATAATGCCCTAGATACAATGGAATATTTGCCACCGAATATCGACATGCTGTCAGATCTTGGATTTTTTTTCTAATGCCCATCTATCATATTAGGTAACAGTGTTTGTAAATGAAATCTGTAATTACGTCTGGTGAGATATGGATTTGCTAGACCAAAGCCATAGTACTTTTAGTGTATTTCCCATTGACAAAAATATACCGTATCGTTGACATAGATGCGATTTCAAACTAGGTTAAGGGGGGGGGGGGAGCCGTAACTTAGTTTTTAGAACTTGTGGCTCGATCCTTTTGATATAGATCTTGTATATTTATTCCATAAAATGTTATGTAAGTAGGAAAAAACTAAATTATGTTTAAACTAATGATACAGACAGTATTTTTTGTGATGATGTAATTGTAACAAAATTCTGTTCTGTCATACAGTATACAAGATATTAGACTAATATAACAATAAGCGGTATGTATAAGTTTTTCCAACAAAATATCAATTCATAAATACATATATCTACTAATGTATTCATTAAGTTGTGAAGCTTAATCCGGTGCAGTAGCGATATTTACAGAATGGCGACCAATGGACATTCTATAATTTGCAACATTTACACTTTTCGTGGTTATAATAATACCTGTGCGAAGAAAAAATGTGTGCAGTCAAACCAGTATTATCGGCCACCTCCGAATAAAGGCCATTCTTTCCAAAACTGTCATTAATTATTTATACCAGAATAACCTCCAAATTAAGTCCACCTTTCAATAAAGACCAACTGTTGTCTTTCTCAGGATTGACTGTATTATTATAATCCCCTGCATCCAATTATCGAAAAAAAAACACTCTAAGAACAACGTGTAACAATAGCCTACATTCTATTATCGTATCCGTTTGAATCGGCAAACGTCTTTAGAAATCAAATAATAATTACTGAGGAAACGTATAAATTCATGAGATCTTTCTAAAATACATTAATTCACGAGTGCTTGTTCTAGAAAAAAGTAATTCTGACATGGGTATCGGCGTCGGAAAGTTTCATATATTAATGAACTTTATTTACACAAACACGTACGTAGCCGCATCAAGTCAGAGCCGTTTGTATCACACAAAACAGACCGTGGAAATAATCCGATATGATAAATTACACGTATAGAAATTTACACAATTCCAAAAAAATATGTGAAAGATTGATTCCTTGAGGTTTGCTCGTGCCGGATTGTATTGTCATGTTTCATCAAGAAAGTGTGGCAGGGGAAAGAAATATATCACAATGTGGCAGCAGTTCGATGCATTGTGTCTTTTACATGTACATTTTGTACGACGATTGTACATTTGTACAAAGTCTAAACATTATAAACAAGAGTATTTTCATTCTAAAGGGTCTTGATGGATTTATACGACGTGTATGTAAATAGTCATTCCATAACAAATTCAAATGATAATTTTTAGCAAATAAAGTTGAAGTTAATAAAAGATAATCAAAGTACTGAAAGTACTGTCGGACTTGATTTTTACCATACGAGACAAAAGAGAGAAATGTGTACCCACATCGTTCGAGCCCATACAAATATTTTAACATTTAAAATTACGAACCGATTTTTCATTCATATTGTAATGCAGGTCATATGCATATAGGTAAATGACATAAGCTAGGGCCTTACTATACGTAGTCCCTTTGCTAAAATTTTAAAATGAAAAAAGCCTGATATTGGAAAGTTTAATGATTAGCACAATAATTAGCACAATAATAAAACTATTTATTGTACAAAACTAGTAAACAACACTTCAGTAACAGTAAATACAAACATTGATTCTTCTGGTTTTAACACAACAGAACATCGTCGCATTGAACACATTCAGGGTCACTCAAATAAAAAAGGTTAGACACAGTAGAGTAAGACCTATATGACCTATAGTTAACCCGATGTTGCATGAAATTCAGACGTGATTATGTAATTCTAAATAATCTGGCGTAAAAGGAACTCTTAAACAGTAAATTTTAAAAGCACGTATCCAGTAATTTACGTTCGTATTTAGCGACTCGAATTATTATTCTTAAGCCGCAGTTTTAACATTTAACCTTCGATAAATGAAACTCCCCACATCGGTTACGCTTTGCTACTAGCCACTGCGGGGAGTGAGTCTATAAATAGCGATTCCATCATCAAAATAACACTAGTTGGTGTGAATATCCCGGAATACGATTAAATGAGAATTCGCTTTGTAATATTAAGAAATGTTAGAAAGGCACAAAACACACACATCGATGGTAGATTGTTGCAAATGCATGAATACGTCCGTGGAGATTTTTCTGAAAGTTCTATCGAACGAAAACCGAAAGTAGAACTACTTTTATGGCAAGATATTTTATTGGACAGTGAATACGCGGTTTTAATTCTACGCATTTGAATATCTCATGTATCTACCGACAAGCACTAATTTAGATACATGACTCTTTCCATGTAGTGACAATAGAATGATTTGAAATATATTTAGATCTGACACACTTAATTGGGGATATATTCCAGATACTTCTATATAAATATACCATTTAGTTGCGTACTATTTCCTTTATGTGGCATTCTTTTAACCCAGCTGTTATGGAGTCCAGCGACCAATATAAGTCTACGATTACAAAGGACTTGATTTTGATAAAAATCAAGTCCAAAAATTATAAGCACTTTACAAGCAGATTATGATAGAAAGTGTACGCCGTCATTGTACTATTGTCTTGATAGAAAATAAACGATTCCTTTCTTTGTATATTAATGTGATATCCTTATTCAAATAGTCTAAGTACTGAAAGTACTCTAGGAAACTGAACTTAGATAGAATTACACTGCATCATGGAACGGTATAATTAGAACAATTGCATGGCGGATGTAGAAAAAACGTAGTACTTTGGTCCGCATCGAAATTCATGCGCGTTCAGTTTCAAAAAAGGAGTTCACTGTCATGAATTGTCAGACATAAATAATTCTAAAACTTTTTTTGCAATATAAAAGCCAAGGTCTTGTTGTTTCTTCCAATTTTTGAATATCAAACATTACTGCCTAATGAGCTGGCGTAGATCTATAACTCACAGTGCTATCATGTTGCCACAATAACATCGTATATCCACACCATGTCTGACATAAACACATTCTTATAATTCCTTTACACCTTTAATGATATCATTTGTGTCTTGGATAATACCTCCCATTACATTAGCACAATACCCGCTGGAGAATCATTGCTTTATAATGGTTTTACCACGCGGTGTTCTTATAATTGCTTCAATAAAACGTTTTTTAAATAAATATCTTTAACAATACGCTTGCACTGAAGACATCTTATAAAGGGTTGGATTAGAACTCTCAGCGGCAAAGGACATATATCTTGGAGGCCCCTGCTACAAGTAGTTATGGGACACAAAAAGACCTTTCTCACATATTACCAATGTTAGTTCTGTACATAATCAAAGGGGTTTGACACGAAAAAAAAATCTTTTTCCATGTAACCCGTATATATATAGAAGGGAAAAACTTCGACAAATCGAATTTTCCAACGCGTCTTATAAACTTCAATGTAATTGCAATGCAGTACAAAATATTTACCTATAATATAGTGTAACGTGTGGGCAACTCAACACGATAACAGAAAATGTATACTTTTACTATCTTTAAAGATATTTTAAACTCGCTATTGAAGATTTTTCACTAAAAAAATGGTAACATTTTACAAAAAGACAAAAAAGTATATATATCTTTTTTGATTTTTGTTTTCGTGACCAAGCCCTTTGTACTGTATATGAACCATACTAAGGCTCAAAATTTTGAAACCACATGATTTTGAATCTTCATTACACATGATTAGTACATCTACTTCGTTATTGTTACTTAAAACAAAATGATGTAACTTGACATTTATTAAATCACAAAATTGTTTGATATTGCAGTATAAAATATAAACAGATTGAGAGAGAGAGAGAGACAGAGAGAGAGAGGGGGAGGGGGGGGGGGGCTGTAAGAACAGCTCGAGAAATAGAAATGAAGATTAACAAAAATGTGTATATACAAAAACGAAGTGATCCACAAATAGAAACGAAAGTGGCCATCAGCTGGATAATTTAAGCCTAAAAAGAAATTGATTTCGTAAGACTTGAAATGTATTTGTAATAATTAATCGAAAATTCGATAATGCAAACTTTGAGATAATCCGATTTTAATGGCTTGAGACGTAATGATAATTCTTACAGTTCTACAATTATATTTCATTCTAAGTGTAATTTTAACATTATTTTAACTTAATATTCTAAATTAGCACATTGGTCACAGGTGGCTTTGAAAAGCTACCAGACGATCTGTTCGTATACAACGGATAAGTACAAGTGTTGGCTGAATGTTAATTGCTGATCTGCCATTTGGTAACACTTCTATGGTTTTTGATAATTATAAAACAAACACAAACTTTACTTTACTTCAATTCGTTTTCATAGCGAACATTTCAAGAATGCAAACATCACCACCGCCTCTGCATTAATGCACATCCAAGTTAACTGTCTTGCATTTCATTTTATATAGACTAGATTTCCAAATGTTATCTGGCTTAATTTGTTTTCGAGGGCTGGTATCGTTTGTACATTCAACTAATAATTCGGTTGTCTAGCGCATACGCAAAGGAGTTACAGCTTCAACCACTCTCGCTCAATAAATTCGTGTGATTAATTTTAGATTAAACATCAACGTACAATGCAAAGAAAATTAAAGAACTCGATATTTCACTGTTGCACGAAGCGGCAATTTACATCATTACAATCAATATATTATTCAAACAAATAATTCATCGGATAAAATGCTTTAGAAAAGAAAATATTAACACATAATTATCGCGGTCTTTTCAGTGATTCTCCGCGTATTCATGAGGTCCGGAATTTAAACGTTCTCAGAGATAAATTCACTTTGTCGAACGATTCAGTATAAAGCGTAGTACGTACATTAAATATATAAAATGGCCGCGGTGTTGGTCCAGTGGTAAGTGCGATGAACGTGTAACCTAGAGATCTGAGTTCGAATACCGGTCGCGGCTAGTCAAATCCTTTCTTTGAAAATTTGGTAAATATATCTACTTTCTCCATAAGTGGAGAAGTTGCCACCTTCTTGTTGAAGGGTTAGAAGTTAGTACTGGTTAGAATGTACAGTCCAGGAAAAATGAAACCGACCATCGTATATAACGTAATATTTATCGTTTGAAAACACCATTAAACCCATAGAAAAATAATAGGTATTTACTAACATCCCGAGTAAAGTAATTTTGATACAGGTTATTTATGCATATATATATATTAATATATATATAATATGCTCAGTAGGCATAAAATGATTACATTCAGGTAACAATTTTTACAAGAAATATGTCAGTTAAGTAAAGAGGAAAGCCATGATTAAACGTATACACGGTCCCCTGTCAGTTTTATAATTATATAGATAATTAGTTAATACATCAATTACCAAATAATATGGTATATTATTACTGATTGTAAAATTAAATGTTAAAAGTAATCCATCTCGGAGAAAATACATATGCTCACTATTTGTTTTATGATTATTGTAGAACTAAACACAAATTAACTATGAATCCCGTAAATTTCCTATTAAAGGCCCAGTACGCTTAACATTTTCCACAAGGAGAGCCTATGAGAAAGGTTTAAATTGAGATATGCAGTGTTTATTAAGATTTACATAATCAATAAATGACCTTAGACGTGACCTTAAAATGTGTTCGTATATTAGTTTAATAGATATATTTTTGTTGTCGTTGGTTGAAAAAAAACTTTTGGATAAATTTACTCTTGTGTTACGGATTTTGGGAATATTTTTCTTTTAAAGATAGACGGATGGGTAGACTTTATTAGGAGAGGTGCTTGTAATAGGAATTTTACAGTATATATATTATTGGGTCCAGAGATGATTTATACTTTGTTTGCATCATCATTTGATAGCTCTACCATCATAACATTAATCCAACATATTATTCTTTATTGATTGGTTTTCTTAACTTCCAAGATGACTTTATCCGTTTACTTCATGATAACGGCTGATGCCTGCTTCACTGAATGGAAATAAAATAGTCCCACTGGAAACTGTATTTTTGGCAAATCAGCTTATATTATCAAAACATTACAACATTAAAACCCAGGGAGACTGACTGCACTTTTTAATTTTTGGACACTAGGCTAATATCTGGTTTACTACGCGATAGCCGGATTTAGAGTGTTGAATAATTGCCTATCGTGGGTGATTGCGGTAGCAATCTATCTGTTTCTTTACTATTGCGGATATAGACTTCACTCGCTTTCAACCCCTGGGATAGAAATGGACGTACATATATAGTAAGAGGAACATACAGTCTCCTTATTTGATAGATGATAGTACATTACACCAGAGCACATCGAGAGATATTAATAATCCAATACTGATAATATTTGTATTCGATCAATCTAGGGTCGAACTTGCCCGAAATACCGTAGTTTTCAGCCGTGTGTGTATTTACAGACGAGTTTGTATAAACATAAAACGTAAATTGTATCCAGTAAGGTTACCGTCAGGGCATATACTGTGATTACTCAAGAGACGTCACTGCATTGAATCATTTTATTTCACATTCAGTAGCAATTGTTGAGTATGATTCATGCGTCACACGAACACACGCATATAAAGAAGCCATATTGCTGGCCGAAAATATGTTATGATTTATTGGCTTTTAAAATGCATAATTCATTCCCCGATAAAGGTGAAAGAAAGGAAGGAAATGTCATATTCACAAACTTATGTCCCCTAACACGAAATACATTTGCATGACCATGATAAAACAACCATGGGAGGGGAGAGCATAATTATTGATAAAACAAATCTATCTGAACTGAGAATTTGTTCGAAATATCGTGCATACGGTTTGTGGCATTCCTGTGAACATGGTCCGTGCTACCATAGCAAATATGGTCACTTTTGCCAGTGAGTTCAATTTCAGAACTCATGAAAACTTTGCAAATACTAAGCTGGTTCAGTGTATGGATTTAACATAAAAATATTTAATGGATTTAGTAAACAAATATGCTGTGTTTGTGTACGGATTGGAACTTTCCTGTCTTACGCACGCCCAATCCAAATTCCCTAAACATTTCTCCAAATAAACGTACTGTGACTTCTGGTGTTTATCCGCGTAAATCAGGGTAAAATTGGTTTGCAGCATGCACCAAATGTGTGGGCAAGCACGTATTTACTGTATCGACCGTCGTCTACGCATATTTTATTTTGACCAGTATGATTAACGGTAACTGGAGGAATCAGGAGTCTATATATTCCAAAAGTGTCAGATTTACGAAATTATGTAAACAGATATTTGGCACCCTTGACAATTGACGGGATGAGTGTTGCAAATTGTCTGCAAAAACATTTGTCAGTATCAATCTATATCATATATCTAGATTAAAGCTCGTATAGCAATAATTCTAGTTTGAAATTGTGTTAAATGTATTTGATATTGTACAATTACTTCTAACATGATGAAGGTAAGTAACCAATTCCGTACAATAAGTGGGTTTATGACGTATTTGTCGTCAGACGGTTTCATTTTCGTCAATTTCAATTTCACCAGGATTTAGCATCACACTAACAACCAGGGTCACATGGCGGCTTTTCTAGCTTTAGAAGTAGAGGACGACCACAGACGTACACCTGGGTAGAACCAGTGATCATCTTTTAAAAAGCATATCCGGTCTAAATCAAAACTATACAATCAGTTTATGAATGTAATTTTGCAAATAATTCATTCTGTATAAAAAAAATTCAAACGGTACGGTAATGTTTTTAAAAAGGAATCCGTCTAAACTATTATTTCAGAACCTAGTTTGTTTTCCAAAAGTTGCTCCTATGAAATTTGCAAGGCTTTGTAGCGGATTACTTCACAATAAATATTATTTATGAATTAGACAAAACAAGCGCTTATGCTTTCATCTGTTTGAAAAAAAACTCCTGCAGTATATATTGTACGCTAACCCCATAAAGTTTTAATTGAGAAGAAATCATTGATATTGTGTTTTTTGTCAGCCGTTAATCTTTTTGTCAGAGCAGAAAATCCCCATGGCAAAAACTGGAGGCTCTGAATGGCATATTCACAACATGTTTTCATTATCCATCCTTGTAACCTGGTTGAAAGATAAACGTGGAAGGCAGCCAGCACCCTGTTATAACTTCATGAGTTTGTTTTCTCTACACCATAACATATACCAATAAATGTTTTAGGAATTCACCAGACGTTAACATTAATGTTATCAAATCTTTTATCTAACTCTCTATCGGGAGACATTGGACAAACAAATTGAATTTTCCAAAATGGAATTTTGATTTTACCATAAAAATATTTTTGATATTTTGTTTATTTAAGTGTATTATCCTATTGAGACTTGGCACTTAAATACTTTTTGTAATTTTTATTGCTTCTAGAATCATCGAATAGTAATTACGATAAAAAACGCACCTGCTCAAGTCCCACCCACACAAAAAGTGAATCATATTCTAGACAAATTTCCGATTCAATACAGTTAATACATTGTAAATGTACATCATGCTTACAGGACACCAATAAAGCATAAAACATACTCAGAAATAAACTGAAAAGTCACTTACATCTTGAACAATGTTAACGGTATTGAATTGTTGTTTTGGAGAGGATGTAAGCTATATGGACCGTATAAGATTCTTGCCCGTTTTTAGAAATGAATCATTTGAAAAATGCAGCCGACGTGATAAGAAGAACTATTATCAGAATTTGACGTTCCGTTCCTTTTTCTGCTTACACAATTTAGCGTATATCAAAAGTATAAATGTTGATTGTACGAAAAAGAATGCCGAGATCATTTGCATATATCTGCTTTCTTTACCATCAGACTTTACATTAGTATTGGCATTTGGTAGACATAAAAGACCAATTCATAAGGAGATGACAGGACGAAGTTTGGCTTGACATAACCCAGACATCACTGAATGGGCATGACAACTGATGTAGTCCCTGCAGTCGATTAGTTTTGTTATATGCATGCGTCATAAAAATACTGAATTAGATTAATCATTGTGCAGCATGATTAGAAATGCTTTCCACGTGGAACTTGTTGAAATCATCAAGAACTTTCAATTCCCCGAAAGTACGAGCACATAATCGTATATCTAGCATTATATATTTTCTCAGCACTGCACCATTCTGGTATTTAGATAACATGCTATATGCACAACAATAATTAACCATATCGGATCAAGTTCGCGTCAATTAAATATTTTTTGTTTGTTTCAAAATCGTAATAAGGGTGTGGGCTAGATAATGATCTTTATACTGTTGACATGTCTAATAGATATGGGGCTAGCTATCAGCATAACTTAGGATTTATTTTGAGGTAAATGATTAACTTCGCAATTAATGTTCGAACGTATATTTTTAGGTTGATTCTAAGATAAGAAATACTTGTTTTATCCAAGCAAAATCTGTGAACTGGTTGCTGAGCAATAAAGTCTTCATCACGGATAGTTTTTGCTTACAGTGCAAAAACTTTCTTATCACTTTTGTCTTGAACGATTGGAATAATACCAGCCTGTTACTTTGCTAAATTTATACATGAGTACGTAGATAACGCACGAATCTATGTTTGGAAGAGATATTGAGATAATTTTATCCTGACAGTTTCTGTTTTTAGTTCTTAAATCTGCGATAATCCAGCTAAAATGCTAAAAAATTGCATATTCACACTGACTATTAATGTTTGTTATTTCTAAAAAAGCGTAGATAATCTGGTTTAAAACGTCCTTTCAATGAATAGTGCTTACTGTCCTGTTTGAAACCATCTAACTGATCCATTTACCGCTTACAAGATGACATACGGTCGTTGCATTGGGACCATGCCATTGAGAATAGAAAATAATGACACACTGTGTGTGATTTTGTTTTCGGTTCCCCGTGTTGATTGGTTGAATTGTTATCTTGTATTAATTTGGCTATTTGGCTTCCGCGGGTCGGTCTTCTTCTTCAGAATCATCATCGAATTATTTCACTAAGTCTCTCTAAATCACGAAGTCTCTCTTATCTGTTCTTGTAAGTTCGTTGATCAACTTGATAGTAATCTGCATTAAATCCCTGACCTCATATTGTCTTCCATTTCGAATTCTTTTTAAAAGAGAAACTTAAGTGTTGAAGATGTGGCAATTTCTAATATGTTTTTCTTTTTATCGCTAAATGTCAAATACCTGTACTATTCACCGCGAGAAAAACATTGGGTAGTATGTTAGATAAAAGTGAATATGTGTCTTGACAAGAAAACCCTTATTAATATATGTAGCAGACAAATATTGATAAGTTTCAACTATCTTTAAACTCTCAAAACCACTCTCGTAGCCATTAGAAATATCTAAATTGGTATCTGCGAGTGATATGTCCTAATAAATCTTCCATTTTCTAATGATTTATTTAGAAATATGCGCTTTTTATTACATATAACATGCTAAGTTTTTTAATTATATATGACGATATCATATAGTGTGATAGTTAATAACAAATATATATAATGATATAAATATTTTTTTAAAGTTTTTAATTGACATATTTCAACAACCACTTCACTTACAAATTAACATCGTATTCATTTGTAGCGAAGTATGTTATTTCAGATAGAGGCATGATAGATATTATCAGTTTTTAAGTGTTTAGATAAAATGGGAATCATCTACTTTGGGGTTAAATCGATATAATATCAGGCTTTATCTATAATCTGATATTTTAATTGAAAAGTTACTTTACCTCAATAACTGTTGGTAGTAAATATGTGCTAATATCTTACTGTATAGACATTTAACTTATATCGAAAAACAAGAACATTTTTTTATACCTTACATGACTGACACTCATACTTCATGAACATGTTTATATCATTTATATTTCGAATACAATATACAGTGAGGAACAGTTATGCTTTTGCGGATATTGATGGAATATATTAAGATACATCGATATACGTGAAGACTCGACCGTGCGATTATCGACTTATGCGAAATGGAAATATATCATTGTTACGGGACTTGCCTGTAATGAAAAATTGTTATACACATTTAAACTAGGGTAAAATATTGGCTCCTAAAATACAAGATTGTCGGATGCTGTGCGTTCTGATAAAATTGATGATTAATACAAACATAAGTATGTTGCGTATCGGAGATGAAATGTTTTGGAGTGATATATTTATTTAATGATGTACATTATTTTTCTTTATCAATAACGTATAGTTTTTTGTTGCTAAACAACCACTGTGTTATCCAGATAACAGAGAGGTTGTTTTGACATTATTTAACATTTGACTTTGAGAGTAATTCCGGTTTGGTAATGCGTCTGAGATAATGTTAGGAACACATTATCACGCTACTCAACAGTTCATGACCGACTTAGATCTTCATACGAGTTCATACTGACTTTAGGTATCCAAAGCTCCAACAAAGGTTCCAAAGTTTGTCTCATTAAGTACCGGAAAGTCTTTGACCCATGTGACAAATACGTTCACGTCGACAGATCGATATTCACACATTTACAATGATAATATATACATACAGTAAGTAACACCTACATAGTACGCACACTATCAAACAACATGCATCAGGCTGTAGTTACTGAAGTAGATCGTAACGAAATGTATAGAGAAGCAACACATGTCTCAATGTAAAGTGACCATGATTAGAAATATTATAACAAATCAACCATTTGTCAGATACAACTTTTGTAATAATAGTGAAAATAATGAAATTAAGGTCTGAGCCTTAATAGCGTAAACTTCAATTTTTTAGTGATATCTTTACCATGTAACGATCTGTTTTAATTAAATAAACGAAGTAAGAAAAACTATATAAATGTCTTAACAATGCTGCATTCTGTTCTCATCAAATTCCGTTAAATTATCAAATAATATTGTTTTGGCAAGTTAAAAGTTAGAACACTTTGATAATAACATATGTATATGTTTTCTACCATTGTACATCTTCAGCACCCAACCACCTCGACATAAACCTTATGAAATGAAAGAACGGTAATATTTAATGGGATCACAAAGAACAATCAGCTATTGGAATGTTTGGTTCCTCTGTGAATACTGACACAAGAAACGTTTTACAAAAATACTGGACAGACTGGTTTGTTAGGAAAGTAATGAGTGATTTGTGATAAAAGAGTCAATAAATGTTTCCTTAGAAATCGGGAAAACAGCAGGTGTTCTCAGTAAATCAAATGTTTATTGGTCCTACTTTTCTAAAATAATCGGTACAATTTTTACGTTTTATTTGCATTCATTTTTTTTTCAAAGATAGGCCTACTCACATACGTAATAAAACTTGGCGTAAAGATACCTGAAACAATGACATTGATTTATCTGTTGGATTAACATTTATCTGTTGTTTTTTTATTTAGTTAAAAAGAACTGTACTCATCCATTCAAATGTTCCTATATACACCACAACACACGAATAATTAATACAATGCAGCAATCAAGCAACATGTATCAATCTTTCGATTTAAATTTCGTATGTTCAAACTGTTAACAATCCCAATTATAATGACTGTAAAAGTTGGAAACAATTAACAGCTTTATTGATACCAGGTATAAGCAAGCTCTCAACCCATAGGTACGTAGTTATATGTAACAGGTGGGTTAAACACGGACCAGAATATATTAAACATTTAAACAGACAATGAAGCCAACAACGAAACAAAACATGGAACCAGTTCAGACACAATTACAGAACTAGCATAGAATCTAATAATAAAGTGGAACCAATGTAGAAATAGACATGGAACCAGCATAGACAATACACATGGAACCAGCATATGAAAAAACATTGAAGAAGACAGAAACACATTTTTCAGCGCAATGTATAAATTATTGTGAATTTATGACATTGTGTTTGATAATAGTTCACACAAATGCTGACTAGCAAGGACAAACTAAATACCTGGAGACAATTTAAGCATAAATCTTTAAGAAACTACACATCACGCACTGAAAGCAAAAAAATAGAACCAAATTTTAAATTTGGTATATTCTGTATATTTTGTACATGAATAAAACGCGGCGATTCGGGACAGTCAGCATTTCTAAACATTGCGCAGGAGCCGGAATAAGTTTAATACATGACACTTCACCTTTTGAAATTATTTAGTACGATTAACATAGATTTGAGCAGGTTAACCTCATAACCATTATCACACATCTCTGAATATCCGCTGGGTATTAAAGTAGTTCATGTTTTAGTAATTATAATTTGTTAAGTCATGGTCTGTTTGATCTAACAAGGTTTTGTAAATAAAACTCCAGGATCTAGTACAAACAGAAGCTCTTTGATACTTTTATTTTCTTGTTAGACACATTGCCTTTGTTCCAATCAAATTGTCTTAGCTTCACCACACTGAATCAATCAAACACAGTAACTTTTATACTTTCTCTCAATATTTATACACAAACCTTACAGGAACATACACAATGTGACCTAGAAAAAACAACAGAAAGTATATATGTTGCAACACAGCGTGAGTTTACAGTTAAACATCTGGGTAAGCAATATTGTCTGAATGAGTTATGATGATAGTTCAGAAATTTGGTCAGAAAAATATACCTGCCTGTAACTAAATAAATACCTCAACGGAAAAGTATATTTCGTAATTAATTGTTCAATTATATCTCCATTAACACCAATAGATCCCCGCCCAACTGGTTTGGCTAAATATTGTAAAGGTAATACCATGATACGTATAGATCAAAAGGCAACAAGTGTCAGTATGAAACAATGCCCTTGATAAACTTTGAACAGTTTCCTAAATTACACGAAGACGTATCTAAGCGGTAAAACATGTCTAAACATTATTTATCGACAGTCCGTTAAAAGGTGGGAGACTGTGCATTGTGCCATAATTTTGTGTTGGGATCCTGTGTTTTAAGAATGGTACAAGGTGATTTAATGAAACTGTGTGTATGTCTTCATTTTTCGGAAACATTTCCTTATCTGTATTCTGAAGGGAAACTATTCATACGACAAACAATAGTTGCAAAATTCAGTGCTGTAAATAAGACAGAACAGAGTTTTAATTTGCTATGGAAACTTTAAAAATCAATCCGAATTTGATGACAACTCGTCCGCCGCAGTCATGTTTGAAGTGAAATCTCTGAACCATAGGAAACTGACGCACTTATCGTCAAAGACCTGTCTGCGAGAATGATAAAAGTTAACTGCATAAGTTGTTGCCTCAACAGGTGTCCTGGACTTCAATTAGAATCAACTGTAGATTTAACACTTAAAGCCCCATAAGCTTTTTGCTATAAAAAATAAACGCAAAAATCAAACAATGGCTGATATTATCCCAAGATAATTATTACCGACGAAACAAACCATTTTTCTTCTAAAAACACTCATTTCACTGTGATTTTTGCTTTTGTAATATGTATTTTGAAATATGTAGAGCGCGTGACGTCACTTTACTACGTGTGCATAGCATGACTGCGGGAAAGCTCAGGTGTTCTATAAATAGTATTTATTTCAATGATATTAAAAAAAATACGATAGTAGTTTCGGAAACATTTCTTTTATGCACGGGAGGAAAACACACCGGATTCCTCTGTTATATAACGAACAGAAACTACTAGGACCAATACATTTATAAGCTTATGGGACTTTAAAACATAAAGATATATGAAATAAGTACAATCGTTAAAAATCATTGCAGATGGATTGATAACCCCATTTATAACCGTGAACATAAAAATACAGAAAGTCTGCGAGTTTGTTTTCAAGAGAATTAGTTATCACCTATCATGGCCTCAGGCAAACTACGAAACTGTGTCGACTGATGAAAAGCTAGTTCTATTTCAGACACAAGTAACGGTCTGGTTGTTGATGTATTTATTTCGAGAATATAAGGGACATATGCCACGTGCTGACGTCTTGTGGCTGCAGTAGATTACAAATATTTACCCTGAACTTTGATAATAGATATTTTCGAACAGTGTTTATCATTATTAATGGGGTCGCTATTGAGATTATTTTTAAAAGTATTGGCTTATATCATACCTTAGGTTCAATGGAGTCTATTTTATTCAGTTTTTTCTCTAAAATGATTTTAATGAGCTTTTAAGATGTTTAGAATTCGCGTACAAAAAGTTATAAAAGTTCGACCGGATATTTTCTTTGCGTTTTATTGATTTTTTGTGCCGCCAACAATATCTGTACCATGATAGTAAATCTTAACTCTAAATTCTATGTTCATAAACTAAAATAGTTTACATTGTACATACAGTTAATGAGGCAGACGAAAGTTAAAGATATATAACCATCCATTTGAAATGTTAACAAAAATTCGAGCAAAAATCTGAGAAAGAGGCATCAATTCTATAAATAGCTATTCTGGGGCAAAACATATGCTCATTGGCTCCAAGTGGTGTATGTAATTAACCAATTACCTTGTTATTTATGTTAGCACCTGTTTATTTAACGATAGATCGAAATCTACCGATAATCTACAGGAAATGCCAACAACAGACGGAGGATTGACTTTGAAATTGCACTATTGTGATGACGTCATCAGATAATTAAAGTCAGTCGAACACTGAACTTAAATTGACCTAAACGTTTGATGATATGTTTTCTCATTTGAAACGAACCACTAGATTGTTTTCTTTCTGAACTGTATGACTAATTGTTTTTCTATACAGTACATGTGTATAGTTAGGATCATCATGTTCATTTATATTGTATAACATTAATTGTTTGTATCTTACATACATGCAGTATCAAGTATACATGCTTTTCATTGTACGTTTATTTTCTTTATGTAAGATCATTGTACCGCCATTGTAGATTCGATTGGCGATGAACTGTATATGTTAAAAGCCAATAAAATATTTGACTTGACTTTGACTTGACTGGCATTATTGAAAAGACAATCCACCTGGTTTATTAATAAAAGTAAGTTAAGTAAGAAAGAAAAATAAGGTCTGGGTAGTAACAAACCATAGTCAATCCTTTTGCAACACCATTCCTGATCTATTATTTATGTACCAGTCATATTCAGGATTTCTAAGACTGGAACTATACATAAAAAGGCCACACTTTGGGAAAGACTAAATGTGACTTTTATGGACAGGTGGTCATTATTCCGAGCTCATTATGTTGTAGATAATCATTGACGGTTTTTAAAACATGACCTTTATTCATAGGATTGCCTCTATTCGGAGATTGCAGCTAACACCGGCTTATACTTTCAATCATTTGTCACACAGAACGCACGTCATATTTTGGCGGCAAACTTGTAAGAATTACTGGATAGTAATATAACAATTATGTAAACCCTGACCATTCTAATCCATCAACAATTATGTTGTAGCAGAAAACTTTTATTTAATGTAAACTAGTTTTCATTAAGTACCTGAGAAATCTATTTACACATGCTGTTTAATATATAAATGGGACACATACTAAATCATGAGTACGTATACATAAATACCTATTTGTGTGTATACGGTAATAAATAAGGCTGTAACTATTATATCAAACACGGCATAAAAACATGAATCTACATCAATATGCTGCATTTAAAATTGATTACATTAACAATGAATATATGGATACACAGAGATACTTAAATAAGCAATTACAAAATAAATCGTTATTTCGGTTTACGCATACATCTATTCGTATTGTCTGCGGTGATTTATTGTATAATATTATGTATAACAGTATGTTCTTAATCCAGACAAGCATTGTCATTTCACTTCCAGTTAATTACATTTCAATTGGCAATTACAGAGGAATAATAACTGTTACAATAAAACACAACATGAATTACCGACTGGATAGAATAAAACCACTCACAACTGAAATCGTTAACATAAACACAGAAACGGTTAAACTTAAACATTATGAACACGTTAGTAGAGAAGTAACGAAAACGAAGTAACGAAAACGGAATCATTATCTGATAAGAAGTTAGGCGAGTGGGAGTTGTTGCATGCGCCAAGGTAAAACAAGATAAACCATCAATTCTCTTCACCACAATGCTGAGTTATCTGTCGCATTATTTTCCTTTATGGTGAATACGAGTACTAATGTCGCCTCGACAAGTGATGCCGAGGTTGCCATACAAGATACGTTAGGTAAAGCTATCGAACTTTCCATGAGGATCACAGATATCATGCACGCTGAACACCCAAATAGCTACTAAATAAAAACACAGACATCACAAAATAACATATAGAAAACATACTGTATTAGAACGGTTTGCAAGCAATCTACAGGATTCTTAAGAGCACATATGGTGAAAACATTCGGCGGTTACCTTCAAGGATAGAGGATACTGTAACCTGTACGCATAGGTTAATCGATTGTCTGATTTTAGTAACAAGATAATCTAATCATACTTTATCATTGCTATACAACATACCTGTTATATTGGGTATGCTTTCAACAGTGTCTGAAAATAGATGCTACCGGTGTATATCATGGAGTGGAAGCAAATGGATTTAGTAATCATTCGAGTGATTAATTGTGGAGTGTTAACAGAATCTCTCAATATTCTCCAATACTTAGAGGCACGTCATAAAGACATACCAAATACGTTTTTGTTTTGTTCAATTGTTCAAACGTTTTGAAATCTATGATTAGTCATAGACAATGTTTTGTTAATCGATTTTAAACAGGTTTAAATAAAGTAAACACAATTTAGAGATGGTACGTCTCACTGGTCTAAAACTTGAAAGCGCATTAACCAAACAAAGCTGATACGTATTAAGGCAATAAAAAGAACAGCTACTAATTTATTACGCTGCATATGCGTTTCATAAAAAACCGATGATTTACCTTTCAAATAATTAAGCTGTACAGTAAATTTGAACAGCACTAATTGCATTTATGCTTTTAATTGAATATGTCTGCTTTTTAAAAAGAGTATGCCAGCCACTAGCTGTCTCGTCGAATGCACATTCTATATAATTTTTCATCTTTTTTTTAAATGTTAATACGATATGGTATGTTATTTGATAATGAGAATATTGACCCTTACACACTAATACTGGACATTTTGTCTATTGGCAAATATTGCCATTCATGGTCTAGTAATTCCATGCATTCGAATATATCTGGGATTATTTCCTGCCCGTTCCATATTTTTTTTTATGTCTGAACAAGATTTAACATCGCGATTTTCCTACTGTGCTACTTACATAAATCGTTGGTATTCGAGTATATGCACTAAATTCTAAAGTTTATTCAGACGCATGATTCGATTCTTATGTTGTGTAATAAGGCACGATATTGTATGAATATTGACGTAATATCAGTTAGTATTAATCATTTGAACGACGCCGAAATATGCCATAAGTGTACATCTAATGCATATTTAATTTCAATGGCTAATTTTGGTAAGTAGGTAATTGTTATATCGCAGCTGTTACTGACATTAGCCACTTATTTATACTTTATATTCTATTTGTTTAATAGACCCTGTACAGTCGCGTGTATTGCCGTTCTACCGCAGGCTCAGTGATACAATAATAAAGAGGGTATGACCCAACTATACAAATTGTGGTAATATTTACACAGAGGCATGCCACCCATGCGGATGTTGAAAGTCAGATTAATTATTCTTCAAATGTTAATATAATTACATTATATTTGTGATATTGTCATTGACAAACTGTTGGATCAGAAATCCTTGCGCAACTTTAGAATATAGAAAGTAACAGTGTACCTGAGCTCCTATATATGGATTGTATTGTAAAGACAGTTTTAATAATACTGTTTGTAAGTGAAGCCTGCTTATGCATTTGTTTCTAGTATCTGACCTACCATAATTTCCCCGCGATCTTATACTTGTATTAGGCCCGAGAATCGGTATATCCACTGTCTTACTTGTTTACCTTTTCGGACTTTTTCAAGAATACCCCCGCCCAATCGCTACCTATCTACCCTATTTTAATGATTATGTAAGCAGAAACGACTGGTTATTTACTTTTTATTGGATAGATATAATAAAAAACGACTAGCGGTTTCTGATTAATTTCATTCCGGATGGATAACCATTATATTTGCCTAATAAGGCTTAGTCATCATACTGAGTAATATGAACGTGTATACGGTAAACGTAGCCATCAAAGTTTACGACCTTCCAAAGATAATACGAAGGTTACAAAAAATGATGTACAATTTGAACAAAACGTCGAGCAAAACATGCCAGATTAATATCCTGGGAAAAACACTTTTCCAAATTCAAGTTTCAAAATTTATTTTTACAAGATCGCCTCTACTGAATATGGAATAAATAATTAGTTTTGTCACACAATAAGTAGAGCAGAAAATTTGCATATTCATAATTAGGCCTGTTTAATAAAAGTTAATAGTTCAATTTGAATAACAATGTAATCATTTCGTAACTTCCTCCAACAATTCCATGCATATCGTGACATTCTGTTATTATGAAAGTTGCATTGTGCTTGCGACTTTGGCTTCTGTAATCTATACTTATGGATCCTAGGTGGTTATACATTTACTTCACATTCTCTCAATCAATACCATTACACAATAGCCGAAATTTTGGTGAAATATATCTCTGAACATTATGCCGATTCTCTAAGGGTTGTCCGTGTGTCGAAATGTATTTAGTTAGCTCAGAAATGAAACACAACAGATATAGCCTATATCTGTTGTGTTTCATTTCTGAGCTAACTAAATACATTTAAGGAGTGAATGTACTTTGAAATAATCGTATGTACGAACGTCATTCTGACACATGTTTCGTTTCGGGAACTTATATGGTAACTTACGAGAACAGTCCCAGTTCATCTTGCCCTATATTCTATTTGCCACTATCTGTTTGAATAAAGGCGATTATTGTTATCAGAATCGATGGCGATTATAACGGAAACAATGCATGAGGCACAGGAAATGATTACCGACCCAAACATCGTGTCAGTAACATTAAATGACTAGTCAAATAAGCATTAGAATTCTAACAGAAGTCCTAGCTATTTAAAGAGAACTTACTCATTGTTGTAACCTTAAAAGGATACCAAAGTAGTTCTTGTATGTTGCAATTAAAGATGTTTTGTTGTCATGCGTATGTCATTGTGTTGCGAATATGTATGAAATAAACAACAAGTAAAGATAAAACATTATTAATTCAATTTTTGTTTGGAATCAGTTTTCTTCCAATTAATTCGTTCGTCCCAAAATTGTTCTCATCAAATGATAACAACATTTGATATTTTGAAAATAATTAAAATGAACCATCAAAATAGGAGTTTTCTCTATGGTATCGCACAGTTTTTGCGATAACCATTAGCCTAACCGATACTCATATCTTGAATGTCTATTATTAATTGCTTGCGGTGATCTCTCGAGGTTCATCACATTAAAATCAAACTCGTTAGGATTTTTACAATGACGGACAAAAATATAAATGATGGTTCAGCATTGGAAAAGGATATATTCCAGAAAGAAATCATTGCTTTTTAGCATAATATAGAAATCGTGTGAACTAATGCTACATTTCTTAATTCTATTGTATATTGCAAAATAAGGGAACGACAACAAAGGCATACATGTAAACATTATATCCGTACTTATTGGAACCCCGTAAACCATCTGTTAGAGTAGAAAGTACTTTTTAGGTGCGATTTTATACCGATATGTCCATTTTAGTGTCGACACGTTTTAGGCTGCACCAACATGTATGAGGAGCTTCAAAACATTCCATCATAGTGTTATATATTTATGCATTTCCATTTTGATACTCACAGTATGAAATATTGTATCATACATTCAAGCACTAATACATAATGATGTACAGCCTGCATGTTATTGATAATAAAGTCATTAGAAATTACTATAATAATACTATACGGTGTCTTCAACAATGTTAGCCATACGATATCAATAGGTATGTATTTAATGCATATATAATCTGATAATAAACTCTCCAAAGCAGGTGAATATAAAACCCATTAGTGGATGAAAAACATTCAATAAATTAAGAGGAACAAATACCATTTATAATCACACACGACATGTTACTTACTACGTAATGTGCATTTGTAATTTAAACAACCATTGGAATTCACTTGTGTAATAATGTAAAATGTATTCGATGAAACAAGGCCAATGAATTATTGACAGTGATCAAACTGACAAAGAAAATAACAAACAAACTGATTCTTTATAATTCATCGATTGAGATATGCAGGACGTAACACCGAATCTTAAGCCATAAAATTGCAAACGCCAAAAATGCTTTTGTCTTTACGTTTGATAAATTAGAGGAAATAAGTAGTGTATTTAACGAATTTGAACAAAAAAGGTTCCTAAGTCGTCTAGAATTACCTGATTGGATTTTTATCATTAAGATATTTTGATAAAGACAAAAATAAAGGACCAGGAAAGAGAAAACGCAAGACTACATACATTAATTATCATAACAGAAAACGGAGCTTGTCGGTGGTGCCTGCTTGACGTCATTTACCTGTGAACAGATTCAACAATTTTACCAAGATCTCTGCTATAATTTGGAAGTGTCAATTCAAAGGTAAATGAGCTTTAATGAGTCATACAGATCGCTGTTCGGTACACGCTTGATAAAATACCAAAATCGTATGTAATTTGCATAAAGAGAATATCAAGGAGAGGGCAGTAGTTTAGATATGTACATGTAGTACATGGATAAGAAAGCATACAAGAAACAGTCAAAAATGACATAATACCATTTATAAAGCATGTAAGGTACAGAGTAAAAGATGTGCCAAAAACCTGGTCCTGTTTTGTATTGTAATTTCCGAGGAAAATCAGGGCGTGTAATTGTGTCTAGAGTAGAATAAGTTCTTTAGGTTCAAAGAACATTATTTAGATTCAAAATGTGTGCAAACATTTAGCATCATACCGCACGATTCGCTAAATCAATGTTATATATCCAAAGGTGATGGGTCGGATATCCAAGCTAAGCACTCTGAGTCTCAAAATATTACAGCGAATGTGACTGTTGTCAATGTTTGTATTAATCAATACAATCAAACAGACCATATGCGTATATTATTATATTAATGTTATTTCATTCTATAATAAATATAATGCAACAATGCCGAATTGATTTTTACACCGACGTTCGAAATAATGGGATGTGCGCTTTGATCTAAGTTTGATATTTGTCTCATGTCAATGACTACAAATGGCCAATGATGAGCCAAAGTTATTAATTATTTATATCATCATATCAAGAAAATATTATCAGTGCCGGTGAACCACTCATGCTTATGTTACTACTGCATTATTTCATGTTAATGTGTACTAATAAAACTGATGCAATCATCAAACATACTTTTAACTATTACCTTAATTATCTAATCACAGATAGTGTAGTGAGCTTCAGCAACTCGCTAACTGCATGAGCGATTTTTTATGGACTTACTATAAGAATATGAATCTCTTATCACAGAATGTGCTTTATTATGTACTAGTAATGTATTTATGCTAAAACTTGTCTCGTTCTTGTCAGCGTGCTGTATTAGCCCTGCACCAGGGGTGATGTTTAGTTTAAATCTTAGTTCCCATTTCTCAGCATTTTTGTATTACGAACCCCATTAAATGCAAATCTAAAGGGTCTTTAACTGAAAGTATCGAATTTTCCTTTAATTCTCAAGGTAATTCAGTTTTCTATTACATAATTTATAAGAAATAATTATAAAGGTTCCAAAATTCTGTCCGCTCTGTTTTGTGATAAAATATTTGGACATTGTGGGTAGAAAAGGCAACATTTATGCTCGCAATCAGTTATTGAAAGTTTGTCTCTCTGTGTATCTCTATGTGGACCTGTTTGGGTTTTTTTATGTCTAATGAACAGAAATTATTTACATATGCGGTCGATTATCTGCAGCGAAACAAATCATGGCATAAACATATATGTCACATTTAATTGCAAACACGATGAATAAGACAACATTATTGTGGCACAACTTTTCAATAACAAAATCATGCGATTTCCATTTTATTATCAAATCATGATTTTTGATAAACAGACGTGCTAAAATAAATTCATTAAGAATAAAACATACGAAGCCAGCTTTTAGTGTCATTTTGCTTACGTATTGTTCCAGACCGAATTTGATGCACAATCTAGAAAAATGCACACTCGATAAGCTGATTAGCCATCAAACATATGCTGTTGGATTCAATGTTTTATGTTCAAATCGAATCATTAGATGTATCATGTATGTAATGTTAAATCTAATCATGATTTTGAAGTGATGTATGTTTATTATTGTTGCTTCTGACGCTGCTGTTTCTGGCCTTTCTTCGCGCACCTGTTGATTGTTGAAGAACATATTTAGACTTTCCAGTACGTGTTAAGAAATATTTATTTACTTTAACATCACAGCAGGCAGGGGCTTTCTTCAAAATACAAGTTGTAATGACAGCTTTAAACAGAAGTTGATTTAATGTTCCCGTTTGATTGTAAGATATTTAGAGACATTCAACATGGTAAAAATATAAACATTTCAGTATAATTCAATCGTTTTTTTTCTTCTATTTTTATCTGCAGCAAATTTCAAAGATACTGTTTATATGATCAAATTAACACACAAGTAAATTGATTCCTTAAACTGTGCAGGCGGACTATTCTAGTCGTTGAATTTTTGAATTAGAGAAACAACTAAAATACACCAGAACACTCAAATGAAAGCCGAGGGACACTGCATTGCCGTATCCGTACACCATTTTGACATCTTGAGATCCAATAAGTGAATAATATATTGAACTAATGAATATTTGAAAAGGCTTGCAAACATTTGTCACACATGTGCTATGCATGAACCCATTTGCATTTTACTGATAGGTTTAAGTTCTTTTAAATCGTGGTAGTTTTCTTCGTCTTTTTCTATTCCATTGTTTACGCAAAGGTGCAAACAGAAGGTGGTTCGATTTAAAATTGCACTGAAGTTTACCTTAACATATGATATGTTATCATTTCTAGATAATGTAACATGAATGTTAATATTGCATAACGTATTTAGACAGGGTGTGAACAAACAGAAAGCTAAATTTCCAATGAAACTTTTATCTTTAGAAAAGTCTGTTATTCTTCTTTTATGTTTATGAGAATGGCAGCATCCTTCAACCGAGACACGATGTTATCATGTAATTTCAATCTTGGAGAAATCGTTATGAATACTTATTCACATTTGATGACAACGTGAGATAACACGAGATTCAGTAGAATTCAAACTGTGTATTTTATATATTGTTACAGTTTGAATAGTATCTATATCTGATATTGTGTTCGATAGATGAAGAGTGTTTTAACTAGGACGTTTCGTTGAGAGAAAATAAAGACTTTTGAAGCTATGCTGAACAGTCCTTTAACACATACTGGTCATCATTTAAACATTGATATTACAGTAAATGCTTCACAAAATTAATCTTAACAAAGCGCGTTATGAAAGTATTACAATGGCAAATTTGTACTTGATTAGGAATACGTCTGTAGCGTTTAGGTGGTAATAAATAAGGTGTAAACCCATGTATCTTTATGTTTGACTTCGGGCCGGTTGTTTATTTATGTATTGGGAACTTCCCAAGAAACATTTCACTAATATTATCTGATATTTGACCATTAATGTACAATAAATCTTATTGTATCCGAGAAATAGGAATTCTGGCGTAAAACTTTATGTCTGTTTAGAAACGATATGTTTTATGGAGCAAGAAATATGTTTGCGAATGTGAAATGACCATTTAATTCTTTACCATAGGAGTCATGCTCTTTATATATCTGCATGTGGATTTTGAATAGACGATAGCAATAAACTCGTCCTAAGTTTGGCATTGAGATTTAGCATACACATTCTAAAATCTAAGAATTAATCAAGCCCTTAATGAATGTTGCTTAACCTAAGGATCTGTATAGAAAGTTAATGTAATTTGAATCTTATTTTATTTGCTCATTGATTATATAGAATACTGTCAAACAAAAATTATAATTTATACTGATACTATATAGTGAACATGGACTGTAATCATATTAATAATTAAAAATTATTGTTAATAAATAAAAATTGTGTAAGAATTAACACGTGGCGTCACTCTATTGTTACATAAACATGTACATGTATGTACTGTGCGAACAAAAGATAGGTGTCTGATAAGCCAACTTGGCTGGCCCTTTCAATAGGGGTGGCACTTTAATAAACAAAACCTTTACCTTAACCTTTTGTATGAAACATATCATATCACAAATATTATTTTGTTATACATATTGAATTTACTATCTGTTCGCTCTACTCCTATGTTTATGTCCTTCCACACTCAGCTCATTGGTTACAGCTGTCAAGGTTTATTTACACACTAATAATATATCACAATGGAATCTAAAAAAAATAAGCAAAAAAAGACAAATGACGCGCTTGATATTTACGACATCATGTTGTTGTTCATCAAGTAATCATTTATTGTGTGAATGAGCACGACTGGATACAACAGCACATTCCTTGTTTTATTATCATTATCATTTATTTCATGATAATAGTGTTGTTTTGCAGCACCTGATAATCAGGCCCTTACACGTACCTGTTGTTACTGCTTCCACACTTTCTTTCATTGATATACTAGTACAAAGTTTAGATGGAACAAGTGTATACCATTTCTCATTGTCATTACCTCATCACCGAGAGCAATTTGTTGTAAGATTCACCATGTTATCTAGATACAAAAGGGATGACTAGGAACTGTTACGAGCATTTAATTTGTCTCATCCATGTTTCGATAATCGACAATGAGCCAGTTATGTTCAGTATGACTTTGATGAATGATGCATATTGTATTCCAAACATGATAATAATATATATCTTTAAAGATATGTTATGATTTAATAAAAGGTGTAGTTAGTTACATTCAGAATGAGGTGGTGAATATACTTCGTAAAAGTCCACAGGAACCCGATATGTAATGTAGTAACAAACAAAACCATGTGTTAGCTCTTAAGATATTAGTAAATATGTATACATACACGTTGCAATATTCTCGACGTAAAAACACCCCAGGTTTGAACTCACATGAGAATACTATTTAGTTTAATTTGTTCGCACAAAAGAAGGACTCAATCAAATTTCTACGAAAGAATGTTATAATTATCCAATAAATTCATCAATGAGCCACTGGCATTCGGTTAAACTTTGTCATTTTTGTACCTTATCAAAACAAGGTGGCTAAGAATATCAAACAGTTTTTTGTTCAAACCAGACACAAACATAACAAGACATTTGAATATTTGCGTTTTTAAAGTTGTCAAGTGAACAATATGATTGTAAAATGTCCTTACCTGTTTTCGAATGGTCTTATCACATTTGAGCCTGGTTTATTTCCTAAACACAAGGCAAGTGTTGTCCAAAATATGGTAATAAACGTGATCCCATTCATTCTTAAATCTTATCTGTATTTCAACAAATTGATGTAACCAGTCTTTCGCATCCGTGTATTCGCTGAATTTTAAACAAAGTTGGTTTTAAGCGTCGCACACAGCTCAATTATTATCATGTCCAATGCCCTTTCATCTTTATCCCTCACTATGAGACTTACAATTGTTTCAAATAAAATCAAGTACCTGCCAAACCGTAGGAAAACTTCATATTACACACGTAATAGAGCGCATTCTTATATTGTTCACTATTCAATAAAAACAATTAAATATATGCTGACAACTAACGCTAATGGTTAGGACTGAACAGCAACTTATCTCATAATCCAGCAAAATTTCTTTCCCAATTCGCTAAGGAAACGCATTTGTTAAGCTCCGACTATCTTCTTGCCTGTACTCAGTTCATTTTCGCGTATTACAGACATTTTCCAATATATTTTCAAACTATTCGCATAACTCTATGTAAGCAACAGAATCATACCGAGTTATACGAAGTTAACGGTACACAGAAACACTAACAAACATACCAATACTTAATGGAACATCTACAAAATTCCCTTGCATAAGTTAACATAATAACATATTTGGCGACCAAGAATTTCTTTTTTGCCAGTCTTCCACAACCACTTAGCGCTTTAAAATCATTACCCTCTATTTTAAACGGTACTTATTAAAGTGCCAATAAAATCCGCGTTAAAATGAATGTAATAAAAATATCTCAGCTTTTGCAGCATCTCCATGCAGGTATACTTGGTGCAAATAGAATGTTAATAATAAAACTGTTGTTTCAATTTGCATTAACGATGAACAATATATTTAGACAATATGTACATCAAAGTTTTAAGGTAAGACTCACATAGTTTGTGTTGTTATTTCGATCTTAGAATGTATACGTAATAAAACAACAACAAACAACATCAACAAAAAAAGACCGGAGTGCTTTCAGAAAAATAAAAAAACATACTATTAGTAAACACCATAGAGACTAGAGGTTCATAGAATTTAAACGTAATGTAGAATGTACCAAGTACGTCAATGCTTAGGGTGGGCCCTGCACTTTACTGTGTAGAAGAAGAATGTGATGTCATGAAGTAATGCCATGATGCGTTAACACGTGATGTAACAGAATACTATGATTGGTTCGATAACTACTAGAACTGCCCTTAATTGCCATAAGGGAGAATACTCATGTAGGTCATGGTTCTCTCTCTCTATGTTTGACGTATAAAAAAATAAATTAAATTGTCATAGTAGTTTATTTCATTTTCGAAAAGAACTTAATACCCTTTTCATTTAGCGACAATATGCGTTTAATGAGAGGTAGATTGGAAGTAGCTTATATTAAGACCGGGTTCATGCAGTAATGTACATAACATTCTAATCTAAGTTTGATAAAAAGGAAGAAAACGAATTCAAGATATACATGGACAACTTAATAAGTTAAAATGTTAATAATACATATACATTGTCAGACAAGATATGCTCCAAAGGTATTGGTTAACATGTTCTCGGTCGGTCTGTAAAATTACCATGCTTACGAATATGTTAATATTGCATGCTGCAGAACTTTAGACTCTCAATTTCGCATATTGTTAAATTTACAAAACAGCAGATATCATTATATGTTTCATATCAGCGAGTTCACTCGTGGCTGATAGCAATGCAGTGTTGTCTGCATCAAGACAAATAACGATACCTCGGTGTATAACATCAAATATGGTTGCCAGAACAATTGGCGTCCATATGAAAATTTATAAAACAATTTTGATACTAATTACAACATTTGACTGGCTTGTTTGGAACCCATCAAGCTTCAAATATCGTAGAAATATTTGAAATATTTATACATCATTTGCATATCAATTCTCTGATAAATTGAGTTTTCACCGGTTTTGTCGTTTTCGGATTAAACTGCAAATATCGCCGACAGCCAATAAAACGTACGATTGTGAAATCGTCCCACTGGTAACATTTTCACCTAATAATTGATATTCAAATTAATTAAAATCTGGTTTTAAATGAATGGCAAAAAGTGTATTCTTTACAGTTAATTTGAAACATCAACATTTCATAGGCTCCAACAAGGATCTGATTATTATTTCGGAAAAACTCGATGTGACCATTTGGGTACCATTATGACAAAAATCTAAAATGTTGCATGCCTAAGCCTTGGTTAATTGATGGTCGATTTAAACACCATGTTGTTTGCTATAATATAATGAGGGCTGGAACTTGGGCTTGTATTTTGTGTATGATCGCGCTAAAACCTACTGTTCTAGTTTCGATGTTTTGAAGAATACAGCAAACCTATGAACAAAGGCCTCAAAAGTGACATTCATTGACAAGTGGCCTCTAGTTGGAAGTTATTTTCTTCAATACAATCAATAATGTTTTTTGGAAGAATAACCTTTATTCACATAGTGGCCTTTATTCTGTAAACACAGGTTTGATTGTACTTGTTGTAAGTTGTTGCATCCAATTCAATTCATTTGACATTCCACAGAATTTGTTTTTAGTTTCATCATAAGCGTTCTTTCACTTTGTTCCTTTTATCAACATACCAAAACAAACTTTTCAGAAAAAACAAAAAGCCTGATGGTGTTGAGCCACAAAGTTCACGACGAGCACATTCTATATAACGAGCACATTCTATATAAGTACTACATAGTATAATGAATTTATCAGATTTATGGACACTTTGATTACAGTTAAGTCTTTGTGAAGTGCAGACAATTTTCAGCATTCGGTTGTTCTTAAAATATTAGAATGGGATATATTATAAAGGAATCCACAAATATACAGACGACCATCCCCGAAACATTACCTCCATCCTCTGACACAAAACCCAACAAGTCATGATTACCTGCCCCTATCTGTTGCAGAGAGATATTATTGAGGAAACGCCGGGTTCAAGGCTAAAAACCTACCAAATACTCGTATATAGGACCATGCAAAAAAGAAGAGAAAATAAAGTCTCCCACGGAGCTTCGCCAAAGAACGGTCTGAAGCAGACATTCAAACAGTCATTGAGTTTGTGACAATATGTGAAGAGATGGTATGGTCGTTAGATATTGTCCACGTCACTTTTGTTCCGACTTCAACCTTATTTTCACTCATATCTTATTAATCCAGATTTCCAAATTATTATTACGAGTTTATGCTGTTTCAGGATAAATGCAGTATCACTGTCGGCGATTTGTCTTTTAAAAACTGTTGCATGTATTGTTTACAATTAGCTTAATGTTTAGTGTTCTCTTGTGTGTAATTAAAACATGGAGTTAAAGATGTTCTGAAACAATTACTGCGGTCGTTTAATTATAATATATCAGGAGGTATTAATTTAATTCGGTAATTTGCAAAATATAATTTCTGTAAACACATTTAACTATTTATATCATACCCGGTGATGCGTATCGTAGATACATATAAGCTTTATTTTTGATTATGTTCGATATGTTGTATTACAGTGCAACAACCTTTCCTAAGTAACATACTATTGGAAGCCAAAACAACGTTGCTTTTGAAAGGTTGTTGCTCTAAAGAGGTTAAATTATTAGTTAAATTGTGAAATGGGAAAAGTCATGGTGTTGGTGAAGGGAGGTTGTTGCTAAAGAGAGGGCCGCTCTGGAGAGGTTGTACTGTACTTTCGTTTAACTTTTGTATGTACGCCAGGATTTCGAATCAATCACTTTGTACTATAAATTTGTATTTAAGGTTGATCATATTTATGTTTAAGTTGGCTTGCCAGGGGTCGTTAATGTCTGTCGGCAACAAAGAAGTCAGTCATAAAGACAGGAAGAATAGAGAATTATATTGATAAGGATAATGTGTCTGTTATTTATTGTCATCTTCGTTGATGAACGCTATTGATACACCGAACTAACAGTGCAGCTCGAATGATTCATGCAATGAAGTTGAACTAGCATTGAAAATTTGTCAAAGGTATAAAGGGCACAATCTCGACTTGAATGAAGAAACACAAGAAAATCAAGGAAGTTATAGAATCTGTCAGTCTGACGGGTGAACTTGTGAGTATTTGGTCTTACCTCCACAGGAAGCGTTAAAACTCATATTTGTAAATATTTATATAATTATATAACTGGCCAGACAATGACATGCCGGCTCACTAAAACATTATTTTTCTTTCTATTCATTTTGAGAAATCGCCAATTTTAAATTTGTTTGTGATGAGCGCTCGCTTAGTTTTCCAGAATTTAATTGAATACATCTTCCTCTTTAATTTGTATCATTACCACACATTGATTTCAATGACTCAATGTACTGCGTTCGCAGACAAGCTACACGATTCAAGTATGGACTTGACTATCATTGAAGACGAATTGGGAGATTAGAATTATTAAATGGAAAATATATAAATTATCAAAGAGAAAGTTCAGGTAAGTATATTTACCCTTTCTAGTCGGTGTCCCCCACTTTCGTGAAGCACAATACTGTTGGACAAGAAGTCGAAACAATTTTTATAGATGGTTAACATTAATTAAAAATGACGAAACCCGTTCGTACCCCCACCTCTTAATCACACCCTATAAGGGAATGTTGTTAACAAAATAAAAAGGTAAAAATAGGGTACCGATTGAAAATAATATATTAGTGAGCTGCCGTTAACTTAACTGAAATACTTAGTACTGATGTTAAACCGTATGAAATAGAGAACTTAAGTCATGATGATTCAAACATTTATAAACGGTCCAAACTGTAATTAAAAAAAACAACTTTCTTCCAAGAATTCAAAAACCGCCTGAAATATATTCTCTGATCAAGGCCTGATTGATATACACGCTTATTGTTGATAAGTGTGCGGGAAAATCATGCAATAGTTCCTTCTATTTGTTTCGACGCCGGCTAAATATTAAAAATAATGAATCACCAATAATGTCCATTGCTTGACAAATTAGTTTGGAAGGTAATTTCATTATATTTCACAGATTATTATCAAAAATACGAATTGCTTGATTGAAGTGTCTAAGGACATGAAATCATGTGAATATTTAAGTAATACATCAGATGTAATTAGCCTGGAACGTGCTCTTATTTCCCCTGAGAAAGTTTTCGTTTTCACCATTTTACACAACAACAGTTTCATTACACAAAATGGCACATATATATATGGAGTATGTTGCCTTATTTTGATGATTGAGTGAAGTCTTGCAGCATTATTTTGTAAGGGTTACGTACGTTGAATTAATGCTGGTGGTGTCGAAGGCTCGGACTAAATCGCGAGATGAATATTTGAATAACTGAAAGTATTACAATAATTTTCTTCTCTTGGGTTCAACGTCTTACCAAAAGTGTCATTTGGCGGATTTTATAGTTTCAATCTAGGCGGAAAAGTCAAGGCATAGTTACGCCTGGGTAGAAGCACCTACCTTACATTAGATAGCCGGTCTGCATCCTTGCATAATGCATATTTCTAGTCAAGGATGGGGTTCAATCGCACAGCGGTTTTAATGGCTTTTGGTTACTATTAATCCTTTGCAACACTAGGTCACAATTGTCCGCAATGACAATTTTAACTCACAGCGATTCGTCATTGAATATAAAACATTGTTTTTTGAAACCCGTATGTTTTTTGTTTTTTTTAAAGAGTTTGGTAAATTTGATTCAATATTATGCTGAAAAAGAGATAATAACACAGAAATGAAGCCTTTCTCACAGACACCCCAAGTTTTGAACAATCCGAGTTTTAACTTTGAATTCCATAATTATATTGGTATTTTAGACATCAACTGAATTTGATTAGCAGCTACATGAAACTAACCACTATCAAAATCGATTTTCATCCGTCATCCGTGATACGTCCACTGAAATACTGAAGAAACTTATGCAACATAATTACTGGCATTCTATTCAATATACATTTAATATGTTGCCATCGGTTCTGAACAAAAAAACCATAACTGTTTGCAATACAAATTGTTTGTTATCCTGGAAACTAAATGTAATTAGACTGCTATGGGTAATGCAAACTGTCAAAATATTTAAAATATCATATTTTGCGTGCTGCGTTTTTTATTATAATTATTTTATCATAATTCAAAACGGTTTTGAAGTCCAACAGAATATCGACCGAGGACAACCCAATATCAAATTCAGATATTTGTTTTCTAAAGAAGCTCCCATAATCATTAATTATGCATAAATAGGGCGATGTTTATAAGCTAGGTTGGAACAATACTGAATTGATATCATTTTGATTATAACTCGAAATAATCAAATTATTCACGTTAGATGTTAGTGGCATTTCGCTTTTTAGATTGTTTTCTTGCATCGCCAATGGTAACAATACCAGTCTTTACAATAACATCCATCACCTTTCTGTGCTTAAATGAAAAATACTATTCTCTAAGCAAACTAATAAAAGTTTTGAACTTCTTAAGAATATATTTTCCGCTATTTATAGCTTCAACATATGGAACAATGTATTCATATACATGTCTATATTGTTCAATTTGTATTTTAATAATATTTAAGACGATATAAGAATATGCAAACTACCTATCAAATTTAACATGTAAAGTCTAAGTAATTCGGACATGCACAAAATTACATAAATATTTATGTAAAATTGAAATGCAATTCTGTTGTATTAGGTAGACGTACAATCTTATTAGAAAACACTCAAACAAATGTCTATTACATTGTAATCACCGATTGTATTATACATTTGCATATGAATAAATCTTTGATGCAATACAATGCCATCCGATGAATAAACATGATTACCCTTTAGACAATGAATGACGTATTACGGCGGATAAATCGGATACGTAATATGTATTTTATATTCAGAATAAACTACGATCCAAACATATTATCTTCAGACAAATTGGATTGTATGAGAAACGTCTATCAGGAGTTAAAACTTTAACCTCTATATTAACAATCAAACGACGTGTCTTCTGTGCAGACATCTAATTGCAAGGAGAGAGAGAGAGAGAGAGAGAGAGAGAGAGAGAGAGATGTGGCTGCAGAAAATAATTCAAACAATTGCATTCGACTTTACACATACTAAAATTACCACATCCTAACCAAACATAAAGCAGACAGCGTATGTCCGGCTATGTGAGACTGTTGTTCATAACATTATTATAAATCCAACGTCAGATTCTGATTTATACAACCAAAACACGCAACTTATTGTCTTAAAGCGCACTTGCATTCACCTTGAAGGAAATTACAATTACCACAACAAAACTAAAGATAAAGTAGAAAACGTATGTAAGGATAGTGGCTTCCAGCTTGGTTAGAATGTTGTTAACGTTAGAACTATCTATCCAACAACAAATGTTTTCTGAAACCAAAATTAACAAATGTAACACATACCGACTCAAAGTGGTATCCGTTTGTTCAAATGTATTAAGCAACTTTTGATATGTTTTTGTAAGCTCACACATCAAAATCTCGATATTTGCCTAGGTCTTTTTATATTTGCTATAATTTATTTGTAACTTAATTTTCACTTTGACTTATTATTCGCTGAGTAGAAAGGAAGTGTGAGTATTCTTCATAAAACAATTATGCCATTTACCTCATATAGAACAAGTCATTGCAGTATTAAATGAATACTCTATAAATTGTCTAGCTAGCAAAACTTAAAGTTAACAAACATGTGTATCAGTATATATCTTGTGTGGAACTAAATTAATCGTCCAAATACCACCACGCATCACGCATATACAAGGGTAATAAATAAAGCAAATCATTGATTTCATTCTCAAGCAATATGAACTTTTATTTCCCAACAGGCTCGTTTACTTTTGAATGCGAGATTGCATTGTTGAATGATGGCTTATAACATTGGTGGAGTCAACCTGATTTAAATATTTGTTCAATCTTGCACCACATTCACTTATAAAACTCATACTTTTCAACATCGTCAAACTAGGTTTCGGTCTTGGCTTTTAGATTGTAGATCAAAATCCGAACCAAGCAACGTACACCTTTACAAAATGGAATGGCATCAAGTGGTCCTGTTAAAGTAAAAATCAGCTTTGGTCACCTTGTTTGCATTGCCCACAATATTTGCGTCATGTGTGTGTTGACTCCAAAAAGCTGATCTTGTGATGAGTTAAAAACATCGAATTATGTAATCAAATGATAACAATTTTTGTAAGCGAATGTTTCTTGATATTTACTTAAAGGAGTATCAAATTATCCCTTAAGGTCCAGGACTGATATCAATTAAAACAAATAGATAATTACTACATCTTATTAATTGATTAATGCAATGCGATTGCTAGCTTGCAACATCTCAAAACAAAATCAGTTCGGAATAACCTTACAGAATTGGATACTCAGTGCAAATCAATTGCTATGAGATTTGATTAATTCCATCCAGTGAAGGATAATCTTAAACAACTCGAATGTACTTGATTTATTTATTCATTAAATTGTTATTCGTGAAACAGAATGAAATAACAGGAAATGATTAGAAACAATTGCCTTTTTAATTGAAACCAGCGTGGATTAAAACTCCCCTTTTCAGGTGTGTAAATAGTCTAAATTCTTAATTAACATTCGATATTTCCAAAATAACACAAGCCATCTGTAGGATAGATTTGAAAATATCAGTATAATAGCTGAAGACTAAATGATCAGGACGGAAATGAAAAATTGGTTACGACATTATGAATCAATGGTATCTGTAGAACATGTAGAATAAAATAGATTTGTAAACAGAATCTCATTATTTTATAGTGTATTATAAAAGGACAACTTCTCATTGATATACTGTCATGGATACTAGTACTGTGGTCTGCATTGGAAGATCAAATTGAATATATGCATGATCTTCCCCGGAGTTAATAATTCAAATTATTTACGTGCTTTTGACTACCATGAGCAATGGGTAGTAAATATTGTTGGTGAACATAATAAAGGTAAGAATAGGAGTCATAGAAAAGAACACTAGTAAACATCCCACCTTCTCTTAAATACTACCTTCCCCAAACCACTCGAGCCAAAACCTAACCAACATAATTATAGACCTTACAAAAAGAGTACAAGCCCGAATGACACAGACTTATTTGCACAAAATGACCATGCTTATGAATGGCTATACTCATAATGTGTGAGGTAAAGAAGAATAATTTTCAAAAAGTGTTTAAAGATATTACTACTAAGCACAAAACGTTTCAGAAGATGGTCACATGCATACTATGACTAAGGTATAATTGAATAAGAGTGATGGCAGTACATAAAACATTGCGAAAGAAAACTTAAACAAAACACATTAAGTATTTATTACATGTTTGTAGATGTAGCAATAATATTGATGTTATTCAGAAGTAACCTTTGTTGCTCAAACAAATTTACAAAAAGGAGTTTACAGCGATACTGTCGGATGAAAAATATATTGCATTCAGTCATAGATATTCAATATACAAACTGCTCGGTTACCGTACACAGCATGATTGTCTTAGAAACAAAATGTAAGAAACAGTTTGATTCCAAAAGGACGGATAATTTTGAATTGGTTTATGTATTGAAATAGAAACATTGCATCGCATACTTTTTGTAATATTCCAATATATTCAAATTTCACAAACCGATCAAGCCAGTATGACATATTCAAATGATACCTTCACTCGCAACATCTCAAATACAAACAATTAGACAGTTTATACGGTAAAGTTTATATTATTCCAGTATTTTGCATTACGATGTATGCATCTTACATAAATCATAGCTAATGATTAAACTGTTATATCAATGTTGCATTGGTTGAAATATACGTTACTATAAGAACAATGTATGCCTGAATGTATCATTGTTGACACCTGCCTCTGAGCACATGACTTTCACCCTTGATGTTCCTTCCATAATTCGTCTTACTCAGCATAATCGTTGGGCATTAACAACAAAACACCTACTTTGCATTGCAGACCATCATTCGGAGAGCAATACGAAATAGGATCCTTTGATACCATACCGATTAATCAAAACGACATTAAGAGAGAAACTGCGATACAAATTGGTAAAACAGGAAACTCAAGTTTGTAATATTCAGAAGAAAACCTCTGCATGCAACCTGCGACATTAAAGAATCGAAATAGATAACACGTTTTTTTTTACTGAAATACCACCAGACAAGTGAACAGACATTAGACTGCATGACTTAATATGATTAAATTAACAGAAAAGTAAATGTTCATTTTACACAGTCAGACATTTTGAATTCCGAAAATTTGAAAGTCCTACAGAAACAGCACTGTCTTTTGACGTTGCTAAAATAGCGAGTTCTTATTCGCTTTGAAACGCACTCAAGTTTGTATGGTGTAAGCTGTTTTTTTTCATCAGAGAAGATCCACTCTACAAGGCATATGATTTACAAGAAGATATCGAATTGTACAAAAGGACTAATGACGAAGTGGATAATAAGCGATACGAAATAATTGATTTGCTGTCAAAACTTGACAGACCAGATACACGAAGTGGTCAGAATTTGGTACTACAGTTAATATCAATGTTACAAATTTCGGTCAGTATCTAAGGAGTTACTTCTTGAATACCAATGAGGTGTCTTATGTATGGCATTGACTGTTGATTTCAAACTATTAATTCTAAAATGATTGACGTAGGCTCAGTCATATGTGTTGATCGGCTCTTAAAATGGACAACAATGTATTTAATTCGATGCAGAATTTGCAAACGTACATGTACAAATACTACATGAGATTAAATAATCAATAATTGTGAGAATGAACATTCGGCTAATCATGTATGAAACAGTCAGTACATGTATCAATCTTAAGATAATCTTTCATCTATTAAGTATCCCATTTGTCAGCACAAGTATCTGTTATCAAAACCTTTAACAAATGCATACCAATTCAATTCAATGTGTCCGTAAAGCATGAGTCGGTGACTAGTTTCATAATTATTTGTTTTACAGGAAAAATTAAGGTAATTTAATATTTAATATAGATATAATTTAGTTTGATACTGTTCGAATAGTGTCTTCATCATAGCTTTACAAATGATCTATTAATGTCAAAATCTGTTCAGCTGATGCTATACTTGCCATAATAGTAATGAAAAATGATTGTTCGTCATGACAATATAACAAATGTTTCTTAATGGCCGTTAGCTTTCTTTTAAGAGTATAATTATTATTGAGGTACCTCTAAGTCAAGACAGACAAAACAATACAGATGTAATGCTTACACTGCTGTTATCATGTCAATAATACTTAATTATTTACATAAGATGTACAAACACATCAGTATAGATTAGTGAAATACTCAGACAGAACAGAGAAGAGAGGCTACGGGTGTTGCTATGGATACAAACAAAAGGGCGGCTATAAAGAAAAAGATGATGCCCCCACCTGGAACAATGGAGATGTCAGTCGATACTAGACTCCTCTTTAGACAGCCTCGTTCAGTCTAGCGTCTTATTAGTGCTGCATGCTTACTGCGAATTCACAAATATATAATTCTTACTTATTAATATGACTGGTCTCACAGCGATAGACGTTCAACGTTGTTAATATGGCTAAATATATTTGTCATGATAAAAACATAGCCAAAGTATCATATAATATGGCCGACTGTCTCGATCGTCTCCTAGGGTAATAGACGTTTGCAATATAATGACACAACTCATAAATAAGAATCATTTTGGAAATGTTTGGACATAAGAATAAAAATGCAATTTATTCCATTTGCGTTCTAGTGCAATTTTCCTCATAAATGAAATTTTATGGATGTTTATCAGTCTACGTAAAAGTGTCTGTCTCCAAATCAAGAATACTGAGGCAATGGTACCAAGTTGAATCACAACAAAGATTTCGGAAAATAAACTTGATTATATATATTTGCTTATACATCCAATGGCAGAGACAAGACTAATCATTTAAATAATTGCAGGCATTAGAAAATATATCATTGGAACTAACATGAAAACGTCTCCCCCTAACAAGCAAGGTCTTTTGTATCATCAAAGCAGAATAACAGTAACTAGCGGTAATGCTCTAAGATGGAGCACCTTGGCAAACAACATTTTACACAGACCTTATTGAGAATTATTGAGATAAATCTAAACTGATTTGGTTAATTCATATCACATGTATTGTTGTGAATTTGAATTAAGAATTCATAAACGTCAGTTAAAAGCATCACGAGTGGTTGAATGCACATTTTGTGTCTTCAAATAAGTATTAATAGTTGCAAACTGTCTAGAAATAAAGCCACAATTCATACAAAAGAATCAAAATAGAATGATTCATTACCTTGTAATGTTAAAGAAAGAATAAAAAACCAATGATTTAGTAGCATAAAGAAAAGTATTAATCAGTGTCTTACATTTAAGCCGTTGTTTACGAAGAAACAATACAACGTCTCATACCCCGTATTTTTTACAGACAACATGTAACACAATAGATATCTTCGTCTTAAATTTGAATATTAATATTTCTCAATTTACGATAAAACATGCATACTAAAATGTCGAGGTTTGGTAAGATGTTGCTTTTATAAGTATGATATATTTTATTTTTATACAGCGCTGAACAATATTTAAAGTGTTATGGAAAGGTAGTATATTAGATGTTTTGTATATGGTTATTTTTCAGAAGTTCCATGTAGGGTCCATTCAGTTTCGTTTTGTTATATACAACCAGGACAATCTTTCAGATTTGCCTCTCTTTACCTATTTAAAAAAACAGCATTGTGCGCTTTTCCCCTTGTTGTTACATGTGTTTTAAGTAACACTAAATGTTTCTCTATATAATGTAATCCATGTTGGTTACCTGTACTTGCGCTTTGTTCACCTTTTCTTTAACTTCTCGATCAACCACAAGTGCCTCTTCCTCCCTCTTTAAATTGTAATGATTAATCTCATAATTTCTATTCCCAACAGTTTAATGATTATTAATTCTGTCGATTAAGGTGATCATAGTGTTGTCTACAGCGATAATAGTCTGATTATTTATCTAATTGTCTTATTATCGCGAGATTATATCGTGCAATAAGTGGCAATGTTCTTTTAACCAATGTGTGTGTTGCATCACACATGTTGGATTAACATTTACATGAAACATCACTGATTCACTATTGTAATACATTGGTGCATTTCTGTTCTGTTTCAACATTACACACAGGTGTCGTATGCAAATAATATCTGGAAACGAATGTGGCTGATTTTAATCATAAAAAGTAATTTATTTGATAATTTAATTTCTCCTCAAATATAATATAATTTTATTACAAATTGATATCAAGCAAGTGCTATTCTATTGGACTGTAGGGGAATCAAGTATGATATTTTCTGTTATGTGCGTTTATCTAGGCGTGCTGTATTATTGAAAACTTGTATTCAACTTAAATTAGTTTAAATTAGTTCGTTGGTTGGTTAGTTTTAGATAATAAAAATATGATTAATATGCATTGTGTACAATGTTTGGCCATATTTCAATATAAACGTTTAGAATGTGTAAACTGTGTCGGCAAACAAGCATACAAGATACGATATGGTCTAGACAATTAAACATAAATTTGTATGTTGCTTCTTTCAAGATGCATCAAGGTTTGAAGTTTTTACCCATTCCTCGAAATGAGCTTGTGTTTGAGCAAATTTTGAGTATAATATTGAAAAGCACTGTGCACTAAGAAATTTTTTATTACAATCTACATGGCATTTAGAAAAGTAGATAATGGCGACCATGATTCAATTCTTGGCCATAAAAGTCAGTTTTACGAATATTATGGTGTATTAGCAAATTGGCGTGAACACTACTAGGTTGGAACATATAGATATCAAGTATACACTTAGTGCAGCGGTTCAAATACATTATATTTAAAATGCGATTAAGCTGAAACCAACGTCTAAAAAAAGATTGTATTTGCATTGATTATTTGATATCATTATATTACGTATTTATGCACTTTATTTGATGTTCGACGTTCACCTACCTTGCAAGGATTATAATGAATTAGAAGCGAGATAAATTTAAATTTGATAATTTTATTACGATTCTCCTGTCGCTGTTTGTTACCAATTTGTATGGAGCATGACATATGTTTGGGATTCCTGATAAAAAAAACAGTAGAAAACCTTTCGTTGACATTGGTCGATGATAAAAACTTTATAAACTTTGTACATGATGTCGTCACACAGGGATTAACAGGGCCTACCTGACAAGTATGAAAAGTGAAGATAGGTCATTTGAATTTTAAGGTGAGAATATTTACTGAATTGAAGAGTAAGGTTGTTCTTGTTATTGTTTTCGAGTCCATCGGTAAAATGCTACGATGGAAGAAGGATAACTGCTATAAGAGTTATTACAATTCTGACACATGGAGTTATCTTTGTTGATAAAACTGAAAAGCAATAAAGTACTGTGGTAGGTTTTAAAACAAATGCTAAGATCTAGGTTTTCTGAATATTTGTTGACACACCCGTTATTTTCAAGCTCTCATTCAGTACTGTTCGAGCTAGAAATAGAAAATTGCATTCAATGATTTCCACCATACTAGTCACAGCGCAATATTCTGTTCAGAAATTAATTTCATTGCTCGTAATTTACCTTTGGGACGCGACTTTGTTCACATCTATCATAAGTTAAACCTATTTTAAGTGTACACTGTATATATAATATGTAATGTTTTATATGCGTTTTAAATGATTCATTAATGTTTATACTTTCAAAAAATCAGATAATTATGTAACACTAAATGATATGTTTTATGAACCATGCCCTGGACTAATGATTGAACAATTGTGATATTTTCTACAGATGGAATTCGTTGTGATACATTTGTTCTTGACGAATATCTAAGTCCGATTACCGAAAATTGTACCGACATAGACTACATGTACATTAATGTTGCATATTATATAGAGTGTACATTGATAAATTCAAAGTGGAATTAATTAACTCTAGGTTGAAAGGTTTCAGTAATTTCAGATGTTTTTCTTTCGATTAATGCAACATAACTATTTTCCTTTAAGACTTTAACACTGAAACATTACATGTATCTCAAGGATATTAAACATGTAGAATCCGCCACACTAGAAACATTAATTGATGTGCGTCTAGATTAGTCGGATTGCAATTAGCAATAAAATTTAATATCTTTATCAATTTCCTGAAAACGACTATCTTGATCAAAGTAAGCTATTGAAACAAAGACATGTACCGGTACTTATACATATCACGTGTTTGTCGATAGGCACGATGTGTCCATATTTGATGCTTCCTGGATAAGTGGGTGAAACATACAATAATGTTGTAGTCAAAATAAGAAACACACTTGATCGAGATTACATCTACCAAACATATTTGTAGTATTCAGATAAAAAATGAAGAAAGTCCGCCATCGCGAATATATCTCTAACTCCCTTACGCAAAACCCATCTGCAAAAGAAAGGACCCTACACAAATGGAGAACTGTATGCTCCTTAACTCATAAAGCATTCGATTTTTTTTCATCAAAAATCAGATTTGGGAGATGAATAGGGAGCATGTTAAAAGTGACTTTATCAAACGTTTGTAATACCCAAAGTAAACATACATGACAAATGTAGCTGACCCGTAAAAGTTAAAAGTGACTTTATCAAACGTTTGTAATACCCAAAGTAAACATAAATGGCATGTAGCTGACCCGTAGGCAATATTGTGAAGCATTATGTGTGGAAATTGGTCAGGCGATGTGTTTGCTTCATTCGCTTGATAAACTCGTTTTGATACAATTACGAAAATTTATATAGCATCACATACATGAATGGGGTAGAGCATTGAGTACACTCGAAAGATACAGATTGTGTATTTTCACACCCTATTGGGATCCTTTCGAATATAGCTACTCGGGGTTGCTCTATTCGGTGAATGGCACACATTAAATTGGGGAGCTGTATACGGAAAAAAGCATGTGCAAAATCAAATACAGCTCGTATATACGTTTATCAATACGATGATAAACATATCAACGAAAACCAGAAATTTTACTGAGAGTCATCAAATTTTGGCCAAATGGTTAAGCAAGCAAGCAAGCAAGCAAGCAAACAAGCAAGCAAGCAAGCAAGCAAGACAGAAAGACAGACAGACAGACAGACAGACAGACAGACAAATAGACTGACGTTCTCACAGGGCTGATTTTTTGAGGTTATCTCTTTGACTTTTTTGTTAATTTAAACCACAATACACTTCTTATTTTCAGAATACAACTGTCTGAATGAACCGAACAACCACAAAATGATCATATGTACATGGCAGACAGACAGACGGACGGACGGTCATCACTTAAGCAACGAAAATTTATATATCGTGTCGTCAAGTAAACAACAAACTTATCATCGTTCAATATTTAATGAATTTTATCTTGAATCAGATGACAAGGGATCTCTATCCGAGGAAACGCAACAGCTACTCCGAATACAACTACTTATTTAGTACGGGACCTATGTTGCAACCATTCTTGTAATAATCAAAGCACTGAGAGTACTGTCAGGAACGAAGTTTACATGTGCTAGATAAAGCCAGCCTTAAAAAATTAAAGCTCTGTCCCTGTCGAGAATTTGATGAACAGTTCGTGAAATGTTCATCAGTTTATTCATGAATTGTTCAAATTGAACAAATGTTCATGAACTAATTTATGGACCTTAGGCAGTCTTTATCAAAAATCTGTTTTTCATTAGGTTTATGAATTATTGCTAAATTATTTTGATTAACCTTTGATGACCTTTGATGAAAAAAATCAGAAAACTTCCTGAACAGATCATGAACTTATGGTGTTCATGAATAGTTCATTAAGTTTCAGTTGATGAACAGTTCATGAAACATAGGTTCAAGAATTGTTGGTGAGTTATATTGATGAACCTTTGATTAACTTTGATGGACAATTCATGAAATTTCATAAACTGTTCATGAACATCATCAGTTCATAAACAAATTCTCAACAGGGGTGTTATCTTAATCATGAATTAGAATTTGAGGGTCAAGTATATAATTGTGACAAATGTACATCTTTAAGCCAATTAACCACAATTACCAAAGAAAAGCTACAGTCTAAAAGTCATGACATACAGTTAGAAATTACTAGCTGAAAACCCAAACAAATCAGTACCTTCAGCGCTTTGATTTGTATACACACACTGAACTCTATAACTGTCTGTACTGAACTTCAGAACCTGTGTCATTATGTAAACTCTCTACACTGAGAGACAATGTAGCATTGTGGCACTACATTTGTGAATGAAACTATTTCCAGTGTGTAGTAAATCTTGTCACTTGGACAAATTATGAATGAACTTTAGTGTGGATGAATACTTGATTAGGCCTAAAAAAAAAAATTACTTGTTTCCGCAAGCGGGCCAGAAAAAAATAGGGTAGGTAGGTAGGCATTAAATTTTTTTTTTCTCTCTTTTTTTTTTTGGAAACACGAATAGAAATATTTGGAAAAAGTTTTGTCTATCTGTCGTATTACAATTAATTAATATGGGATGCTTTCCAAATGTTTCCAATTTCACTACCCTGAACTGAAATGATCTATTTCTATAGCAGTGAAACTATTACAAACATTATATAACAATTAACAAAATAAACTGTTCCTCTCATCTATTCCTAGTGCTCTCAAGATAGCATAGGAAAGACATTTTTCGACAATCTAGGAGAGCTTTCTTGTGTCAGCCTGCACAAAAGCGAAAATTGAACAACATTCCAAGTACCAACTCATCGCCGGACTAGTAGACTGGAAAATCTAGGTTTTCCACAACAATATCAATTAATCCAAATTCTGAATGTCGACTTAACCTCTGTACTATATAATCTGATGTTCATGTAATATAGTCTAGATGTGGTCAAAATGATTTAGTATGAAAACTGATTTGAATCTATTTAGGCTTGAATTTTGACTAAGAAGCAAATCTACACCCAAAAGCATACTAATATATTACTACATTCAATTATTTGCTAGATGGGTTGTTTGGCAGGGAAGTGACTTTTTTGGTCACATACATGTTGAGCCAAGACTGTATCTTATTGCTGCAATATTAACAAATTGTAATGGAAGATGTTTTATGAACTTAGCTGAATAATGATTATCATAAAATTTACACCGAGTCCTGAAAAAAATGGAGAATTCATCCAGTGTATGTGTCACATGATTAAGGGTCAAAGATAAGACAACACAATTAGAAAAGATTTTCATTAAATGCACATACAATCATGTAAGATGATGTATACTTTCACTATGGTATCCGAAATTTGTCGTCCGAAAATCGTACACCACATTAGTATGAATGTAATGTCTACTAATGACTATTCTTGAAAATTCACGAGTCTTTTTTATTCTGTTGGTCATAATGCTTAATGCAATATGATACTGTTGTAAAAATTCAATAAATACTATCAAAATGTGATTATTCATGAAAATGTTTACAATTTTCGGAAAATGCGGTAGGCCTATAAACTTTATTCAATTCCACGGACGCTTCAGAAACGAAGTATACTCACGAAGATGTAACCAAATTGCCATCTGGAATTATGAATCATGACTTTGGTCAATTAAAATTGCAGACCAGATCAGTTCTCATTAAAAGCATTCTGCGAAATTGATCTGTGCAGTGTTTTTTGGTCATTTAAGTGTACCTATTTCGGACAGTAACTGAATTCGGATACGTAAAAAATGGACGAAAAGGGACCGATTTTCAATTTTTTTTTTGATAGGTCAAAAAAAAGTTTAGGGTCGGCAGCAAAAAAATAGGGACGGTCGGGCTAGCGGAAACAAGTAACTTTTTTTTTAGGCCTTAATATTATACTTGTAAGTTTTACAGTTTAAATTGCCAACATATTTTCCGGATTTCAAAATCAGCAGAATCCTGCAATATATCTCCAACATTTATCACAACTGCAATGTATACTTATACAACAAGTGGTACTATTTTTCAACGCGGATGAGAGGCGTCGTCACTGTTTGTCGCTACAAGAAGTGGTGTATACCTATATAGAACTCCGTTCAGAAAAAAACACTTGTAATTATTGTTTGGTTTTTGTTGTTCGGTGTTTTCAACAGTCGCTCAGTTTTCATTTTTTCTGCATACCGAACAGCTTCCAGTAACCTAGCTTCCGCCTAAGAATATAGTTCCAATATTTCAATTCAATGGCTAAATACAAACTCGGATATTACGTGCATATGAGTCAAAATCATATGGCTATGCAATACCGTAAACGAGCAATACAAAACAGTCGTAAACAATCTTAACAATCCTCTCCCTCGGATTACTACAATATTTACTATACACATACTTTACTTTACACACATTTCAAGGATGGATGACGTCATTATCGTGCTGTATTATGCTAATTTAGTCTGGTTCCTAGCTTGTATTGTAAACGTATAGAAGTCATCAATGAATTCATGGACGATGCGATGATAACTGTGAGTCAACCAGATATTTAAAAAAATGATTCATCGGGAAGTATTAATTGATTAATTTAATGCTTATAATGTGTAACTTTTTCTTCGAGCATGTCTTCATGTATGATATATTACATTCTGCATAAGTTGAGTATTCAAAGAGGCAGATAATGTAGACTATATAATATTATGATAATTGATGAACTACTTTTGGTGATCAGATGGGAAGCATAGATCAAAGTACTGAAAGCACATGGAACGGGAACAACTGTAACAACTGCATAGCGAGTGTAGAAAAGCGTTCGTAGTACTTAAGTCTGCATCAAAATTCATGCGCAAACTATCGTTCGTTTTCCAAAACTCACCCTACAAAGAAATTCAACGTTTGACTGCTTTGTAGTTCCGAACAACAGCAGAACCTTCAGAGCTTTGATTATTACAAGAATGGTTGCAATGTCAAACCAAACTTGTAATAACCATTCTTGTAATAAAAGTTTCAAGTTGAAGTAAGATTGTACTGGTGGGTTCGACCTCTGCGTCACTCTATAATTATCCTAACTGAGCAGTAGTTGCATTTATTTCTCGTAATCATAACTTACCGATCGAAACTGGCTGTGGAGAAACATTACAACGAATGAACGAAAGTGTGATTTATGCAAAGATCTCGTTGATAAGTACCATTATATAGTTTGAACAGTTTGAACAATATTTTAAGTATTTTTTTTTGCGATTTCATCATGACATATTTCAGAACTACGTAACAAAGTAACAGTATGGATGTCTTTATTTGTTTACAGTCCACTTGTATGCTGCTTGCTCTGTTAACTGCATTTTCTGTGTTATAAATATTATGTAATGTCATGCAAAATACCTATTATAATTGTTTGTTAACAAAAGAAAAAATGCAACATCTAAGCAATGCTCGTAATACGTTTATTCCATGAACATTTCTTTGTTGATTTCCACTACTATTGTGTTTTTCTTGGATAATGTTTATTAAACTGTGACACTAACATAAAGTAAAATACACTTTTATTAACATTATAAATATATATGCTATTATACCATCATAGACATATATGTATGTTATTACCATCATAAATATATAAACTATGTTATTACCATCATAAATATATATGTTATTACCATCATAAATATGAACGTTATTACCATCATAAATATATATGTTATTACCATCATAAATATGAACGTTATTACCATCATAAATATATATGTTATTACCATCATAAATATGTAAACTATGTTATTACCATTATAAATATATATGTCATTACTATCATGAATATGTACATTATTACCATCATAACTATGTAAACTATGGTATTACCATCATAAATATGAACGTTATTACCATCATAAATATATATGTTATTACCATCATAAATATGAACGTTATTACCATCATAAATATATATGTTATTACCATCATAAATATGTAAACTATGTTATTACCATTATAAATATATATGTCATTACTATCATGAATATGTACATTATTACCATCATAACTATGTAAACTATGTTATTACCGTCATAAATATATATGTTATTACCATCATAAATATGTAAACTATGTTATTACCATCATAAATATATATGTTATTACCATCATAAATATGTAAACTATGTTATTACCATTATAAATATATATGTCATTACTATCATGAATATGTACATTATTACCATCATAACTATGTAAACTATGTTATTACCGTCATAAATATGTACGTTATTACCATCATAAATATATATGTTATTACCATCATAAATATATATGTTATTACCATCATAAATATATATGTTATTACCATCATAAATATATATGCTATTACCATCATAAATATATACATGTACGTTTGTTACCACCATCATTCTTCTTTTTCAATCACACGGATTTGAAATGTTCAATTTTAAATACATATTGTCTAGCAATTTTCAAAATCATCTAGGAACATAAAACGAGAAAAAGAAACAATCTCATTTCTGTATAACTAAAATATTGCAATCTACTGTTATAATTATGAGGACAAAATTAGCATTCGCTACCCAATGTCACTGTTGCAGGTAATTATGTAAATATAATGTATTATTGAATCCTTTACATGTTTGCGACAGGAGACTGCAAAGTATTTGAATAACATTTAATTATGTTGGTTTCGAATCTTCTTCTTTCTACTCTTTGTGTTACGCGCTACTTACCAAGCACCAAAGATTCCTATACAGATTATTAACAGTCAGTAATTATTGGTATCTACATTTTATAACATTATCTTCCTAACATGTACGTACGGACGTTAAACGTCATATGCGTCGACCAGATTATTAAAGATAATCAACATTGTTGTCCTAAAATCTAATTGATCAGGATAAAGTTCAATGAGTTGAAGTATTATGAGACAAACCGCCCTTACAGAGTTTCCTTGATCTCACGATAAAATGTTTATCTGATTAATGGGAACTTAAAGAGAGCTACAGTGTACATGAGTAAATTCTTCTAACATATATCAGTGAAATTTAGTCGGTTTGTTTTGCTGTAAACTCAATTAGTTATAATACCATTTTAATTAGCCCTGTATTAAAACAGCATATATAGCACCCTACTTAATTTGCATAATTCCTCAATGCGAAGTAATCTGTTAATTATTTTTATTCTACGTTATTTGCATGATTCTTACATTCGTTGTTATGTCATTCGGTGGAAGGTTTTATGGTACTTTATCTAATACATAGTTCCTCTTACATACAATGTAAGATCATCTGTTTCTTATCATTGTAATACAGATGGCGAACGCATGACAATGAGCGCAATGTTTACAATGTTTGTTTATTACGACTTAATTTAAGTCAGCACACACATACATACATACAGACATACATACACACATACATACATATGGACAAACAATGACAACCATACTTCAAAATGGATCAACTAGATTTTCAGGAATCCAATAGAGATTTACTTACTTAAGGATTATGTAACTTATATCTGTAAATATTTGTAAAAATCTGTAAAATTCTATCACACTTGAGATAAGTCTTATTTTTATGGTACCATAAGTGGGTGGGATAATTTAACGTCCAATTTTGACTTTAAACAAAACAAATGCTAAAACCTTGTTTTCTGTTATTTTTGTATTATAAAATATTGGTATTATTCTTTTTTTTGTAAAATATAGTGAGTATTTATATTTTTTTCTGATGTATTTGTCAAATTTTTCATATCAGTTAATATGATATTTGACAACGTAAGGACCTTTACTGCCAGACCAGGTTCAACAATAAAACCCAGAAGGAACGCTACACTTGGTAACTGATACGCCTTTAGAATTACAGCTCATGTTAATCAAATCATATTTGCTAATAAAACGAACGAAAATGGTCTGTACAATTTCGTTTGTACTAAGAGGTGACTAAAAGGGGGGCTCGAAAATTTCACAGTACCTATTAGTGAGGAATTCGTACGAATTTTTACTCACAATTGTTTGAATGGTAGAAAAACTTTCCGAACATACCAGAGGTCACAATATATATTGATCCAACCTTTATCAAACTTGTCATACTGTTCATTTATATAAAATCTGGTTCAAATTCATAATTGGCTAATGAAAGGTCAGACGGCCAAATCAAAGTAAAAGCTTGTTCACTCTGTACAGGTCACGTTATAAACCCTATGATTGATCCTTATGCAAAAAAATATTATGCTTGAACAAAACATGTGCGCCGTCTTTGATGCTTTGCATCAAATTTAGTCTTGTTGTATGTTGGAATTCTTTGCGTACGGCATTAACACGCTATTATTTTCCCTTTTTATGTGTCTTCCACGCAGTGCGAGAATGTACTCTTTAAGTACATAATCTTTATTTCCTCCAGTAACAGAGAGCATCTTAAGACAATATAATAACATACATATATGAGCAATCAGATAATGTACACAAACACGATAAGTAACATAATTAAACCATGTTAGCATGCATGAAACATTTTGAAGCAATAACTCATAATCATAGATACACATACATAAAGGCATTGTATAAAGACATGGTGCACCAATATATACAATCAAACAGAATCCTATCACATAATCATACAAAACCAAACAAACATGCGTCACTATAATGTGATAAACATGTACACACTTCCTACTACACTATATCAAACAGTTATGGATATATATGCATTCTACACATGTTATATATATATCCATATACACAAGATAAATTATTCCATAATAAATGGGCATGTGGACATGTGGATAAAACTCACAAATAACGGAAATAACAGAATATTATCATCGTTAAGCAGGAAGATAATAGTTTAAGCACTACTGCAGTCACGTGTGCTACTGATATTGAAATACGCCGGGTTTTACTGAATTTTAGCAGAATCTGTTGAATGTGTTGTAGACGTATCGAAAACGCTCAGTGATACTGTTTATGTAATATAATAACAAACCAGTGATACTCGTGTTTGCGTAGTTGTCACAACCTGAGATATTACCACAATGAAAATGGACACACCTAGTTTTATATTGCAGATTATTCTGGTAGCTTCCATGGCGAATCAAGTGTGCGGGATAGGATGTCGTTTCTATGGAGATAAAGCAAGATGTAACCATGCTAATCTTACATACATTCCGGAAATACCCGGTCATATAAAAATACTGGAGTTTATGGGTAACAAACTAGGTGATGTAACGAGTGAAACATTCAAAAATATTGAACACCCAGATCATATGGAAAGAATTCTTCTTAATTCAAATAGAATCGTAAACATCTCTGAACACGCTTTCAGGATGTTTGAAAATCTATGGTCCCTAGATCTTTCAGGAAACAGAATCAATATAGACGATATGAAACATTTACTGGTACAACTATCTCGTGAAAATCGGTTGGACGCTTTATACTTGGAACACATGGGAAGTGAAACTATTCGAGATGAAACATTTTCTTTGTTAAATATGTCACCAGCTTCTTATCTTGGCCTGAAGTACAACACCATTGAACAGTTTACCGTCGATACTTTAAAGCGATTACAAAATCTTACTGAACTAGTTTTGGATCATAACAATATATTAGAATTCAAGTTGCCTGAAATGAAATCGTTGATAACATTAAGAATAAGTTTTAACAAACTGACCGCCATACCAAACTTTTGTTCCGAGATTTCAGCCATGGTTCCCCTAATCACGAACCTTGAACGCTTGTACTTAGATGACAATCATATCATGACTATTACCAATAAGACGTTACGATGTCTGCCAAATTTAAAGGAGCTGAAACTTAGAAGTAATTTCATAGGTAATTATCCGAGATTGTTTCTATCAAATAACCCGAATATCGAGGTATTAGACTTACACAGTAATATAGCTCGTATTTCAAAGATACATCCGTTTGCATTTAGCTCCAATACATTGCGGGTATTAAGAATTGGTCTCGATGGAACTGCTCTAGAAATTTTCGAATCAATACCAAATACATTCGAAGGGATACCACAACTCGTCATTCTGGATATCGAATACATAGATATGAGTCAATTAACGAACACAAATGTTTCAGACCTTTTCTCTCCATTACCCAACCTCCGTAGCATAAAATGTTATGATTGCAAATTAGATTGCGATCTTCGCTCTGTATTAAAAAATAAGCTATGTCTTTACAAAGTTAATTTGGAAGGGAATTCAATTCAAAATATTGCTCCTGGGACTTTTAGTGTGAATTCGAGCATCAGAGTATTGCTACTTCGTAGGAATAGAATTGGTACTGTTAATACAGATGCGTTGCCTATTAGGTTCTTAAACAATCTTAAAGAGTTGCGATTATCACTAAATCCATTCATTTGCAATTGCGATCTCGTCTGGTTTATTAACTGGCTTAAAACTACAAGAAAGTCCCATTTTAGATATTACCCTGAAGGATACAAATGTGCATCTCCAGCAAAATGGGCAAACAAACAGCTCAAAGAAGTTCATTTCTCATATTTAGAATGCCATCCTTTTAGTACAATTGAATGGTTCGTAATGATAGGTGGACCTTTGGTCATCATTATCATCATAACATCTGTTGGTCTCTACCGAAACAGATGGAATATAAAACATTACATATACCTGATGAGGAGAAGAAGAGAATACACACCACTAGAAGGCAATGTTTATGTTTACGATGCGTTTGTGGCTTACAATTATACCGAATCACGATGGATAAAACATGTTTTGGTACCGATGTTAGAAGGAGAATTTAATCTTAGATTGTGTGTTCATGACAGAGATTTTCATGCCGGTACATTCATCAATGATAATATAGTTGAACGGATGAAGGAAAGTAAAAGAATAATTTTGGTGCTGTCGAATAGCTTTGCCAATAGTGACTGGTGTATGTTTGAACTGAAAGTGGCACATTCGATGCACATTGAAGAAAATGTTGATGTTATAGCCATCATGTTCGAAGAGCTGTTGGGCAGAAATATAAACAATTCATTGAGAGTTCTCCTGGAATCGACCACCTATATAGAATGGACGGAAGACATTGCGGGCCATGAACTGTTTGTAACAAAACTGAATGATTCTTTAGGGGTCAATGTCAATGGATGATACTTCCAGAATCGAGTTCGTAAAATGTATTATATATATTATATGAAAACAACTTTAAAACGCAAGTATTAAATGTGTTACAATTTCGTGGTTGACTCAAAAATGTTATTTGGACATTCAACATCTCCTCCCTGTTTAAAATGGTATCAAATAGGAACGTGTCTCTGAATATGATTGATTTATCAATGGATTTCTAAGAATTTGATGAAGATTTCATTAGTTTTAGTTGTCATATCGATGAAAAGAAATTCTTTGTATTGAATATGTTTGCTTTTAAGTACTCGTACATGTTGTATAATAAACGTTTGTGCTCAATCCTCTCTCTGTGTTGGTCGATGGCTCTTTGCCAGTGAATAAAGGGGTCTGATAATATCAAAATAAAGCTCAAGTTAGTGCAGATGGTTGCGCTTTGTCCTTCAGATGAAATATAAAGATACTTAAAGAAGGCATTGTTCATTTTACGAATTTAATGCTTAAAGACACGAGGAGCATATTATGACAATTATCTACTATTCTAAATTAAGTTAATTAAAATATAGAGTATATTTAATGAGTGTGGATTCCGTATTGAATTTATTGAACGAGTTGAATAAAACAGTATGAAGCGAGCCTCTTAAAAAGTTATGTCCAATTTTGTCCATTTTATCGTTTAATTGTAAATTACGTTGACAGTTTATGTTTGTATTTATGTGTGTAGATGATGTACTATGTGCAAGTTTGAATAAAATGTCTGTCTGTCTAAATAATAAATTTGAAAGGAATTTGATTTTTTTTTGCTGCAATGTAAAAAAGAAAAAGCTTGGGCACCACTGACGTGTAGGACACATGTCAACCGCAACAGAGGGATGGTTTATCACATAAAAAGTTATTAAGCGGATACGAAATATATCTGAATACAATACATGTACAAATTGATGTATCTGTATATAATACATTCAAACATTGATGTATCTATATATTATACATGTAAACATTGATGTATCTATATATAATAGATGCAAATATAGAATGAATGTTCTAATTACCAATTTGTATGTTGCATCACACATGTTATCTGAAAACGAATGGCTGAGGCAATTTTTACTTGGATACTGATGTCATTGCATGGTGTTTTGTGTATAAATTAAAGTTTCATCTTTGACTGACTGAGGCAGCAAAGATTTATTACTTTTGATACTGATATCATTTCATTATGTTTTATGTACATACGTTTTTTTTCTTTGACTGACTGATGTAGCAAAATTTATTACTTCTGATGCTAAATGCATTTCACTATGTTTACTTTCCCCGCCATGTCTGTCTTTAAAACACATTTGTATAAGGGCCATAGCGTCCGTATTGGAGCAGCTTTTTCTGGAGACCCTATGGATAAACCAAGGTTAATTGGTAGATCGTCATCAAATGCTTATAAAATACATCCGTGTAAACATGATATATCAATAATTGGAAATGTTATTGGTCATATAATATTTTAACATTATTATTTTTATGGTTGATCTATGTGTACTATGCAATGGGGACTTTTATCTCTTACTTCGTATTCATAAGAAAGTTTGTATTCATTTTTAAATTTGATATTAAGATTAATTCTTGTTTTTTTCTAATCACTTGTATTGGATTTGTTTCTTACTACAAACGTTTTTGAGACTTTCTTCGAATGGGGTTATTTCATACAACTATAAACTTAACATGTAGTATGAAATACGTGGCAATAAGTAGGACCCCATCTTTGATGGCAGAGATTTATATGTTGGGATGATACTAGTTATTTATATATGTGGTTATATGGTAATAATATTTGATGGTTTATAATATCATTCAATATGTTTTTAGATCTTCTTTGTTTGGGTGTACATATAGTATATAATTATGTTAGTCATTTACATATTAAATGTCTGTTTTCAATCTATAGCAGTCTTGTTGTAATGTAATATTATCACCATAAACAGCTCAGAAAGAGTGTTAAATAGGGAGTTAGCATAAGATTTCGTTACAAATTGATATCAAGCAAGTGCTATACTATTGAACTGTTGTATGTGTTAGCTAGGCTTGCTGGATAATTAAAACATTATATTCAACTTAGATTAGTTTGAATTAGTTCGTAGTGGTTGGTTTCTGATAAACAAATATGTGTAATGTTTGTCAATAATTTCAATATAAATATCTAGAGAATGCGTTAAGTGTGTCGGCAAACGTTAACATGTATGTTTGCTTCAACCAGGATTTTACCCGTTCATTGACGTATGGGCTTGTGCGTGAGCTAATTAAGTTTGTGGCGACCACGAATCAATCATTGGCTTTAAAAGTCAGTTTAACGAATATATAAAGGTATGTGGGCATGAACTGTAATAGGTTGGAACATGTAAGAAATATATTTAGTGCTGTAGTTCTCATCAAATATGTCCAAAAATATTATAACTTTACACATATTTGAGATTATTTTGTTCATTTACACCAAGTTTTAGCTATATACCATTGGCAACGTGTTTTGCTTGCCGGTTATATGGTCACATATCACACATTTCTAATAAGCTGTAGACAACTCTCAGCCTTGACCAATTTCTTTGTCTCATACCTGTGGTCATTGTCCTTCTATTAACTTCTATTAACAAATACCCTGGTACCTGGCCTAAGTGGAAATTAATCACAGTTCCCCTAGTTTACTGATAAGCTATTAGATAAAGGGCTGATACACACACATATTACATTGGCTAGAAGACTGTATTTTCATTTATTTTCAGTGGGCTCAATTTTCGTGGTTTTTACTAGAATGGCTATTTCATGGGGACATAAAAGAAAAAAATGCATTATCTCTGCATTTAAATTCGTGGGGATTTGATTTCGTGGATGAGCCGACCCACGAAATCCACGAAATCAAATCCCCAACGAAAATTAATGATTCCACAGTATTAGCATGTGGCGCTCTACCTGGCTGTCTTCAATCATAACCGAAAAGGTCGAACCGATTCAATCTGAAACCAACATGTCAATAAAAATTGTATTTACATTATTTATATAATTATATGCACTCTATTTGATGTTCTAACCTTCACATACCTTGCAAGTATTATATGGAATTAGAAGCGAGATAAATTCTAATTTGATATGTTTCTCCTGTCGCCGTTTGTTGTTACCAAAATTTAATTGTATGGAGCATGACATATGTTTGGGATTCCTGATAAAAACAAAGCAGTAGAAAACCTTTCGTTGACATTGGTCGATGATAAAAACTTTATAAACTTTGTACATGATGTCGTCACATAGGGATTAAAAGGGCCTACCTGACAAGTATGAAAAGTGAAGATAGGTCATTTTAATTCTAAGGTGAAAATATTCACTGGATTGAAGAGAAAGGTTCTTCTTGTTATTGTTTTCGAGTCCATCGGTAAAATGCTATGATGGAAGAAGGATAACTGCTATAAGAGTTATTGCAATTCAGACACACGGAGTTATCTTTTTTTAATTGACTGAAAAGCAATATAGTACAGTGCTTGCCCCGAGATTATAAAACTCGTGAACAGTCTCCGAGTTCAATTCCATTCTAAAAGTTTAATGGTTGATACGATAGTGCTGAAAATGATCATAAACACGTTAGGATAATTAATGATATCTTGATAATGTCATTACTGTCTTATTATCATTAACGTTGAAGCATTGTAAGAAAGTACACGAGCTTTGAGTTCAGAAATCGATATAAAATTTTGTAACCTTCGGGCCTGATATGATTTTGGGCAACATCATAAAAATCACATAAATTTCATAAAAAATCAATTGTTCTATTTAGCAATCAACTAACAACACTGACTTGTTTTTGTTATATGATACATACACGTAGCTAAAATGTCAAGACATACTAACTGTACATACGCATACATGTTAAGAGTGCTTTAAACCTAACACGGCATTGTTTAAATCTGATCATGTTTTAAAGAGTCTGAACGTAAACATTCGTAGCATTGTCCTCTTGTCAAGCCACTCATTTCTTCTTCTTGAATATTGCTTTTTCTAGTCCCATCATTGGTGATTCAAACACAAGTGATAACAGGAATGCCACACCATAAGCCAAACAAAGGTTACCCAGGAACAGATATGTCTGAAATATAGTGTATGCATTTTTTATTTTTATTTTACAATTATTTTACGTACCTCAGCATCACACTATGTACAGTCAGTATCCCCAAAACAGTTATCACATAAACCCTTCGGTTGTTCAAAACCATTTAGAGGCTGACTGAAATATGTGTTGAAACAGCTTCATTGGAAGAATCATTTGGTGCATCTTATCAACATAAATTAAAATGTGACCATTGTCAAAAGTTTTATCACTGCTTCGACTGTGCTTAATTATAACGTCTGATTAAATTAGATACATACCAAATACAAAAAATGCTATATAAAATTAAATGTATCAAAGTGTTACTAATGCCTGTCAAAATAACAGCAATATGGATACTATGAATGTTATACTTACAATATCGAAGTTTCCGATGAACAGAGGATGTGTTCTGGTCTGGTAATATATCATCAAGATAGATGGGTGTACCAAATAAGCACAGTATGTTAACCGACCCAATGGTACAAATGGACTCCAAGACAGCAATTCATTGATCCAGCCTGTATTCAGATACATGCACAATTTATCAAAACGTATGGGCACAGTTTTAGCCACGTGGCTTTTAAAAGTTAAAACAAAGTAGCTAAATCCTGCATAATTGTATCAATAAACAAATAACTAATGTGTCTATGAGCACTAAGTATTATATGTCTACATTGTTGTGTTTACTTACCGCCATTACCCGTTGCACAAGCAAAGACAATCCATGATATACCGACACCCCAACCAGTTCTAGCCAAAGACATATAAGCTGCGGATGTTTCAACACTAAATATATGTTCATCTTTATCCGAGTATGTTCCATACACACAGGAACAACATATGCCAATACACAGTGTCCATAATACTGTGTTTAGTAACTACAATATAGCATTCATTGTTAGCAAGTACAGCTATATAATTGGTTAACGTTTTATAATGATAGAGGGGCCAATGTGGTCAAGCTGATGCCGTCTCTGACTAGTGATCACTGACCACTCCCTGTCGATAATTCTTCTTCTTAATATAATTATTTTTATTGTCAATCTCCATAAAATCGTGTCTTGTGATTGTGAATGTTGATTTGTTAAGCATATATGCAAGCTGGCTAAATTGTTATAAAAAAAGTCCACTGCCAAGTTATTTCGCCTGCAATTTTTAAGAGTCTTAGACCGTAAGACAGTGTTTGGTCACTCAATTTACGTTAAATATTTCCGACAATATTTCGCACTCGCAGAAGTCTCGGGATTAGATTGTCGTGCTAATTTGTTTCAGAAACGTCCTGAATGGTTAAGAAACATGCACCAAATGAATTCATAATCAGTTAAAATTACCATTTATTTATTTCATTGTGACAACATTACCTTTGGTATTTTACATTTAGATTTTATACGATATAGAACGTATCCTGTTATCAGGCCAACAATGTATGGTCCAATTCTTGTATAGCTACGCATATAAATTTTGACGAAGTAATCATCGTCGGTCCTGGAAAATAGTATACAGTTAATTCACATCCAATTTTGCTGCTTGTTTAATGTGTGCTAAGGCAGTTTGGAAAAACTTTTAAAACTTAGATAATCAAGAAAAGTGCATTATTCCGTATATCTATATAATGATAATCTTAATATTGATATCTAGCATTTCATGACAAAAAGAGTGTTGTAAGTTTCTTTTGTTTATGAATGTAGGAACTGAAGTTTTTTCTAATTGGAATTACATGCGAAATAATCTTCATAAATTAATTTCAAAATTGTTACAACTATTTGATTAAAGCTTTCATTGAAGACTAGTGTGTTGATTATAGCAAGCTATTAGAATAAAATATTTCCAGAATCAGCTATGAGTATAATTATGCATAACACTGATGGTGGAACATAGTTACAACATTGAACTGATACAAAATGTGAATTTTATACCAATTATGCTGTCAAACCTGTTAACAAAGGCCACTTTTGGGAAAGTTATAGTGTGGCTTTGTACATTAAGCCTTTATTCGGAGATCATTTTGTTGTAAATAATCAACGACGGTTTTAAAGAATGACTTTTAGTCATAGGGTAGCCTTTTTTCGGAAGTGGCCACTAACACAGGTTTGACTTTATAAGTTATGTGTTCAATGACGTCATCTTACCCTGGAGGAGCGAAGAATCGTTGTGATGGATATTTATGGTCATTAATTAAAATACCAGTGATGGTGACTGATGCAGTCAACAACAGCATACTGATTCCACCACCCAGAACAACATTACTGAAAATAAATCAACCAGGTTAATAACAATGCAATTCAACATTTCTGTCTTATAAATTCTCTTTTTGACATTTCATCAGAAATTAAAGAGCTAACTCAAGACAAAAGTAGTTTATGATTAAACTTCAAAGCAAGCATCTTTGTAATCAGTGTTAGAGTTGATGACATTTCCCCAACACGTCAGGGTGTTAAAATTCATTGCAATAAATCAAGTTTTCGACATCTAAATGTTGGAGATACGTTCTGATATTATAGTGTAAGTTAGTCAAACGTTTCAATTTATGGCTGATATTACCCAACTTTTCACGATGAACATGATATTGCAAATATCTATTTATGTGATTGTTAAGTTTGTGAAATTGTGTACATTATCTACTGAATATGTTTCAGATGAACTGTAAGAAAACGATACTTACTAGAAGATCGGAACTAATATGATCGGGCTAATAATGTAGAATTGCATGTCGTTCGCCAGATACCAAGCATGTCCAAAACACTTCAAGAAAGTATTATTAAACTTAGGATACACACATACAATTTTAATGTTCAAATCTAGATCCCAGGGATCATGAATTCATAAATTAACTTAAAGAAGTTTGCATGTTTAAATCAAGACTTTATTCATAGTAGGTGCTCTAACTTTCCCCAGTCTAATCTAGCCCACGCTTAGTTCACAATTTAAAATTGATACAAATCGCGAACAAACGTAATGTGGAACGTCAGAAGCGTAAAATCGTACTGAAACATTTGTAAAACGTATTTGTCGAGAGAAGCGTTTGAACCATTCAAAAGTGTCTCATGATTGGTTGAAAACGTACGAATACATATTGATAACGTGCACAATCATGACTTAATTGTGTGTGTAATTAACGTAAATTAACCGAGTCACCTCAACCTATCATAAAAAACGTATTTAAAAAGTACTGGCCAACAGGATAGAAAGAAAAAGCCCAAAATCATAATAGTGACCATATCGAGAAACCACCGTAACATATTGTTTTTCACGTTTCTCGAATGAGGAACGTGGTGGTTTTGAAAATGGGTGAACTTTATGGCACTGAGTATTAGTTTGAACGCTTGAATCAACTTTATGCACATTATTCCATTATCAGCGGTAACGCGGGTTTTAACTGCTGAATGTTCATGTGAACTGTGACTTGCGATAAAAGTATCTTTTGCGTACCATCAATTTTCATATACAAAAATCCAACATAAAACTATACAAACAAGAAGTGACTATTACCCTTTCGTCCGTGTTGACATAATTGTTAACATATAACAAGTTTGTCCACCAGTTCGTGATACAGCTGTCCATTGTTTCTTTGCTCTGCATCGGTCCATTCACTATGTACTTGAATAATGCAGTTATTGTCAGCAGCATCAGCATGTAAGGGGGAGTGAGTCTGAACAATTAGACCAGGATCGTATTAAGGCATAAGGCAACCGTTGTTTTCTGAGTTCATCATGTCCGATACAAATTTACATGATTGCATAGCAATAGATTTGTATGTTTTGCAATATAAGTCAACAGCAAAGACGAACATCTTGTATCATAAATTACAGCAAAACCTCGATTATCCGAAATCGACGGGACCGAACTATTTTTTTCGGATAATCCATGGTTTCGGATAATACAATTCGGATATTCGAGTTTATTTTTACATTGTAACATATAGGACAAAATCGGGACCGAAAATTCATTTGGGTTAACACCAGGTGTTCGGATAATCAGAGTTCGAGGTTTTTCTGTATAATGTATGACTGTTTAATAAAGATAAGAAGAGAATGCTTATAGAAAAGAAAATATGCAAAACATCCCATTTTTTCTCAAATTTCCCAACCAAAACCCCACCAACACATAGGACCACTTATGAACGGAGGACAGTACACAGTCTCCTGAAATGTACCACATTGGAATGGCCTGTTTTGAAGACTCATAGTTGAAAATGGATCACAAAGAAATTAAAGTGATTTAACAAAAATGCCTATAGACGTGAATTGAAATACATCACAATTCTGGGTGTGTCTATGATTTCACTTAGCCGATAAAAAAAGAAACAAACACGTTTTTAATAATTACCTCCAAAATCGGTGAAAGTAATACATAAACCAGTTCAAAGACTTCGCTCCTCCAACTTTCTTTAATTCACGTAGTGTTAGATAGGACACCAGTATCCCACTGTACATGAAGTGCAAATATAAACAAAAGTAAAGTGAAATAAATAGACAATGGAAAAGTCTTATTGATATTGAAGCATACTTAGCAGTTAAAGTTACGTGGCGTAAAATACGATGTGAAGTGGTGATTCTGTAGATTACTTATGGTCGTTATGTGAACCAAAAAATGATTGATCGGACATTAATAATGAATGGAACGAACAATGTCATTTTAACAAGTGAAGAATGCATGTAATTACTTTGTGAATATAATTAAGCATAAAACGTTTAGTGACCCGTACTACAAACAGACACGACGAAAAGGGACAATTCTACAGATTTCTTTTATGATTAACACATGAACAACAAACTGTAATAGAAAAGTTGATATCTACTTTCGTAGAGACACCTGAAAACAAATGTCAGTTATCATAAACCTTATAGTGAAGAAGCTGTCCACGGCAAAATGTGCTTGAATGATTCCTTCAAATGTGAAGTCACTATTCATGAAGACTTTGTCGTTTAATACATCGAAGTAGTTTCCTGTAAATATTTCAACAATATGATGAGAAAGGAATAGTTGTTCTATCAATACGTAAATTACAAGCCAATGACAGTGTTACCTCCATGAACGGTCACCTCCGAACAAAAGCATACCAAATTGAAGGCTTACAATATTCTCACTTTCTCAACAACAGTCAACTCCTTACAACAGCCAAGTTTGTCATTCCCATTGGTGGCTCGAACCCATGACCCCCTATCAGTGAGAGGTTACAGTGATTTGAAGTCAGCGACCTTGACCAATCGACCACGGAGGACCTTTCTACCAATTTGCATGAAAAGGTCTTAACCGACACCATGCATTCATAAATAAGTAATCTATTCAAGAATATTTATTTGCTACTTTAGGTTTTTAAATAACTATAAAGCGTATCGCATTATGTGTTTCTTAAATTTTAAAATGTATAATTCTAAAACTGTCACACAGAGTAAAGGATTAGATGTAAAACAAAAGAACCCACTTACCAGCGAAACTGATAGCGAAAGAGTAGGTGTGACCAAGGATCACCCATGTCATACTAAGAAATCTTATACCATGGATTGATCCGAGACTGTCTGAACTCTGAGCTGTTGACAGAAGTTTGCATCCGTTCGTATATGCCGAAAAAGCCAGAAGCATCTGAACTGGGACGCCTGCAAAATAGATCAATACGTTAAACATACGTCCACTATAAACAATGTCGCAAAAAATATTAACAACAGGGTACGCTTAAATGTATCTTCCCTTAAAATATAATTATTATGATTGAATTATGCGTTATTCACAATATAAACTGTTACATAATTCCGCATTCCGATTATAATGTTTACATGACAGCAGCTCACAACGAGTCTGAAATATGTCAAGAACAACAGGTTTAGAAACCTATTAGTCAAATGAAGTTAATCATACTTCGCTCCGTTTTGTTTGATGCGTCGCTTTCCATAACAGTCTTAGCAGCAGTTATTCCATCATTTTTTGTACCTTTAGTACCATCGCCATTATACCCTGTGTTGTCATAGAAACTCTTAACATAGGATGGTGAATAATTTGACACACAGTAACTGTTCTTGGTACGCTGGTTACATGGAGACGTATCAAGCTGTATACAAAGTATATCATACAATGTTCCAACTACAACTAATCCTGCTAATAGGCCCAGGACACAACTGCAATAAACATAAAACCTAATGACCAAATCCAAGAAATAACTTGATACAATTAATTATTTGTCAGATATATCAGTACTTGACACATTTCTTTTCAGTTATCAACAGCAAATGAAATGATTATATTTTATCCATTAACGGATATGCAGTTTTCTTATTAGTTTGCTCTTATCTCAGATCACGGGCCACTACCATTGCTTAATGCTAATTGATGTTTTAATATACTGAAAATTACTTCCAATTAATTCAATGATTGTTACAATTGATACAATTCTACTAGATAAGTGAGTCATTAACTTACATTGTAACAATTGCTAATGTATCAAGGGGCTGCTCCGGATGGAAACATTCTGTCTTTGAGATGGTAACCATACCGGACAGTGTTACATTAAAAACTACAACAGTAAAAGTGTCACAACATTAACAACATATCTGGTAAAGTAAACACAATCCGACATTTGCATCGTTTTCTGGATGGAAACATTCTGTCTTTGAGATGGTAACCATATCGGACAGTGTTACATTAAAAACTACAATATTATAAGTGTCACATCATTAACAACATATCTGGTAAAGTAAACAAGACAGTTTGTATTGTTTTACTCAGGTGTATCATGAGACTATTATGATAAATAGGGAATTTAGCAGACTAAAATGAAGCTAAACTTTCAACCCATGACATTGGACCGAAAAAAGAATGAAATCATGGTAAGAAATAACTGAACTGAAGCTTTTATATGACATAAAAAATACTGACCAAAATATCTAAATCCCTTATATACGAATAAATGTCTTTATGACTAAAATATCTTAAGTTGTATTTAAAATGAAATATAATCATGGAAGGTGTACGTACATCTATCCATTATTGTTGATACATCATCTGTAGAACACGCCTGTGGCATGCATGTTCCTAAATACAGACTGCCCAGTCTCTGTAGTAGAAATACATAATGTAATTTAACCTATTTAAAGAACAAGCAAATTCTTATTGCAAGCAAATGTTCTCATCCCCAAATAAGTCTCAGTTTTTTCACTGTTTCATTTTGTCGAGGAGAAGCACTGTTACCTATACGCGTTTCTTCATTGAAATTAATATATGTTTCAATAATGTGATTACCTTTAGTACCTTTAAACTACTTCAATGAGACAAAAAGCCTCGACACAAAGTCTTATGATCTAGATAACGATAAGTCAAAACATATTCATTATACTGTGGTCTGCCATATTTGTATTTAGTTCATTTCATGAAATATGTAAGGCAATTGTATAGACTTCTGAATACAAGACTACGTGGCAAAGTTGAATGTCGATGATAAATAAGATTGAAATGTCAATAACCTTCAGCAATGCTGGAACATTGTTCAAGCTCCCGGTAAGTCTGCAGTACTGAGTATCTAGTGTAGTTTCATTCACATTCATAAACCGCGGAACCTTTTCACATTCATCTATACTTCCTAGCCACTTAAAATCACCATTCAGAACACCGCTCGGTATCTTAAATTGTGCATCTAACACTGAAATTAATCAGAGGATGCTACGTGACTTTATTGGTATATGCACATATTTTAATCATACGTTATCAAAATGAGACTGTCTGTTTATATTGAGTTTTACGTCTCTTTTCAACAGTCAGGGTCATATGAGACGGACATTTCACCTAATCATCGATCCATGGAAGAATCAGTAATAGGCATGCTATGTAAGCAACTGCCTACTTTCTCACATAAAGAGTCATGGTCGGTAGCGGGGCTCGAACCCACGACCCTCTATCAGTCAGAGGTTATAGTGATTTGAAGTCAGCGACCTTAACCACTTTTTAGAGGAACCACGATATTAAGAACGCCTTATGAACCAAGGAAGCCATTCTTAATATAGAGATGTTTAAAAATTGGTCTAACATTATGTGATCATGTGATTTTGGTGGTCTTAGCGTTGAGGCGGTCGATAATGGTGGATTTATTGTCTATATGTAGTTCCATACCTAATACACACATGATTGATATATAGAGGGTTAAAATACTAATACATACGCATCATAACATTTGGATTAAAGTTTCAAGATAGAGACCGAACTTTAAACATGACAGATAAACATGTGTAATTGAGGCTATTTCTGACGAACTTTTTATAAACTATGAAATATTTCTTTTTACAAAATGTTAACATTAATACGGCATCAGCTGGATTTGGAACCTTTTTAAAATATGTGAGTTTTGGCAGAACTAACAACCGGTGTGATTGTTTTAATTTTGTACTTTTGTATTGTTGCAATCATGTATATGTTTACCTAAAATTCGGACTGAATGGTAATACAACTTTAGAATGCTCATTTCCAGCATAGTATGAACGATTTCAAAAAGTCACCAGAGGCGGATTTCAACCGAAATCTCCAACCACAGATAAAGATGAAACAGCATTCAATAGAATAGCATCAAATCATTAAATACATTCTGAAACGTTCTGATTGTGACCTTTTTTGGGCGGTTTACAAACACAACCGCCACCAATTAAATGAGATAAAAAGACACAAAACACACCAGAATGCACCATTTCACTTCTTCAAATTAAAAACAAAAACATTTGCGGGGGAGAACCTTACACCCCACTGCCTATTTTCCTAATATTACAAATATTCGCCCCCTCTATCGTGAAATCCTGGACCCGCTCTGGTCATTCAATTTAAATAGGTTATATAAAATATATTTTACAATCACTTCATACTGTGTGTTGTAGTAATTGGTTTACTTACTTGCAAGAGCCCATGTTTGTTGTGACTGTAATCCACTGTTGATTCTTTGTAGATCGTTGAAGCATTTCACGTCGATGTCATCTCTAATGCTCATCATCATTGTCTTCAATATCAAGATCGGATTGAGACCATTTCCGAGAGACGGCATGCTGCTGATAAGGTTAAGTAATCCTTGATTTTGAGACATCCCCTCCAATGGCAAGGTGAAGTTGTGAACATCATCAGCGAATTCCTCCTGCGGGTCCGAAACAGTTGCATCTTTTCTTGGCATAAACACCTCATCGGCGTTTGTTTCAGTTGCTCCAAGCACAACACCATTCTTACACAAAACAATTACAATCAGCAGCACATTTAGATGACAGAAAAACGTCATAGTTGTAAGTTTGTTTATGAAACACTGCGAAATTGTATTATGTGTGTCAGTTGTCACCCTGGTATGTTTATTTAGAATACATGGGATTTATATTGTCAAGAGTAACTGATAACATTTTTGCTGAATAATCAAAATTCCTCTCAAATAACTTCAAACACCGTTCATATGGCCGATATACCCAGTATGTTTAAAAAAGAAGATAAGACAAACTGAGAGTATATAATATATGTTTTGTACTAGTTATCTACGACAAACTATGTACGTATATTGATGTGCAAGTTTAGTATCCGGCACATTACTTTAGCAGATATTATAAACCTAAGTCGGAACTCCAAGTTGCGAGTTGGATGCTAAGTGGCTTTATTGGTATATTCACTCATATATTTTAATCAAACGTATCAAAATGAGGTTATAGGTACACATTTTCAGATCAAATTTTGTTTGAAGTTAACCAAATCAATAAATTTGTAGCATACTTTTTCAAACAGTTTAAGAGTTTTATTTGGGATGATAATTCAGACAAAACAAATAAAAATAAATCAAACCATACATTCTAACCATGGTTCTCATAACAAACACACAACGTGATACGCTTTTATAATAGGACATCTAATTATGATTAATCCAAATGGAACAATACGTGCACACGTTGCTTCGTGCGTGCGCATTCATTCACGCATGAATTGTTCATGTGTCCGTCCTTGCATTAATGCGTGTGTATGTACATGCGTCCGTCCATTCATGCGTGTCTTCATTATCAATTCTCAGTCCATGAGTGAGTTGAGAGGAAATCTATACTGTTGTGCTTGATAGGATTATTATTTAATCATGTATAATACATTGATTATGTATAGGTTTTATCAACTGTAGGACAATGCCAATGTATAAACACTTCATGAAAGCATGCTTTGTATTCTTAAGATATTGAATATCTTTCAACAAAATGTTGTCTAAGGGCGACCAAGGTAGAACTTCAATAACAACACAAACAGAATGTCTTTAAGCAGGCAGGGTGTACGGTGAAAGAACACTGGTTAAACTAATTGTAGGTAACCCGCTTGTCAACACTGGTCTGATAGCTTGTCTACCATGTCTAGCAGACATCAAGCACACAGTAAACAATACTGTATTATCTTACGGCATTTATTGATAACAAAACATAAAAAACTTAATATGCTATCATCATTTATTACCAGACAGGACAGCAATTATGTATGATTACATACATTGAACAAAGTGTTATTTAAGAGAATATAGAATAATGATATAGAATATTTATACAGAATGATTAAGACTCTAATTTGTTTTATATTCGAATACCTAAACAAGTGTTGTTCTGTAACTAAATACAGCATTGTGTTTTGTGGTAACGTTTTACTAAAGTTACTAATATGTTACTAAGTTTCTTGATTACAAAAAAACAATGGAGTCCTTAATAAAAGGCAATGTGGAGAATATTAGTATACAAAGGCTACTTACAGAATATAGGACGGACAAACGACGAGTATAAAAGCAAGCCACTCTCGGGAAAAAAATACATACATTTTTGATAAGTTTTTGACAATTTCTTTAACAAATAAATGATTTTTCTGAAGTCATTAACCAACGTGAAAGTTATTTTTAATCATAATTATTTCCTTTTACTTCAGGCGTGCATATATATTCACGTTTAAATATTCTACAAATATATTCTTGTGTCACTGTTAACTACGGAAATGAAAATGTAGTAAGTGTATACTAGTCTTGTATCTAATAATTATACCGTTATATACATAACACTAGATCTCTAGGCTACATATTGAAGATTGATAGATAGAACTTACAGATTTGTTAAAATTATCTGAATGTTGCTTTATGCCTACCTTACTCCTATTCAAACATTCCTAATCATTTTATGAATTCCATTTCAATAATCAGAAAAATGACTATAATGTAAAATTAATATAATACTATTAACTGCGTGTACTTTATTTCAATGATACAAAAATATATAATAAAATTTCTGCATATTAAATCATCATATTGAGTTTAAAGTCGCACCAAGAGCAAGGGTCATTCGGCGAGTTATCCAGCTTTACCGATGGAGGAAGACTCGAGTCTGTATACATGGGGCAACCTACCAATACTCCGTTAACTAGCTGAACAGCTTCCCCATATATGTGTACTTTGTCTGGTCCCGGATAGGTTTCGAACTCACAAGGATGAGTGGCTAGTAATTACTAGTCAGAGACCATAACCACTTGACTAAAAAGGGCCCATCAAATATAAGGATTAAGCCCTAGTACTATTTAATCTAAAAAAGTATATCGTCAAAATAATTTTTTAATACACAATTATAAAAAAAAAACATGTGAAAAAGAACATTCATTATAAAAACAATACGTTTATAATTATCATCACAGTAAAGCACATAAAGTACATAAGTACAAATAACTTCAAATCGATTGTCTCCTTCTTTGTAACATCTGATCTTGTCATTTAATAGACATAAAATACACAATTTAATAGATAAAAATTTGTTTTCTTTTCCTGAATTTGGCACCAAACTCAATCAGTAAGACAGAATTTCTTAAATACATCCAGGATATTAAGAAACAGTCTTTTATTATTACCAAATACACACACTCTACAATACCACTGGCCTGTTTCATGGACATCTCTAAGATGGCAGTTCTTAAAAATAAATCTTGTTACTCAACTTACTGGTACACTATTCAGATCTCGTATAGAATAAATTAAATTAATACACTTTATATACATACAAGAGGTATCAAGATATTTAGTTCAAATTCTACAATATTAGCTACGGACCCATGTGATATTACTTATCAATTTTCAAGGATTTGGGTTTTTCGAAGGACAATCGAGAAACGACTGAAAAACACGATCATACAGTCTATGATATGATATGCACTAATTGGAATAAATGGTTTATTGTCCGAATGACAACCTTCCTTAAATGATTAGTATGTTTTAACTACGTAATGGTATCATTTTCAGGGTGATGATAGTTGTTACTATGGTGACTGTAGAAATCAATCATATGTTCTTCATTCCACCCAAGAGGTGACCAGGTTGAAGCCAATGATGTTCACTTCATCCCCTGAGCTACACCTTTTGTCAGTGTTGGTCCATTCTCATGAAGAAATAAAGCAGGCCATACAATAAAGTCCACTCGCTTACCACTGACTGTATAAGCACTGTATAAATCTGTTCTGAAGGTATCCCCCTTTTTCAATAATGGCGCCAGAACAACTGGGGGATCTTGTATCTACAAAAATATCAAACAAATTGACTTAATTGACGGAAACAGGTGAGCAACATTGTTCTAGTGTAGTTACTGCTCGTGTTTACAAGGTTTGTTCACAAAGCTGATACTATCATATAAGAAACACAAAAAAAAGAAATGAGACTAGACAAACTAAGATTCCGATTCGAAATCATTAGCAATATCGTTCTATACATAGCGTGACGTCACTACGTTTGTCTAACCTCTATACTTGGGACTGATTACTAGCCGCAATCGGTGAATTATACATACGCTATAATACAGTATCGCGGAAGGAAACAACCATATCGGTTGTATATTATTAAAATGTGTTTATGTTATGTAAAATGAATACGTTATATCATTTTCCTCTTGTGCTTTTGTCAATAACAATAATTATTCAATAAAACGCAATGTAGGCATACGCTTGGCTCCAATGTGTACCATACGGTGACGTCCGTTATGTTATTGTCTACAACTTCCGTTTTGAAAGTAGTTCCTGCAAATACCCACAATGCCCCGAGCGATAGAGCGGGTCAGTGCATAGCTCACATTGTTAACAATATCGAATACAAACTATTTCTTAGCTACAATGAATAGATAAATACATGAATCACGTACTGCCATAAGCCAGCATATCTCAAAGCACTCCTTCAGATATTCATCTATACCGAGTGCTTGCTTCGAGTATTTAATTGAACCCCTCTCTAGACCACCTCTGTATTCCTGAAAAGTAACGTGACTGAATTCAAATAACCAGACACATTTTTGCGACGTGCATTGAATGTTGCGTAAACATAAAATAAACATTGTATTAAGATCGAAATCAAGCATGCTTTGATTGGAAAGCATCCACTTATTTTCCGAGTATCCAATCAAGAGTTGTTTTACAAGTAAAGATGGATTGTACAACTTACCTTGTACTTGATCTTTATAACATCTGCAGCCGACGTCTTTCTGCAATCCTTGATGTATTTCAACACACTGACAGGAACATCTGACATTTGCTTAAAATTAGACAACAAAATACGTGTTCACCATTAGGATGATTGTATAATTCAGTTTTGAAAGTTTTGAGGAAGCATTAACTTCTGATCAGTTATTTAACCGATTGCTCTAACTAACAATAAAACATGCTCTGAAGACTAAACGATCGTTCACAATCGTTGTGGTCCAAAACAAAAAAGTGACAATTTCCATGAAATGCCATTTTCACAAACACCGAACACGAATGGCAGAATACATGATATCTATGTTATGGATGAATAAAAGTCAGTATCATTGTAGTGGTTATCTGTTATTACTCCTATGCATGCCAGTCATTATAATCCACGCCTACTGGTCTACATGCCCCTCTGATAGTATCATACAAGAGTATACAAAATAATGAGTTGAGATCTGGATGCGCTTGTTGACATTTAACAATAAAGATATATAGAAGTATTACAATCAAATAATTATCATGTATGACAAGTTTATAAGAAAAAGAAAATGTTTAGCTTAAATAATGTCTACTGACCACTTTATCCGAGTTTGTAATTGAACGTAATATCTCTGTCATCTGTCTTTGAGTTTGATCATCACAAAATCGCTTAGTTTCCTGAAAAGTACTCGAGTATTTCAATTTACCATGAATACAAACTTCGTCATATTTACAAACATAGTAATTTAAGAATTAAGAAGTACTTGAAAATTCAGTTAGCTTATAATTATTGGGATAGCAGTATACGTCATACTTCAGTTATAGCATGGATAGAAAATAGCTTTACTGACAACAAAAATGTCCAGTAATATTTGTATTATATGTTCTTCATCTCCTTCAGATTTCTCCAGAATTTCATAAGCATCTGTCCATTGATTGTCATACAGTTCCTTATAACGATCGGCAAGTTTGGAAGGACGGTTCATATCGCTGAGGTCCACAATGTTTGGATTGTTGTTTGTTAGTTTATCTCCCATGCATTTACTCAACCTGCATTTTAAGAGAGAGAAAGATACACAAATAAGAATGTAAGCATGAATTTTGTCACCTTGACTTGAATCCTTCAAAATCATTTTATGTAGTATCAATCAATATGTATGCAAAAAAACACTAAAAACCAAGTGCGTATATTGCCATGTGTATTTTTCGGTGAAGTGGAGGAACCAGCAAAAATGCATTTTATAATGGTAACATTGACAAAAAAAAATAGGCAAAAATAATAGTTGTTCGCTCGAGTTCATCAATTCATACAACAAGCGGTTTACTGACCTTGTTTTAGTATCGTCTAATTCAAATTCAGTGTCCTTTAGTTCTTTCTCTACACGATGTAGCCTATTTTTCAATGCTTCGTAATCGTCAGAGGAATGTCTATCCCCCTGACCTCTTTCCTGTTTCTTCTTAAGCCTTTGTATATCTCCCTTCATTCTATTGTTTTCTTGTTCAAGGTCTGCTACATACGTTTCTAGATCAGGACTGTGTTGTTTAAGTTTCGTAATTTCAGATGTATGATGAGCTTTAGAACTATCCATCTGCTGTTGCTGCCTGTATTAAAAATTGTCATCACAATACAAAACATAAACATGACACTTGTTTATCACGCGACACAGCTTAGATATACATTTAATGCAAAGTTATCAACAAACCATGTCTAATATAAGTTTTAATGAACTGTATATTATGTTCAATTTCATGTTTGCACAAGCTAGGGATTTCAAATACATTGTAATTGAAGAATTCTATTATCTATAAGAAGAAAACGTTACTTTGTTATTGTGTCTCTCAGCTCCTTTTCTTTGTTATCCCGGTCGTTAATCTTTTGTTGTAGTCTGTCACGTTCTTTGCTTAGCGCATCTACACGTTTGTCCTTGTCCTGTTTAGTCTGATGAACCCCAGATATTTCTTGCTTGTACTTCTTTACTTCTTGATTCTTCTGTTGCAGTTCATTATCTAAACTTACTAATCTAGTTCGTAATTTCGCTATTTCGTTGTCTTTATGAACTTCATCATCAGATAATTTCTGCAACCTTTTATAAATGAAGCAAAGCGTACATATTTTTCAGACATTGCAGATAAATAAAGTACTTAGCTTTATTAATGTATGCCTACAATGTCGACAATATGTTGAACAATTCAACAAGCAAAGTTATTGTCCTATATAGCCAAAGACTATACTGTGTTTGCAGTCTTATGACTTCCTTTTTACGTACATATCAATACTACAATCCTGTTCATTATAGATAATTAACATAAGATACAATGTATGAACTGAACACGATTTACAATGTCAATACGATAGTGACATGAGTCATGTGCCATTTAAACATACTTTATACGATGCTTTTACATATCACGTAACTTATTCTGAGCTGTAACGATGGAACAATAGCATTTGACAATTAAATTTAGCATGCCTGTACAAACGGATTTGTAGAGTGCGTATAAGTAATACTCAATGAGTGTATTCTTAATCTAAAACCTAACTCCTTACGTATCAAATTTCTTGTTAAAAGTGAGTAATTACTTTGTTTTTATATCCATAAGTTTCTTTTCTGAATCGTTTCGTTTGTTCAACTCCTTCTGTAGTTTGTCATTTTCAAATGTCAAGGATTCTGTAAGTCTTTGAAGTTCATTTTCATTTTGCTGAAGTGTCGATATTTCCCTGTTGTACTTAGTTGTAAGGTCTGACTTTTCTTTTTCCAAAGCTCTAATCCTTTCATTTACATTCCTACCCGTTTGTTGAGAATTTTTTTCTACATCCGCCAATCTTGATCGCAAAGCTGCAATCTCTTGATTTCTCACTTCTACTTCTTCATAGCATTCCCTCAATCTTAACAAAAGATGATCGTACAAATGAAACATGGTGATGTATCAGATAATAATCACAATAGACATTTTTTAAAATAGATTCATGTTAAATACTACGTCTTGAAGATGAATTTTACTTACAAATCCCGCTGTGTTTAGTAGGATATGATCGCAGTTCGGTACACGACTTACACAAATCGCACACAAAACAGATAGAAGTACAACTACTTACCTACGCTCAGACTCCTTAAGATCACCTTTATACTTCTGAAGTGATTTTGCTGTTTGTCCAAGTAGTGAAGACGATTCTGTTGATTCCATTTTAGATCTTGATCTCTGTTCCACTAGGTCCTTTTTAAGTTTATCATTATCATGTGTAATTTTTTCCATGCGTCTTTCTAAGTCGTTTTTATCATGTTTTAAACTTGACAATTTCTCACTGAGCTCTGCATTACTGTTGTTGTTTTCGCTTTTCAAATTTTCAATCCTTTCTTTCGCTTCATGTTTTACTTGCCGAAGTTCATTCTGAGCGGTCTCCAACTCTTGTTTTAATACTACAATTTGATTTCTGGCGCTGTGTTCGTTTGCTGAAAACCTGAAAATATGTTAGTTATGAATAATGTACCATACAGATATTTGTGTCGGTTGTAACTATATTCTAACTACGCAAATATTTGACATTTTGTAAGGAAGCTTTTCACTATTTCAATCCGTATGATTTATTTGGTGACACATTTTTTACATGAAAATGGAAGGTCAACAAACATTTACTACAACTACAACTTTACTGCAAAGCAATGACTAGTACATGCAACCCCTTAATAGGTGTGACTATTACTTTACTGAACTGGCCTTAACTTTATAAATGCGGTGTTATCATAACTTGAACGAAAAACGTGCATCCACGATTGTTTATCTAACGGTGTTGCTCGCTGTTAACAATATCCAAATACAGTGTATTTACTTTGTTTTTGTGTCTTTTAGTTCCTCTTGTAAATCTTTTCGTTTGTTCAGTTCCTTCTGTAGTTTGTCATTTTCAAATGTCAAGGATTCTGTAAGTCTTTGAAGTTCATTGTCATTTTGCTGAAGTGTCGATATTTCCCTGTTGTACTTAGTTGTAAGGTCTGACTTTTCTTTTTCCAAAGCTCTAATCCTTTTATTTACATTCCTACCCGTTTGTTGGAATGTTTGTTCTACATCCGCCAATCTTGATCGCAAAGCTGCAATTTCTTTGTTTCTCACTTCTACTTCTTCATAGCATTCCCTCAATCTTAACAAAAGATGATCGTACAAATGAAACATGGTGATGTATCAGATAATAATCACGATAGACATTTTTTAAAAATAGATTCAAGTTAAATATTACGTCTTGAAGATGAATTTTACTTACAAATCCCACTGTGTTTAGTAGGATATGATCGCAGTTCGGTACACGACTTACACAAATCGCACACAAAACAGATAGAAGTACAACTACTTACCTACGCTCAGACTCCTTAAGATCACCTTTATACTTCTGAAGTGATTTTGTTGTTTGTTCAAGTAGTGAAGACGATTCTGTTGATTCCATTTTAGATCTTGATCTCTGTTCCACTAGGTCCTTTTGAAGTTTATCATTATCATGTGTAATTTTTTCCATGCGTCTTTCTAAGTCGTTTTTATCATGTTTTAATCTAGACAATTTCTCACTGAGCTCTGTATTACTGTTGTTGTTTTCGCTTTTCAAATCCTCAATCCTTTCTTTCGCTTCATGTTTTACTTGCCGAAGTTCATTCTGAGCGGTCTCCAACTCTTGTTGTAACACTACAATTTGATTTCTGGAGCTGTGTTCGTTTGCTGAAAACCTGAAAAAAATATTAGTTATGAATAAATGTACCATACAGATATTTGTGTCGGTTGTAACTATATTCTTACTACGCAAATATTTGACATTTTGTAAGGAAGCTTTTCACTATTTCAATCCGTATTATTAATTTGGTGACACATTTCTGACATGAGAATGGAAGGTCAACAAACATTTAATACAACTTTTATAGAAAATAACGAATCAAAAGTAATGACTCGTACATAATAGGTGTGACTATTACTTTTTTGAATTGGCTTTAGCTTTATAAATGCGGTATTATTATAACTTGAACGAATAACATGCATCCACGATTGTTTATCAAACGGTGGTGCTCGCTGTTAACAATATCCAAATAAGTGCATTTACTTTGTTTTTGTGTCTTTTAGTTCCTCTTGTAAATCTTTTCGTTTGTTCAGTTCCTTCTGTAGTTTGTTATTTTCAGAAGTCAGGGATTCTACGAGTATTTGTAATTCATTTCCATCTTGCTTAAGTCTCGATACTTCCTTGGTGTGCTTTGTAGTCAGGTCTGATTTTTCCTTTTCCAAATCTTTAATCCTTTCATTTACACTCCTACCTGCTTGCTGGAATGTTTGTTCTACATCTGCTAACTTCGATCGCAAAGTTAGAATTTCTTTGTTTCTCTTTTCTTCTTCTTCGGATAATTCCCTTAATCTTAAAACAAATAAAGCATAGTAAGTATCGCAATATCATTAAAAGATAAAATAATTTCAATTAACAAAATGATTCAAACTACCTTTGAATACCAATATTAGGCAGACAATAAGGTTTTAAATGCACGAGTTATACAAATCATTATGAACTTTGTGCACTGTTACAGATAGATGACACATATAAAATTAAATAAAGTAGAATTACTTACCTACGATTAGCGTCATTAAGTTCATATTTATAGTTGTGAATAGTTTGTGCAGAATCTGTTGACTTCTTGTCAAATATAATTCTCTGTTCCGCCATATCTTTTTTTAGTTGATCATTATCGTACCCAAATTGCTCGATACGTCTTTCCAAGTCGTTTTTATCATGCCTTAATCTAGATAATTTCTCACTGAACTCTGCATCGCTGTCGATTCTTTCGCTTTTCAAAATTTGAATCCTTTCTTTCGCTTCGTGTTTCGTTTGTCGTATCTCTTTCTTTGCGCTTTCTAATTCAAGTTGCAATAAGGCAGTTTTATTTCTGAAACTTTCTTCATCGGCTGAATACCTTAAAAACAATGAATTGATATGTCGTTCTTTTATTTTCATTTATTCTTATATCCTTACTACGCAAATATTTACACGTATTTACAGGAATTTTTCACTATTTTAATTCGCAAGTACTATGTAATGACACGTTCTAATGCGAGTTCAATTGACAATTAATACAGCTATTATAGAAAATAACCAAATACATTTGTAAGTGTAATTATTCGTACGCCAACTCCTGGGCGCTGTACCGGGCAACTTTGATTGAACTGGCTTAAAATCTTTCGAAATGCGGTACTGTTGTGAAGGTCAATCCAATAATGCATGTTGACTGTTTATGACTTGAAGGTACGGCATGATGTTAACAAGAACCAAATAAATTAATTTTCAAACAGATGTAAAGCAAACATTAAGTACTTAGCATGAGTATCTGTTAACTCCTTTTCTTTGTCCCTCCGTTTGTAAACCTCACTTTTCAGTTCATCATTTTCAGATGATAGATCTTCTACTTGTTTTTCCAGATCTCTTCTAGTTTGCTCAAGGCTTGATAATTCCATGCGGTACTTAGACGTCAGATCCAAGTTTTCTTTTTTTAAACTATCGATCTTTTTGTTTGCTGTTCCATTTGTTTGCTGAAACACATCTTCTGTATCCACCAGCTTGGATCGTAAGGTAGCGATCTCATTATCTCTGTTAACTATACTTTCCGAGTATTTACGCAGTCTAAAACAGAAATGCGCATAATGTTGATACTATGCTGATAAATGAAAGAAATAGACGAAAGCATCACATAACGGAGCAATATACGCTCAAAGGTATAGTTGATACACTCAGTAAAAACATTATCTTTGGGATACTTTTCATGCATGAATATGTGTATTTTTCTTTCAACCACGGAAATGCATGCACACAAATACAAGTGTATTCATTATAAACTAGACAATGAATATAGTTTAATATTGTGATAATATATGTCATGATTAAAATAGGCTTGTGCAATATTTTGTGTAATTGGCTCTGTGATAGAAACAAAATCAAAACACATAAACATAAAGAGTTACAAAGCGGACATGAAATAGGTCATATGATATTTGACCCTTAAGTTTGACCTTCACATTTAGGCAAGCTTTCCGAAACATGCACTGTAGCGCCGTATAGAGCTTACACCGTAAACAGCTTAGGTGAAAGCTCTATACGTTGACGATGACGCCGTATAGAGCTTGTCCCGTATAGAGTTTACCGCAAGCTCTATACCACAATGTGCATTATTCTGACGAATAGAGCTCGTCTGTATCAAATTTTATAATCATGCGTGCCATCATTTGGTATTCACCATTGTTGAAAACCACATAAAAATGTAAGACGAGTTGCACACAGAATCACTGAATAATAATCCAGAGCTAAGGTCAATAACTCTGTCAAAAGGTTAAATTTTGCAAAAGCTGACAATCCGTGCTGCAACAACTCTCGCATGAAAAATGTTAGAGTTGTGTACAAAAACATAAAAAAATACTGAATAAGGTAAAGGGCAAACTTTTTTTTTCGAAAGATTTCGCATTTTTACTTTTTTGTGTGTGTGAAATTAAGATTATAAAAACAAAATAGGAAAATTATAATCTACATATCGACCTTTAATTTTGGTTATTCGGCATGCAAGCTCTATACATCAGTCAAGTTACCTTTAGAAAGGTAAATTCATATGCTTGACGTGTAGAGCTTATGTGAGCTATATACTCGTACGTTGTCATCAACGCATGGCGCTTACGGTAAGCTCCAAACGCCGCTTGACAACGTAAAGAGCTTACATCAAAGGCTCTATGCGGTGTAATCTCTAAGCGGCGTAACAATTCATTTTAGAGATCGTCTCGATGTGGTGAACGGTCGGGTGAAATTTCATCGAAATACTTCGCAGACTGAAAGAGTTACAGAGCAGACTCGAAATAAGTTATATGACCTTTGGTCCTAAGTGTGACCTTGACCTCCAATTGAACCTTTCGAAACATGCGCTCTGAGCATCGTCTTGATGTGGTGAACATTTGGTTAATTTTTCATCAAAGTCCCTTTGATGCATTGGTGTGACCTTGACCTTGAAGCAATATTCTTTTCGAAAGAAGCGCTCTGAATGTCGTCTTCATGTGGCCAACTTTTAAGTAACGTTTCTTTGACGATCTTTGATGGGTAAAAGGGTAACAGAGCGGACACAAATTGTTATCTGACGCGTACAGACAGACAGGCGGGCGCCTGTGCCATTACATAAAACGGACCTTCGGGTGTATAATAAAATTAACATTTGGCTGTCTCATATTCTTTTACAGCAGAATACTAACATTATTCAGTTAGACAAACGTAGCATACTTTGATTAAAAATCATCGCATTTACTTGTACATCAGGCGATACAAATTAAAATTCATATATCTGCGCATACAATGTTTTCCATGTATGCCACATATTAATTTTCATTCGTGAAGAAAGACTTCTGAAATCCTACCTAGCTTTTGTGTCATCGAGTTCGTCTTTACTTTTTTTGTCATTGTGTTTGATGTTTTCAAGTTGTTTGGCATTCTCCTCAGACGTCTCCTCAAATGTTTGTCTTTGTTGGTTGATATGTCTCTTCAGTTCATTATTCTCATAAGAGAGCTTTTCTACATGTTGTTCAAATTCGTTTTTATCTTGTAACAATCTTGACAATTCTTTGTTTAACTTTGTTTCCATGTCCATCTTCTCATTATTTAGTGTTCGCATGTTTGCTTTCGCGTCATGCTCCAAGTGTAGAAGTTTTGTTTCCATGTCGGCCAGTTTGTATCTCAAGGTGTCGCACTCATTTTTCCAGTACACGTCGCTATCGGAGAAACGCATTAATTAGTACACACTTTTATTAAATGAATCTCAGCACTCATTTCACCTATCTAAGTTGGTCTAACATAAACATTCGATAACTTTTAACAATTATGTTCACAGTATCGCAATTTGCAATAACGTATAAACGTTTATGCAATACGATTTGTATTCATATTAATATTAACAATTTTCGTATTAATAACTTGAAGTTTCGACATAGGAATATGCTACGTAGAATAAGTTTTGTATACATGTATTATTTTTACGAACCTTGCCCTAGTTTCATCCAGTTCCTGTTGAAGGTTCTGATGGTTACGAAGTTCAGACAACAGTTCTGTAGATTTATTGTCATATAACTGCTTTTGTGTAGACATATCTTCTTTCATATTTCTGTTTTCCTTCAGAAGGACTTGTACGCGTTGTTCTAATTCATTGTTAGTCTGTTGGTATCTAGATAACTCATTTTCCATAGATTTGATTTGTTCGTCTGCGTTCAATGTACGTTGCTGAAGTGCTTGTTCCATATCAGCCAGCTTATATTGCAAACCGACAACCTCGTCGTTCTTCATCTGATATTCTTTCGAAAGTTCATGCAATCTTTAAAATCATCGTTTATTTCAAAATAAAACTTTTAAATGTAGGAATAATAAAGAGAATAATAAATAAGGAACATATATCAGTTTGCACAACACTGCAGGCAAGCTTACATCGTTAGTAGGTAACCTTAATGTTTAATGTTCTTGGTCTGATTTTCTTCATAAAGTTTCTGCAATCTTTTATATACAACGTATATTAAACTATCAAAAAGATGGATCTTTTATTAAACCTAATTGTTTTAGGTTGGGTGAAAATGTCCGGGTTAATGCTAGTAAGTGAGGACGAAATCCATCATTTTTTATTCAGATTTTAAAGTACATGATCTCATGAAAGATAAATTTCGTTTAAACATTACATTCAAGTTTGATTTGAAATAAGGTAATAATGGTAACAATGTAGTGCATAAAGTCAGGTTTAGATGGGCGTTTTATTGTTATTTTGTATTTCAAATTTATTTATAAGGAGCATATTATCGCTGGTACTGATAGATATATATTTAAATTAAGAAGGATACAATGCTATATACTCACTGTGATTTAAATTGAGCAATTTCAGTTTCTGCGTCATGACAACAATGTAGTTGGTTTTGCTGACCGTTTTCAACTTCTTCATTTAGTCTATTGAATTGCTGCCTTAGAATGTGTACATCAGTTTTTAACTTATTATTTTTTTGCTGAAGTTTGTATATTTCATCTTTGCATTTTTCACTCATATCTGATTTTGCATCGTTCAGTTCTTTGATTTGCAAGTCGTAGTCTGTTTTCTGATGCCTGTGTTCTCGTTCTAATTCATGTAGCTCAGCTTGTAAAAGTTTAAGCTGGTTATCCTTCTTTCCATTGTCATCTTTAAGTTTTTTCATCCTACATGATAATAATTCAGTATTATATATGCATTTACATTGACGCAGAACTGCTAAGTGCCATACAGAACACATATATAGCTACCTAACGTTTATATTGGCTTAGATAATTGTGAAGCATACACATCTTATCCAATTCTAGTTCATTTAATCTTTAATCTAATAGTAGCAGACAAATGCATTGATTTTGGAAACATAGCTAAGTCGGATTCTCAGGAATTAAAACAAGTGCAATATTTCATTTTTATATATAGACTACTGTAGCCGTAACTAGTAAGCATGTCTAAAAAATTAATTGTTTATATGTAGCAAGGTATGATGATACATGTGGTGGCCCGTATTGACAATTGAATGTAAGTAGACAGTACTGGACAATACTCACATTGTTTCATAATCTTGTACTTCCCTTTCTTTGTTAAAGAGACGTTGTTTTATGGTATCCAATGATTGTTGCTGATCATGCTCCAGTCTGTAATGTGTATTAGAGTTTTCATTCTTCAGTTTCCTGTTTTCTTCACTTAGCTCAACATTACAATTTAGTAATCTTTGATTCTCCTGTTGGACTTCTTTAACATATGTATTTCTTCTTTTATCGAGTTCAATTTCAGATGAGGTAGTAGTAATACGATCGATTTCATTTTGTTCCAAACGGGTAATAATTTGGATTTCTTCAATTAACTCACATTGTAATGATGTTATTATACCATCTTTCCTCTCGTTTTCTTTTTCTAATACCCGCAACCTTGAAAGGAATTTCCAGTCAATTTAAACATTGATATAAGAACATTCAATGCTTGATTATTTTTATTTACGTATGTAAACATCGAAACAATATTCTATAAATTGTCTAATATGTTTTGTTGCTCTTGAAGACAGTTTACCAAATCAGAATTGAAAGGTAAACCAGCAGTTTTCACAAGCAAATTTGACCATGCCCGAGTGCCATTCAGTCCGACAGTAACCTATATCTAATGTGTTGTTTCACGTAGATATAAATGATTATGATTGGAAATTATCATTAAAAATGCGATAGTATTTCGATTAAATTTCATGCTTTGTGTTTTATTAACTGTACATGTATTCCTGTCTTACATAATATCCACATGTGGGTGCAAACATGATGTAAAATAACAATAATAATTTTGCTTTCAAACCATAAAAAGAACGAATTCTGGCACTGACACGTACTTAATTTTGTTTTGAGTTTCCATATCACTCATCGATGCTCCATACTCAGGATTTACATGTTCCTGTTTTCGACTATTTTCGGCTGCGATTAGCTTAGCACGCCTCAGTATTTCATCCTCTCTTATTTTGTATTGTTCTTTCAACCTCGATATTTTGCAATCAAACGTGTGTTCAGCACTTCTTTTATCTTCTCTCATTTGATTCAGTACACACTCAGTGTCTTGTAGTTGTAAAAGGAGATTTTCATTCTCTTTTTCACTAGAGTACGATTATAAAATATAACTTAATGCTGTATATTACTTATATTAAGCATAAACTAAATAATACACATATTATTATATAATAAGTTAAACTAACAAATAATTAAATAGCTTATACAATGTACGATATGCTTACCACAAACACTGTCGTTAATAACTTATAACAAAAATTGATAACAATCATGTTTAGCGAATACTAGTAGTATAACTCTAACAGGATCTAACAGAAAGTAACAAAATACTATTTATGACTTACAAAGCCATTATTTGGTTCAGCAAGTTTTGTATGTTAATGTAAGGCATGTTATTTATCTTTGGTATGACTTCGCTTTCCTGGTAATGCTCTTTGGTAGGACTGCAGTTCATACCTTCAATGACCCTGTTTATTAAATAAGCGAATAGTAACATTGTATGTATAATTTTACTATATGACCTTTCAAACAATAGTGATAATTGTGACATACGAACTCAAGTTCGTCAGCCGCACGACATACGAACAAAATTAACTAAAATGTGTTTATAACATTCAGATTTTTTTGTGTACTTTAAGTTTATTATGACTTTATCTTATACATGTGGAATACCTTACATTCCATTCATGATGTCAGACAGCCTTCCTTTGTATGATGTATTCTAAGGTATTTGACGTCAATCAGTAATACTAGTTTCATGAACTTCTCAAGTTTCATAAATAATTTATTCATTTTGCTCCTGTATAGAACCACACTGAGTTTTTAGAAGACCTTAGTTTTGATATGGCTCTGTATAATACATACAATATATCTAACAAATACAGTAGCTACAAATAATAACTTATGTAGTTCATCGATACACATTTTGAAATAACATATCGATAATAATCTATCCATGTGCTTATAAGTTTATGTGAACATCTCCATCTAAAGAAATTCAGATTCCTTTTCTTACGTCTTGAAAAAACACATGTGTCACTAACTAATCGTATTATCGGCCGCTAAGTATAATTTCGAACAAAAAAAAAAGAATTGTCTAATGTGCAATATTGTTAAAACATACACGGATATATTTGTCGTCTGATACTGAGAAAGTTACAACAACAAAGAAGGTGGTCAAACCACAGACACTTGTTTGGTCAAAACTAATAAAAAAGATCAAACAGCGTTTCAAACCAACTGTGTAAAATACAATGAGGGTATGGTATGACAAATCAATGTCATTTGCGTTAGTTAGGTAAAAAAATCAATGTACTTACAATGGTTTATCTATGGGTTCTTCAGCCCACGCCTGTCTGGTTTTCTTTGGTGCTTGTGTTTGAGAGTATTTTATTATCTGTAAGCAAGGACAATTCGTTAATACTAAAAATAAATATGATTAAGCCATTTTATTTTTTCTCATAAGTCTGGGAAACACTAAAGATCTAATTTCGAGGATATCATACAGTATTACAGAACACGTGTTTTCTGATTATATTGGAAACTTTTACTTGTATATCTAACTCATGATTTTTTTTTGTGATTTAAGCAAATCTATTTCATCGATTAAAATAACATTGTGATTAATATGTTTGCATAAATATATAAAATGCATCTCACCGTCCCTTCGTTGACTTGCTTCCCTCTGTTCAGCCTTTTGGGGCTATGATGATATAGGTATGTGGGACATTTTATTTCGCTATCGTCAGTTTTTTTATTGTTTTTTGGTTTTGGAGGCGACCTCGAACCACCTCTTCTAGGGGACGCGTGTTCAGGAAATCTTTCTGCTCTGTCGAAAGACATTCTGTCTTCTCTACTGACAAATATATAATGACTGTACAAAATATTAAACAAATTAAGACGGAAAAACAGCCCATTCCATGTAACATTGTCTTTGGTGTGTTCACTTTCCCACCAGTCCTGATACAATAATTTACAAATACGTTTGTAACGATATAATTGAATAATTAATATAACCAGACGAACCATAAGAATGTATTCAGCAGTTCATTAACCGAAAATGCGACTAGAAATGTAAGTTTTTCATACACAAAGAGCAAACATCTCATGAAAATCTAGTACTTACATGTACTTCCTGTTTGTAATTTGACGAAGAAGCGATTAATTTCATATCTGAAATAAACTACATACTAGCACAAGCAATTGACAAGCTTACTTCTATACAGTATAACCTTTCCAGATCGGCCCTCTTGAGCAACAACCTCCCTTCTGCAACAGCGTGATTTTTTCCACTACATGATTTAACTATTAATTTAACACCGCTAGAGCAACAACCTTTCAACAACAACATAATCTGCTACTCCGAAATGGTGTTGCTCTGGAGAGGTTGCACTGTATTTGGTCGGAGTTTACTAATGAAAAATGTGGCTAACGTTAAAAGTTTCTTTTTTTTGTATGTTAATCACGTTCTCGGTCAACCTACATACACATCATGAACACCAAACATCTGTTCAAAGCACCAAGATAGCAATATACATGTTGTTACTGTATTACAAATATGTGTAACCTCTAGAGTTTATCGCCGCACCAACAGCCTGGGTCACTTGGCGAATTTTCCAGCATAAAGGTGAAGGAAGACCCAGGCGTACACCTAGCTAGAAACACCGACCAAGACTGTTTCCTCACAAAAAATAGTCATGCGAAATTTGATCCTGAGTGAACAGAGAGTGATCACACAGTCAAACCTGTGAACAAAGGTGGCCTTTATTCGGAGGTCATTTTGTTGAAAATAATCAGTGCCAGATTCTAAAACAATGGCCTTTATTCACAGCAAGGCTTTTATTAGGTGGCCGCTGATACAAGTTTGACTGCATATAGGTACTAATCAGAGATCATTTATAACCATTTGACCACAGAGGTCTCCTTTATGTAACACAGCCAGTATTATAATGGTGTAATATATGAGGACTAGCGATAACGAAGGTTAATATTATCTGAGTCAAGTTACTTGAGTTCACACATATGAAAGTAGAACAGTCAAAGTAAATAATTTAAAGACGTTTGCTGCAGTTTCCAGTTTATTTTCACATGGACATATAGGGAAAATTAAAACTCCTTCATGATTTTTTTAAAACGTTGCATGATCATAGAATATGATAACAGAAACATTTTAAACGAAAAAATGGGGATTGATGAACTCGTTTTTGAGTTATCTGCCCTTGAATTTGAACTTTGGGCTAATTTTAGGGCACTTCAAGGGCAGACAACTTATACATAAATCTCAAATGCCATATTTTTACTTTTGGTTTACGTTTTTTATTTTATTCTTAGTCAAAATGCACAATTTCATAAATGCTTAAATTGTTATCATAAAATTATGCTGTGATCATGCAAAGTTAAAAAAATGTCTATGTGAAAAAACTGGAAACTGTAGCAAATAACTTTACCAATTATGTTAACAACGTAAAGCCAATTTCAGTCAATATATACGTAAAACTGAAAACAATGAGTCATAAAATGTAACTTAACATTACGTCTTGGTTTATTGTTGTAGATTTTACAGTGAACAGGCTCGTGAATCCACCAGACCAATGTATTAGACTGAAGACATGATATTGGTAATATATTGTCCCGAATGTTTTTTGGGGGGGAGGGGAGAAATGGCACACCGATAGACACGAACTGAATATAATGTGTTAGAAAATTAAATTGTCCTGTTAATATACTGCTAAACTTTTATGATTGGACCAATTATTTTATAAATACATGGCAACATTGCCAATTAACTTAAAGAAAATCAAATGTTCTATTGAAAAATTAGTGATAAATTGTTAACGTAATAATATTGCTTACACGTTTTATCTGTTAAGTTTCAATTATAGTAAGCGATAATCCTGCTCACAAACTATTCAGAAAATACCGTGTTGAACGATTAGAAAGTTAAAGTAGTGTACGTATAATTAGATGTTAGTGATGAAATACTGTGTCTACTAACATATCTGCCCGCTACACTGCATTTAGTTTAGATGTAATCTATTGTGTGTACTGAATGTGTAACTATACACGCTAAGACGACCTATATTCCTACTTTCGATTTCGATTCAAAATTTTATTTTTCGCTTATAGAACACTCGCGTAATTTATAAAACAGTACAATTGTTTAATCTATCAACAATCTTTATTGAACATGAATAAGAAATGTTTTAAGAGCAATTTCTACTTTCGATTTGAATCAAAATTAACCGCTAAATTTTAAACATGCTATATCTAGTCAGTTCAAATATCATTCTTACAAATCAACAATACAGAAAAACTTCATTGATAGAATATAATAACAAATTAAGTACTTAATACTTGTTACAATTAAAAAATAACTCAAACTTACGTTAACTTGTTCAACTCGTTGCTAGCAGTAAACGTATAACGTTTGAAAATCATTCATCGTACGACCATCGTTCATTTTCTTGGATATTAATATACTTCCGCCTTCTCTGTTGTACTTGGCTACGAATACGATACACACAAGAACGACAACTCTAGATAGATACTGATTGTATATTCTACTAGTATGGAGTTAATTCTTGGTGAATTATTCTGATAGATTGTGAACAGACTGAATGTAGTATTAGAATAAGTCATAAATATAGTTGACAGTTTTTAGTTTTAATTTATAGCGAGGTTCTTACATGATTATGCGTGCACTTACTCCAGATTGAAACTAAACTACAATACAATACCACTACAGTCAAACCTGTATTAGCAGCCACCTCCGAATAAAGACCCCCCCCCACTGTGAACAAAGGCCATATTTTAAAAACCGTCAATGATTATTTAGAACAAAATGACCTTCGAATAAAGGCCACCAAAAAATAAAGGCCACATTATGTCTTTCCCTAGGGTGGCCTTTGTTCACAGGTTTGACTGTATAACTATATAGATATATTTCGATTTGAGATCACCAAGCCGATATCACAAGATTCCTAATTAGGTATATCACATGTAGATCGAACTACATGTTATAAGAATACTATTGAGTTATCACCTTGCACTATCCGCTGTCAAACAGACATTCATATTTCGTTTACTATTCATGAAGTATTCAAGAATAGTTCAAGAAAAAAGTCATATTTTCATGAATTCCATTCGAAGGGGATAAGCTGTATAACCCATCTACATAATCAACTTGTCTGCTTGGACTTAGTCCAAGTGTATTGATAGGGTTTTACAAGAGATAATCTAACCAATTACTGATTATTGTTAATAAATCAATATTCAGGTATAACAAGTACTGTTTTTGCAACACACTGATAGCAAAATATAGTATATCAGAATTATTTAAACAAACTGATATTTAAGCTTTAATAAATGCAATGTTTAGACTTGTATTGATCATAAATATGTTTTTACTTCCTTGTCCAATCAAGTCATGATAATGTTTGCACATTTTCTTATCAGTCAGAAAGATACATCGCTTTGGAAGAAACTAATATTTGAAGGAGTTTACATTCCAGTCATATATACATGTTTTCCGAATCGAAATATTTTATTTATTTGGTAGTAATTTGAAGGTGCATCATGCATTTAGACGATGAGTTCATTTATCACAGTACTTGCCAGGAACGTCTGTATATATGTTTAAAACAGATATAAATTAGCAACCTGTTTACTATATTTTTCATATCATATTTTCATATTCATAAACTATCCGGCAAAGCTGCTATTATCTATGAATGACATTTAACTCTTAAATTTACCTTTCTTAGGTTCTCATATCTATGATCTGGTATTAGGCTTAGCATTCTTTTCTGTCTGGTTACCCGACCTGCCCTATCCCCGCGACCCTAGACTTTTTATTAGGCCGAAGGAATGGTAAATCCTATGTCTCACCTTTTTTTCTTACCTTTCCGCGTGCTTTCAAAATCAATAAGATATATATATAGGCCTCGTTTCATCAAACATCTTACGCCACTTCTTATGTAAGAAGTGTCTTATCTCCCTTCTTAGCGTTAAAATACGTTTCATCAATATTTTCTTAGCTACGAATTCTAAAGTTTGGGAACGATTCTTTCTTAATTTTACGATAGCTCATGGGCTATCTTAAATATAAGAAAACGCAGCTTCTGCCTTTATTATTAAGAGACAGACTTTTATTTTAAGACTGTTGAGTGCGATGTACTAGATATTCGTAAATAATGGAAAAGAAAACCAGTTTTATGTTCAGGGGCGTAGCCAGCTACAATTAAATTTTATGCACACAAGAATGCAACCCCCGCTTTTGCTTGGTTGTGGATTTTTAATGCCCCGATATTCGAAATTGCAGAAGAGCGTAAAGTGTTTCCCCTGTCCGTCCGTTCGTCTGTGCGTCCGTCCGTACACACCTGAGGGTGGTTAGGGTTGGTACATTTTGGCATTGTGAGGTTCAATTACATGTACATACAAACTGAAATTGTGGGGACAATTTTGACTTATTGGGTGCGACTTGTGGAATAAAAATAACGAAAGGATCAAAGTGTGCACCCCACAACATGCCTCTCGTCTGTCCGTTCAAATTTTGGTTTCCGAGAAAAAACTCCAGAACTATTTTAAGGATTGGTTTCACATTTTAAATATAATATTAAATATATTTTGATATATAATATTAAATACAGGTCAAGTTCGATTTCACATAAAATCCAAACATTTTCACATGAGCTATATATGGTCCCTTATTGACTTAGCTCTCGGGAGGCATTCGTGTCAGACAGACGGAAACATTTCTAGTTTAAATTAAAACTCAAATGGTGAACTTTCAGTTGTATTTGCAAGGATTAGAAGCACTGGCAAATAGTATCTATTTGAATCATGCATTTTATTTCAAACACCGTGATTAACGATTATTAGACATAATATTAGCTTTAGACTTAAAAGGCATTTCTATATTGTTCGCATTTCAAATAACGTTACGCACTTGCGTATGTGCGTATCACTGATGTTATAACTTGTTAACAATCTGATATTTTTAAATCTTATTTTAAGACTGTGAACACATTTTTCTCTTCAAAAGAAACCTTTTTTGGCATTCCTCTCTCGATCGTATGTGCGTTTAATAAATAGCCATAAAACATACTTTTCATGATAAACATTGAAAAATAAAGCTAATATATTAAAATGCATTTGGAGTTCTTGTATTTATTAACTGTTCTTCTCCGAATCTTACTGTGAAATCTTACGGCTCAAACGATAACAATTTGATCTGACTAGCATAAATCATAAACAGTACGGTTGGGTTGTCCAACGACCTATACTATACATAGTATAGGTCTTGGGTTGTCCAACATACAAATGCGTGCGAAGTAATTCTTTGTGCAAGTTTGAGCGACTCAAAAACACATTTATCATGAGTTAATGTTCACATTGTTTAAAAACATATTTTCAGTTAATATATATCAAATAGATTACATTTCTGAAAGATTAGAGCTTCATCTTTAATTTGGTATATAATTTACAAAAATCTGTTGAGAAATAAAATTATCTATATAACATATGTATAGAATCAAGTGTATTCTTCTTATTTACATAGCTAGGGCCGGTGAATAAACTTTACCCGTGCAGACTGTGTCGCGGTCTTTACACATTTAGATAAGAACAGTTGGTAAAACGGTTTAAGAATTTCGTAAATTTTGTCGTAAGTGTCTTCGTAGGAAAGAATCTTACGAAAGATATAGAGAATATATTGATGAAACGAGGCCTAGTCCCTACTTCCCTTCCCTTCTTTTAATGAGGATGAAGCCAGAAACAAACCTTTTTACGCCATGTGTGTTTTGTGAGGGGGTGGGGATAAAATTCACTTTTGTGAAATAAATATTCATTAAGTACATTTTTGTTCTACAAACACTGCCTCCAGTATCCGTATACTGAGTTTTATACACATTCGAATAGAAAGTACTTAAGTGACGTGAGCCGAAGTCAGGTTTATCTATTCAATGGACACCAAAGTTGAAATTCGACGCAGTTTTGTCTATGTAAATATTTAAAAGATTAAAAATGATAACCCGAGGTATTGTTCAAAATCGATGTAGAAGTCTAATCTATGAAGTATTCAATCAAGTATAGTGTGTTTATAAGTTTTAACCCACAACCACCGCTTCAGTCGATGTTTGTCTCCCTTGAATTACAAACTTCAATGAATTTATAACTGAGACATGTGGCGACTTTCCTGCTTCAACGGCGGAAGAAGACCTATTACCAGTGTAGAACCACCGACCTTCCGTAACCTTGCTGGACAGCTTCCAAACGTGGAATTAGTCCTCTGGTGGAATTCGAGCTGACAACAGTGAGGGGACAGTAGTTACTAGTTTCCATAGTTTCAATGGTTTCTGTAGTGTATTTGGTGTGTTGTCCTTTCTTCTTGGACGACAGTTCTGACACAGGTCTGTGCACTGTATTAAGTGTATGGTTAACCAATGGTTGGAATGTTTTGAACATCAACTATAAACCGGACATGGGGCAAGGACACATCTAACGGAGGATGATACACAAATAAGATGTTACAAGCACACAAAAAGGATTTTATATAAAAGTAGAAAATCACAAAAATAAGTCTAAAATAAAGCGAATTCACAATAGTGAATACAAAAACACATTTATGAATCATTAGAAACAATCGCATGGCCAGAACGCTTTCAATACGTAAAGGTTGGGATATTCTGTGTTAACACATTTGAATTATTCTGGGCTCGTCTGTCACAGAGTCCACGTCGAGGTAACATTCTATATTTCATTATAAATTAATCGTACATGTATAAACAAATACAAAACAAATCTTCTTATATATAATTATATTCATTAAACACATTATAGTATATTTAGCTGTATAATGGTTGTATACAGTGTTTCTGATTAGTAGAACAAATAGTTCCATGTATTCTACTATATTGTTAATCTTACATACATGTACAGTCGAACCTGTGTTAGCGGCCACCTCCGAGTAAAGGCCACCCTATGAATAAAGGTCATTCATTTAAAAATTATTATTGAATATTTAGAACAAAAATACCTCCAAATAAAGGTCACCTGTCAATAAAGGTTTTCATGCTATTTCTTTCAAAAGGGCGGCCTTTGTTCACAGGGTTGAATATACATACTATTCAAGCAATATTTTCAGTTAAAGTAAGAGAAATGCATCATATCCCAAAGAATACAAAGGAGTTTCTTTTCACAAGTGAAATATGTTAGATGTGTGAAATGATTTTCTCACTGAAAAAAACGTAGATGCATTTTGAAATTAAATAGAAAATAGAAACCTTTTCATGTTTAGGGTTGAATATCACTATAAACAGATGGATTGTACAATGGTAAAAGAGATTCCTCTGGTGAATCACTAAGATATCTTTATACAGCATAAATGGGACAAATTTAAAACAAACAACGACAAAGATGCACATAAAACAACGAATGAAAAAAAAACCATAATTTCAATTATACTATCGTTTGCAAATCAACAAGAAATAAAAAGTCTGATAATTAATTTCTTTATGTTCTACTTATAATGCAAACTTCACGAATACAAGTCCATTATAAACACAATTAAAACGTTTGGATTAACAATTACCAAATATCTGATTATACAATAACTTGTTCTGTCTTTATGTTAAATCTATGATTATGATATACATGATCATCGTCTATATATATTCAGTTCATTTAGGATGTGACCCATTGTTGAAGGTCTTTATTATCTCTTCATTACTTGGGCTACACTTTTTGTGTAGGTCTATTCTAATGAAGGAGAATTACTAGCCACACTATGAAATCTATCAGGTTTCCACTGACCGCAAAACATAGTCAATGCTTTGAACTACTTAGCAAAATAAACACAGACAAAGATGCACATAAAACAACGAACGAAAGAAACAATCGTAATTCAATAATACGATTGCTTGCGAAAACATCTGATTAATTACTTAGTTGTCTACTTATGTTGACAATGCAAACCTTTCAAATACAATATAATTTAAACACACATTTTGATTTAACAATTACAAGAGATCTGATTATACAAGAAAAGATTCTGTCTTTATGTTAAATCTATGATAATGATATGACATATTGTATATATATCTCGGTTCATTTAGGATGTGACCCATTGCTGAAGGTAATTATTTTTTCTTCATCCCTTGGGCTACACCTTTTGTAAGTGTGGGTCCATTCTCATGAAGGAGTAAAGCTGGCCACACAGTAAAGTCTATCAGGTTTCCACTGACTGTATAAGCACTGTACAAACTTGATTTGAATGCCACCCCGTGCTTCAATAATGGTGACATGACAACTGGAGGGTCTTGTATCTATAAGTATATTACAACACGGATGTAGACAGAAAAAAATGTTGCTAGCAAGATATGTTATACACCACGAGTGATGTACGCAAATATCGCATAATTCAGATTTTATTCAATTTAATAAATCCAAATATCTCTATGTCTTTACTATAAGTACGTATATGTCATTTTGAATTTGATGTCAACCTTGACCGATGTAATTTCGTCGTTTCCTGAAAAGCCATTGTTTTTATCATTAGAATCTGCTACTTTATATATATATAATTTATTTGATTGAAATAACACAGTTCCTACTACTCACGTGATCCCAACATTAGTACCTGTTTTTTTTTCGTCAATATTACACTCACTTTACCATGTTGTCATATCATTAGAGTTATTACTTACGATTCAGTACATGTACATGTATGTATATTCTCAATGTCTCATATACCAGGATTTTGCCTGCAGATGTCTCGTGGTGTCGATGTGGTATTTCATACATACACCAATTTCACTTACATCAACATACGTTACAGATCTTGTACTTGAGTACGTCTAATTTTACATTGTTACATACATGACATATAATGTATGCATTTAAAAATGTTTAACTTGCTATTGACAGTAACTAGCACAACTTTTATTATTTGTATAACATATTGGTTTAACGTCTGTCATCGGGTAGATGTCAGATAAGGTGAATTCCAATCAGTGTTGTTCTTTATACGACATAAATGAGCAGCAGTGTCAATGGAATTCAAATATAAACAGCTGTTTGTCAATAAAACATGAAGACTAACTTACTGACATCAGCCAACAAATCTCAAAACACTCCTGCAAATAATCAGGTGTAGAGAGGGCTTGTTTGGCAAATACAAAGGCACCATCTTGTAGGTATATCTTATATTCCTGAAATCATTTCAATCTAAATGTATGTCCTATGTTATTATACTTGACATATAAATGAGTTACGGTTTAGTTCTAGATTTTCTAGAATAAAAATACTATTGCACCGATACATGAGTAACTATATTTTGGCAAATGAATGGGAGTTGGAAAAAAATTGTTTCAACCTAATCTTTCTAAAGCTTTCTAAAAAATAATAATGTGTACACTGAGCCGAATTTCAAACATCCACCACGTATACTAGCACGAAAAAGAAAACATCGAACACACTTTAAGTCGATTATCAGATGGACTATTAATATATTCAATCTAACGTTTACTTTGAATTCTCAATTTCTTGGCAAATATCGTTTATAAATATTGAAAACAAAGGCCCTATTCACTTATTTGGGTGTTTCCAATATTCGAGTTTTGAAATTAGGTGGGCGGTTAGACATTGGTCTCGGTGTACTTAAAAAGTTTGAACCTCGAAATTCTTTTTAACATCTCCAGCCGATGAAGCCTTTGTACAATCTTTGATGTATTTCAATACGGTGACAGGAACATCAGACACGCTCTGTAAATGATAAATTAAGTTTCTTTCATGTTTTGTACGTATTTTGTGACGTTCATCATGGCTGACACTTGTTCTATTTATATTGACAACAGTTATTGAAAAAATACAAATGTAACTGTTAACCTTTCGAGCAGATGTGAGTTCATGTACTTGTTTTGCCAACTTATAAGTAAAGAATGAATGAATTGAAACAGGATCGATATTGCGGTACAAAGATATGGTAAAGATGGGAATTCCATGCATAATGTAGCCCCGTCAATGTTTTAACGATCTTTGCAACTTACGTTTACATTAATATCTCTTCTTTCATATTGTTGCATTTTACATTTTCTAGTTTGTAATTTGTAAATCACCGCTATCATTCCTGTCACAATTTTCAATGTATATGTTATAGTTATCAATGAGAACACGATTAAAAATTGAAGCAATACTGGATACAATAATCCTTATGGCAATTTTACCACTTTGTCAGAACGTGTAACCGCCTTCAGTGTTGCTTCCATCTGGGTTCGAGTTTTATCTTCACAGAACTGTTTGGTTTTCTGTAATGTAAACATGATCAGTGGAAGCAATCTATTCATTTACATGTATTACAAAATAAATATATGTTTATATGCAAATAAACAAAACTGTTAAAAACACAAGCTACATCTATTTAAACATATTCTACTTACAACAAAAACATCCAGTAATATCTTTATGATATGTTCTTCATCTCTTTCAGATTTCTCCAGAACTTCATAAGCATCTGTCCATTGATTGTCATACAGTTCCTTATAACGATCAGCAAGCTTGGAAGGACGGTTCATATCGCTGAGGTCCACAATGTTTGGATTGTTGTTTGTTAGTTTATCTCCCATACATTTACTCAACCTGAATTTAAGAGAGAAATCAGTTTATTACTCATGCATTTACTCAATGAGAATCTAAGTATACAAGCATACTAACTTTAAACATTTTTACAATATCAATATGCTAAAGGAACCTAGGAAACCAGTTAGGTATATCGTGATTTGCAGTTTCCAGTGGAGGAAGAACAATCCTGCATTTTATAATGGGAACATTATACATATACAACAATATGAAAACACAGTTTGTTGAAATCGTCAAAACTTACTCATTTGTATAGATATTACTTAAGAAATTTTACTGACCTTGTTTTAGTATCCTCTAATTCGAATTCAGTCTCCTTTAGTTCTTTCTCTACACGATGTAGACGACTTTGCAATGCTTTGTAATCGTCAGAGGAATGTCTATCCCTCTGACCTGTTTCCTGTTTCTTCGTAAGCCTTTGTATATCTTCCTTCATTCTATTATTTTCTTGTGTCAGCTTTGTTACATAGGTTTCTATAACGTGTCTTTGTTGGTTGAGTTTCGCAATTTCAGTTTTATGGTCACTTGTAGAACTATCCATCTGCTGTTGTTGCCTATATCATACATTTGGATCAATATACATTACATGACTTGTAATACTATGGAACAAGGCTTATCTATAATATAAGTTTTAATGAACTACTAGCCTGAGAAAGACTGAAGTATACCATGTTGTTCAGTGAATACATTTGTACTCAGGTGTGACATTTGTACAAGTTGGTGATTTCAAATATGTAATGTAAGTGAAGTAAGATATTATTTACAAGAAGAATATTTTACTTTGCTATTGTGGATCTCAGCTCCTTTTCTATGTAATCTCGCTCGTTAAGCTTTTGTTTTAGTGTGTCACGTTCTTTGCAAAGGGCATCTACACGTTTGTCTTTGTCCTGCTTAGTCTGCTGAACTCCAGATATTTCTTGCTTGTACTTCTTTACTTCATGATTCTTCTGCTGCAGTTCTTTCTCTAAATTTGCTAATCTGGTTCGCAATGTCGCAATCTCATTGTTTATGCAAACGTCTTTATCAGTTAATGTGTGCAACCTTTAATAAATGGTGCAGAAAATAACTTTAAGACAATGTATACCTAACAAGAATACAAGCACTTACAGAGCATACACATTACCCACTGATTTACAAGGTAAAGTTTAAAACACAAAATCAAACGAAGGTGTAGATATTAAAACAGATTGCCCAAATGTATATTTTCCCCTACTGAGTTCTATAACCAAAGCACTCATTGCGGCAACATCAACGCACGTACAATTACATAAACGATGCACGTGAATCAAATAATTAAATGTTTGGAGATAAAGGCGTTTTGATAACTTAGAACAATTAGTTTGAAAAGTTGCAAACACTAACCAACCTTGTTTTTGTATTATCAAGTTCAAGCTCGACTTTGCTTAACTCCATTTCTGTGTGGCGTAGTTTACTTTGCAGAACGTCGTAATCGTCGAAAGTGACGCTTGCTTTCCTGTTACTTTCAAGCTGCGTCGTTAGTTGGGTTATGCTGTCTTTCATATCTGCATTTTGGTGTTCTAAATCTGCTACACATACTTCTAATTCCCTCTTCACTTGATCTGTCTCTCTCAAATCTTTCTCTGTGCGATCTAGTCTACTTTGCATACCATTGTAGTCATTCATCACTTTCTGTATACTTTCAAGTCGATTCGTTAGCTGGATTTTATCGTTGTTTATTTCATCATTTTCTCGTTTCAGCTCTCGCTTTTCTTTCTCAAGTTTAGACAATTTTGAGTTCCCCAGTGTATCAGCGTAAGTCATTTGTTCTTGTAATCTGTTTATATAGACGTTCAGTTGGATGTAATTCTGATATTACACAATTAAAAAACTAAACTCGTGTTTTAGAAAAAAACTGTATTTACGTCAAATACAATATATATAGTTGTTTTCTTTTAGTAATATTAATGTCTTTATATACCTTATAGTGCCTTCAAGTTATACTCTATAGAATACATAAACGTCACATGCAAAGATATCACTCTGATTTGCGAAATTACAAGACCGAATACTAACCACTTAGTCTCATACCAACACACACACACAAAAATAAACATTATTACTGACTCCATATCAGAGGAATCTTGACCAATTAACATATATACATTTACCTTGTTCTCATGACGGCTAATTCCCGATCTGCCTCTCTTAGTGCGGTATCTGAGTGTTGTAATAGACTTTTCAGGGCATTGTAATCAGCTGAAGAGACGCTTGTTTTTCTGATACTTTCAAATTGTGTCGTAAGTTGGTTTGCTCGGTCTGTCACTTTATTCTTTTGTTGTTCTAAATCCGATACATGCACTTTAAGATTCTCTTTCTCTAAATCTGACTCTTTTAATTTAATTTCGGTGTGAAGCAGTTTTCTTTTCATGTCATCATAGTCATCTACCCTTTTCTGGACACTTTCAAGTCGAGATGTTAGCTGGTTTATATCATTCTTGAATGTATCATTTTTTCTTTTAAGGTTTGCAGCGGATATCTCTAGATCATGTCTTTCTTGCTCAAGTTTGGCCAGCTTTGAGTTACCAAGATTATCAGCGAAAGTGGTTTGTTCTTGTAATCTGTTCGGTATATATGATCAGTTCAGTATTATATTATATAACTGATAAGAGAAGCACACGTACTTAAGAAACTACATATGTCATATACATAGTATTTTGTTTTCTTTCAGAAATGCACATGCGTACATTGTGTTGTTTTACAGTCCATAAAATGCCAATTAAATTCAGAGGCTACAACACCGAATATTAGCCACCAATTTCACACCAACGCAATCATTTTGTGAAAATGTATATCAGTTTGGCAGACAATAAATATTAAAACGGTCATAATTATTTACCTTGTTCTCGTAGCGGCTAATTCCTGCTTTGCCTCTCTTAGCTCCGTCTCTGTGTTGCGTAATTTACTTTCCAGGATATTGTAATCAGTTGAAGAGACGCTTGTTTTCCTGGTGCTTTCAAGTTGCGTCGTTAGTTTGGTTATGCTATCTTTCATTTTGTTATTTTGTTTTTCTACCTCTGCCACGTGCGTTTTAAGAATCTTCTTCTCTTTCTCTGCCTCTTCGAATTCCATCTCTGTGCGATGTAGTTTACTTAGCATGGCGTTGTATTCATCGTCTCTATGGACACTTTCAAGACTTGTATTTTGCAGGGTTATTGTACTTTGCATGTCCTTATTTTGGCGTTCTAGGTCCGATACGCATGTTTCTAGATCTCTCTTCTCTTGTTCTAGTTTTGCTATCTTGGAAGCCTCAAGTGTCTTTGAGTTGTCAATCTGTCTTTGCATTCTATGCGATACATGTTTAATTAAACATTAGTTTTATTTTTTTGGAAAATGAGCAAACGGTTGTAAGGCATTGTATGATAAACGATACAACTTATAATATTTAAATTTTATCTTTTGTTTCATTTAGTGAAATGTACATATTAACTTTAATATGTACAAAGTTTAAAAACTGTGTTCTGTGAAAACCAATAATCTTAAATATACCTAATTGCACTGCAATATGATTTTAAGTTTTATTTCACATTTACTTGGTCTTTACTGTGTCCAACTCCAAGGAAATTAACTCTGATTGACGAAGTTTGTTCTGAAGAGAAGCATTACTGATTTTCAGATAATCATATTCGTTTTTTGCCTTTTGATATTGTTCTTGTATTTTTCTATGTATCATATCATTTTGCCGCAAAATTGATCATTTTCTTTTTTTGTCTGAATTGTCTATTGTAATGCTATTTATTTCTTTAATGACTTCTGCTTTACGTATTTTTTAGTTTGTTTTCTGGTGTTGTAAAGCCTTAACTTTAGCGTGAGATTCATGCCATCTACCGGATTGATAAAGGCTTAATTATTGTGTATCATCATTTTTAACGGCCTTGTTTATAACAATATCAGACAAAAATCATTAAATTTCGTACATTCTTGTTTCGCACGCTAATGTGTCATTATTTGGTTAAATGAATTGCAACTAAATGGTTTAAAAAGTTCATGGTGATATGATGTAACCATCACATGTATCAAAGAATGATTACCAAAGTAAACTTTTCTATGAACCACTCTGATTTAAGCAACACATTTATTCATATCGTTATATGTTGGAAATATGCTTAAACTATTATAATTTTTAATCATAGAATTTTGCCGGTAACTAACATTGTTTTTGTTTCTTCCAATTTCTCTTCAACTTCTTTGGAATCAATTTCTTTACGACGCAGCTCACTTTGCACTTGCACTAATTTCACATGTGAGTCCATAGCGATACTATTAGTAGTTGTGTGTTGTTGAAAGCTGCTCGATATATGTTTGATAAATTGATCGACTAGAAACACAGAATGTATCATACATTTGGAGCAGTAAGCGTTTCATCTGTTAGATCTATATCTAATGAGCTTCTTTTTCATTAATGAAGTCGATGTACTATGATAACCATAATGAGTGTTTGCAAATTTTTTTTTTTGACAAATAAAAAATTCTGTTTAGGAACAAGAATGCGGTATCATAATAACTATGTTTACACTAATCATAATAGGTGCGGCGCAAATATAATTAGGATGTCAAAATAAATTACGTAAGACTACTGAAACTTTCGGAGAGAGTAATGACAATGCCATAAATCATTATGTACCTCATCTTGGTGCCTTCTAATTCCATGTTCACTTCTTTTAATCTTTTTTCAGAACGCCGGACTTTGTTTTGAAGACTATATTTGTCTTGCTTCAAGTCTTCATTCTGACGTTGTAAACTCCTATAACATGTGTCCAGTCTGTTTTTCTCTTCAGTGAGCTCGGAAATCGTATCATTCAACTGTTGTTTGTAAACCACCTGTTCTGCTTTGGCATTCCTCACGTCCTCGTGGGTTTTACGTAAGCTGCAATGCATTATTTTAGTCGGAATAGACCAGTCATCTAAAGTTCAAAATTGGCCTTTTGGGGAATAAATTAGTACATAAGCCATTTTTGGTATATTGGTTCTTTATGTGATAGAGAATGACCAGAAAAAAGTCCCCAAAAATCCTATAGTGCAAAAGCGAGATATTTGGGCTAAAAGATGGAAACAATGAATAAAACTACGAATTTCTGGAATCCCTGTGTATCTCAAAAACAGTTCATTCCTGACATTTTAAATTTGTTGGACTGATAAAAATTTATCAACAGCGTCTTTTTTAATGTTTTTTATATCGGCTTAGAATACAAGATGGCCGCCATAATCCAATATGGCCACCATAACCCAAAACTTCATTCGGTTTAAGATTAATTTTTGAATTGACGTATAAAACATTTTCTGCAATAAAAAACTGTCAAGTTAGTAGCTTTTCTAGTATTTTAGCATTGAAAGGTATTTAATCAATATATTTTTAGTATATTACATTATAAAGATTAATCATAGTACTAGAAGTACTGAGGGAATGCGAACTTTGTCGTATTTTCGCATTTTAGCATTTTCGTGGCGAAAACGCAGAAACTCGTATGACATGGCGTAAATCACCACCATATGTTCGAGCACTACTTTAAATAGTGAATGAAACTATTTTCAACATTAGTAAATCTAAGTTTAGGAAAGAAACTTTTGTGCGTTTGAATACTTAATTATTATGCATTGTACTTATAGGTTTTATAGTTTAAGTTGCAATAACATACTATTTCTGCAGTAATAACTTCAGCTTTTATCAAAAGTTTCACTCTGCAATGTATACGTATACAACAAGTGGTACTATTTTCTGTCTTGTTATTGGGTCGAGGGTAACTATTTTGAATATGATAATGTAAGAAAGTATCACCTTCACAAAAACATAGATTTGGTACTTGGTACTTTGGTAATCAAGAAGTAGTTCTAGATAGCAGAATGTATTGGACTTATTTTGTTTCAGATGCATTTTTTTGTGGAGGTTAGTTGTAACAATATGCAATGAATATGTTAGTGGCGGTGATTTTTATGTGATTACTTTTTACTACAATGTTGTTTTCCTATCACAATGAATCGTTATATTAATTTTCACTGTTGGAAATGCAATATTGAATGTTGTTTTACGGTCCATCGATAACATAAGTCATGTAATTTAAAAGCAGAATTAAATAAGAGGACGTCAAGAAGTATGTTATCAGATTGGTATAAGGATAATATTCATGATGATAAGAAATGAAGTGCACTAAAAAGTAAAATGAAATAGTTGCAATTTATATTTAGTGACAAAAAAGAAGAGTGTGTGAGACTAACCTCATTTACATTGTATTATATTATAGTGAATCAGATTATATAACATCAGATTAAATGGGTTGATGTGTGGTATGTTTCTTTCGTTCTTGGTATTTTGTTTGGAAAGTGCCAAGTGGTGGAATTACATTCAAAGATATATTTTGATAAAGTGTAATTAACAACTCGCGTTTAACTAGCGTTAAAGAAATTTAATTTTAGTTTTAAAATACAAATGTATAATGAGTGGCAAGTTTTTTTATGTTAAAAAAGGGATACTTAGTACTAGTATTTCATTTACCTCAACAAAGAGGATGCTACAGGGACATATCTTTAACCATGAATTACAGACTATGTAGTGATTCAAAGGCTATTAGGTATGGTTTCCAGGCTGATTCATATACAATGGATTCGTAGTCCAGTTCTGAATGGATAAGAGACCGATATAAACGTATTAGTACTTTTCTGTTAGATATTCAGTCAGTGACAACTTTCAGGAGGTATTGAGTCTTCAAGCAATTACTTTTTGAGTGATTTAATATGACTAATATAAATGTAAGTCTGGAGTCAAATATAACCTCTAGTCTCCTAGATAATTTTACGTCTGGTACAACCTGAATTGGTGTGTTTCCCATATAATAAGACATAGTTCCGGATGCATTCAAAAATGTATTGAAACTGTGAAACCATTTTGATCCGACAAAAGTTTCATAACAAGTATATCATGGATGGGGCCGTCTTTTAACGAGGTTTATATTTTTAGACTCTAATCATCAAAGGATCAAGTAAAACTATATACACAAAGGGAGCAGTCTACTCCTGGATTTATAACTTCAACTTCACTATAAACTTTGATACTAAATGGGGTGACCCACTGGATACAGCCCTGCGGCACACCCATTTAGTGTGTGGGTAGATCTGAAAGAGAGTTTCCCACTTGGACACCGAAGAAAGCCACAATAAAAAAGTGGAAGGTGGCATCTGAGTATTGGGTGATGATCATTAGAAAGCCCAGCTTAGGAATAGGAATTAGCAATGCTAAGAAGAAGGGAGTTCATCCGATTTCCATACATTATTAAACGTATCAAGTGAAAGAGAAAGAGTATTAGTGGGCGTTTAAGAAATTAATTGATAATGAGCTTTGTCTTGCCCAGAGGATTTAATTGTACTTCTCTTGCTTTTGGAAGAGATATGAAGTTTTTCTCTCATCCCAGGTCTTGTGTGCATGAAAAAAATCTATCTCTGTGTAGCCTAACGTTGCTAAGAGACTTTTACATGTCAAGTTGGATATGACACTTGTGGAAGTGACCACTTTCCTAGCCTATTTCATCAGCATGTCCGTCTGTCTAAGACCAATCCAAACTGCGGAAGCTAGCAATAGCGAATTTGAAAAAAAACTTCTTTGAGACCAGACTTATGATTACTCATGAAAAGTTAGAAAATAGTGAGGATGTTTCTAACATTGTTACTTCACTGCCCATAGAGACAGCTGAAGGCTCAATCCATCTGACCTCCACAAACTCTAGAAGCCATGACAAACTACAAATGTATGGAATAATGATGACTGTATATGGACTACCTTAACCCTCAATGAAGCCATAAGGAAATTCAATCTAAGACTAACTGATGAAAAGCTTAACTCCTTTTGTATATCAAGATAAAAAGCTCGAAAATCACTAAAATAATTGGGAGACTTTGTCTCAAAACTGAATAATATAACCTTGATTAGAAAAACGTAGGAATGGTTTACAAAGTCAATGGAGAAGGCTTATCTCCAATTAAGCATTTGTCTGTTGACAACAATGATACAGACTACCTACCCCCAGGAAGAGGCACTAGCTACTGCATTCGAAAAAATGTCTTCATCTGAGAACTGTATTCAGAAAAGATTAAAGTGAAGAGAAGGAACCCATTGCAGGATGTAGATAGGTCTTTGCACTGGCATCTTTCATTATTGTCTGTTTATTTTTGTTGTATGACCTATCGACTCTAATTTTAGCAGCCTTGTTGTATTTATATCATGCATAATCAACATTAAAAATACAACAGTTCTCAGTATTTGTCATTATCAAAGGTTAAAAATGTCTTAGGCGTAATTCTGAAGTTGAATAATTATAGTGGTTCTAGAATGTAATTTTTGACTTTTACACAGTTTATGCCCAAAATTAAAAGTAATTACTTTTCTTCTTACATTTGTAATTAGAATATATGGCAAAATAGTCAAATTTGGAATTAAACAGTAAAACAATTTGGCGGCCATTTTGGATTGGAGCGGCCATATTGGATTTATGCAATGAATAGTCAAAATTAAAATACAAAAGTTGTTAATATTCATCAATATCAAAAGTTAAAAGTGTCTTGGGCATAATTCTGAACTTGAACAAATACTCGTATAGTGCTCTAGAATGTCATATTCGAGTTTTTATACAGTTCATGCCCAAAATTACATCGTGTGCTTTTATGTAAGTTTCACTATCTTATTTATTTTTTAATAAATTCATCATAAATAAGATAAAAGTAATCTTTATTATGTTTACATTTGAAATTAGATTGCCAGATATAAGAGGCAAGCAGTCAAATTCGGATTCAAACAGTAAAAACAACATTTAGGCAGGCCATTTTGGATTATGGCGGCCATTTTGGATGCAACTCGAGAGTAAAACTAAATCAAAATTATGTATTTTATCAATACACATAATCTTGGAAAATTAAAACTCATTTGGCCAAATAGCTTTTGAGTTATACATCGATTTCTGAAATTCCCAGTTTGGTTTATTTTTCAACTTTTAGCCCCAAAATATCGCTTTAGCACCATGGGATTCTTGGGGACTTTTTTCTGGGTGTTATTCACCACAAACAGAACCAACATACCAAAAATTATTTATGTACTAATTAATTCCCCAAAAAATTATGATGACTGGTCTAAAAGGGATATAATAAATATTGGTATACATTTGTGTGAAACAAAAAAAAAATACATGTATAACCAGGAACACTTCTAATCCCGACATTTTATAGGGATGAGTCCGGATTATTATTCACGATTGCTTTAAGAATTCTATACCGTATTTGATTCCTGTTGATGACATAAGCTTATACATTTCCGACGGCTGTATACGACTACACAGCAATTGTCAGAATCATAGAATAGCTATTTTAGCATTGTTCATCAATATTTCTCTTTAACCGTATCACAAGATTGTTATTAGTTAATGTTATATATCCATAGTACGTTAATATCCAACAGAAGTTGAATGAATTTGTCTTTAACCGTATCAAAAATAGGACAATAACTGATAGATAGTCTCACCTTATTCTCATAGTTTCCAACTCTTGTTTTTTATTCGTAAAATTAAACTCCAGTTCATGGTATTGATCTTTCAGAGAGTTATATTCGTTCGCAGAGCATCTTGGAAATTCATCTTTGTATGCAATCCTGAAATGTCCCGCTGACTGCGTAATAAATGGATTGTTGCCACCGGTCTCAAATTCATCTTCGTATTGATGTTTAGAGTACGCTTTTGATCGTTCCGTGTCTAATTCCTCCTGACGCTTGCGTAATCTGAAAAAGATGCATACATTGATTAAAACAAGATAATGTTTTTTTTTTAATTTGCATAAAATGCATTCTATGCTAACATCCCTAATTTGGTTGTTTTAGTTTCACATGAATGTTCATAAAAATAGTCTATTCAATCAGGATATTAAATTACTTATGACATGATGCCTTACATGGCACATATTGCTTTTATCTTTGAACATTCTGAACTTTGACGGAAGAAACACTAAACGATTTGCTTTTAACCGTTATAGATGTTTCGATTTTTTGTTTGATGTAAATGTTTACAATCGCAGAAATCGTATGATATTTAAGGTGGGAATTCTATCATCCAAGGTCAAAGTCAGAAAGAAGTTTTCAGTTTTAGTAACCGATTAAGCTCGAAATTAACTCAGAACATTTGATACGCAAACGTAGTGTTGTCTTGAACACCGCAAAGTGTTGCAGTTTTCTTATTTGATAATAATCGTAGAACTTAAATTTCGTATGAATAGGCCTACTCATAAGATAATTTGCTATTTATCAACATAAACTTAGACGCACAGAAATGTTCACGAAACAAAAGTGCTTATTATTTCAACATAATTGTGATGATCGTGTAAATTTAAAGTTAAACGCAAATAAGATTTGTGCATTTAAGTCGTATACGCGTGATATCGCACTAAGGATTAGTTGTCTCATGGTTGCTACATTAATATATGTTCATAACTCTTACTTGGTTTGTGCATCTCTCAGTTCATTTTCATATCGGCGAAGCTTTTGATTTAGATTATTAATTGTCAACGTTTGCTTGTTATTAGATCTGTGTAATTCTGCAAGACGTGTAGTAGTGTTCAGCTTAAAATCATTGAGTCTTCTCACTAAGTTATCATTCTGTCTTTGAATATAAGCAATATTGTTGTTTTCATTCTCCCATTTTTCATTTCTGTAAGTGTATAATTATACACATCAACTAAATAAGATTCGCCATAATTGTCCTAAGAGAGTCGCATTACACAATCTAAAAATCATTAGAAACGTTTATTTCTGCCAAAATGTAGAGGAATACATGTACAATATCATTTTGATTGAACAATTTGATTTAAATTCAATAATTCATATAATATGTGACCATCAAGTCTAAACATAATTTCTGGAATTAGACGACACAAAACCTACAACATCATCAGAACAGAAAAATACTTCATAACCGTTGTTAACGAAACAATATTGGAATCATATTTCGGATGTCGAATTTTTCAAATACTTACAGTTCGGCTATTTCTTTATCTCTCTCATTTATTATAATTTTCAAATGATCAACAGGTATTTTGGACGCTGCTGCTTGTACCTTAATTATCGACAAAATATAATTATATAACTGAGAAATAAACACGCACGTAATTTGAAAAGAACGCTATTTTAATATGTATTTCATACGACTAGCTATGTGACATAAACTCATTGATAAAATGGAATTTTTCATGGGTTTGGATGATAATTGTTATATTTGTCTGAAGTTAAATCATTCACGTAAACTTATTAAACCAGTATTGAATGAATAAGCTGACACCTGTCTATATTCACTGCTAGAGGAGGACCTAGATTGTATACCGCTCATACGCATATCTTCATTTTTCCGTAGATGGCTGATGGCTGCTGTAGATGGCTGATGTCCTGTGTCAAATATCGGTCGAGGACTATAAGTTTGTTGCTGGTGGCTGTAATTTTCATTGGCTGTTTTGTCTGAACTACGTCTTCTTCTTCGAACACACAATAATTTCCTTTGTTAGAAAATAAGTACGTAATTCGGTTGACGTTGTGTTGATGTGAACTGCGTTCAGTCGAACATATCGATATCATACTACTCCATCTAAGTCATCTAGTGATTGGAAATTATCCACTAAATGACATCAAATAAATTTGAAGACGTTTAGATTTTACATTCGTTTTATTATAACCGTGTAACATGAAATGGGAAAGTGTCGTTGTCACATTAACGTAACAACTTTAAGTGTTTCATGACAGCCATGCTGAAGTAGCCGACCTATAATAGTTTAAAGGCAAACTTAAAACACCAATTATACTCGGAAAAATCACCAGTGTGGTTGATTTGATAAATTCCCACATTCACATATGTATAAATTATGTTCCTTAGTACATACCTATAGCTCATTGTGGTGGCATGTATACAACACTTCTGATGATATGTGTGAGTCTGGAATATTGTAAAGCGTCACATTTATCGGCTTGTCTAATGGAATACGTTTGTTAATTAAATTATCAGACAATTATATGTCTTCCTCTAATTAAGATTTCGTGCATCGTGGTATTTTAACATGGTCACTTGGAAAAATGCCTCAATTTTAAAGTGTGTTCTATATAAGCACGAGCTAAGTGATGTAACGCGAAATGTAACTAGCAACCTCTGTATTTCTGTCACAGACTACATGACACATATCGTTCACTAAAAACATGAAAAAAGTAGATATAAGAGAGATAAAACACAAAGAATATCCTAGGTTTGGGATAATTCAGTCTATCGTACCGCATGTTCTATATTACATATATACAAAGCCACATTTAGTGTAGCGTTGAATATCAAGCATATTTAGAAAAACTAATTAATTAATGAAATAAGTTTTGTCTACTTTCGATTTCAGTGTTATTTGAATCTGACTCACTCAACAAAACGAGTGGAACAGTGTACTCAACTTTAGTTCATAAACTGGTTTTAACGTTGAAATAACTTAAAGTAAACACTGCGAAATTATAAATATTGTTATCAAATATTTTTCCGTTAATGAAGAAATGCTCTATCAACTGTGAAATATATCATGTTCGAACTTACTTGATTAATAAATAAATGTATTTAATAACTTGACAATGTGCATTCTATATTAATTGTTATTTATTCGAACTTACCTATGAATATCATAATTCAAAAATATTTAGAGAGATGTATAAAAATATTCATTAAATGAATACGTACCAAGTACCAATTTCGTTGAAATAAATATACTTCCTTGTTGGTTGTCCTTCAAGTTGATCAACAGGCCTGTGTAGGATATAGAGAGAGATATAAGCACATATTTGATAAATTAATTCGGTTGTGATAACACATAGTCTTAAACAATATGACTATCCATTTTAATACTAACTACACAATCAATAAACGCAAATGACATGGTATATAAATGTCCATGATGCAATATTCAGTGCATATACTCGTACCTTGTTCAACTGATCCAAATGATGTTTTTCCAGCATGTGTCTTACAGCAAATATATGATCGTTTCCTTCTTGCTGACTGTAATTAAATAATTACCTAAGTGTTTATCCGACATCCTGAATGTAGGTTTAAATAAATGTTTAAAACGAAAGTAACGAACATTTGGTTAGACAATAATAAGACAGATTTCATACGTGGAGTTGTTTCCCATGTCAAGTTAATTCAAACTGTTTTAGTACTTATCTGAACTTGATATTATCAGCATGATCTATGGCTTCAGCAGGATAACACACAAAATAATTATTTTAAAAAGATAGTTAAACAAGTTCTAATTGACCAAAACTTACAAAACTGGCATTCCTCCCTTGATAATTCAAATAAAGGAATAAACTACTCTTTATTCAAAGAATCCATTGAACTTGAAGGCTACTTCACTAAACTAAATAAACAAGAATACTTAAGTATGTTAAAGTTCAAGACTGGTAATCACCATTTCCCGGTAGAAACTGGTAGATGGACTGGACAAGAAATCCATGAACGTAAATGTTTTTTATGCGATTTAAACGACATAGGAGATGAACTACATTATTTGTTAAAGTGCCCTTTTTTGATAACGAAAGAAGGAAGTACATCCCACAATACTACTACACAAGACCAAATATTCTTAAATTCAAAGAATTAATAACAAGTACCTCAAACGTCCAACTTAAAAAGACATGCAAATTTATAAACTAAGCTACTTTTAAAAACAATTAATTAAATGCACACTTATTACACGAATTAAAGATAGTAACAAGGCAATTAAAGCAGATGTCATCTAGACAAGTTCGTTATTTATTGTTCATTTTATAATTTTAAAGTGTTGTGTATATGTATACACATGTTACTGTTAATCTCGTTATAATATGCTCGGCAAAAATGATCTTAATGCATCTACTTTAATTCAAACAGTAATATATAGCCGTCTTATTGAATATCAACCTGTAATTCACAAGATACATATACTGATACAACTGAGAAAATAGTAACTTATATTATTACATGTACTATAATTCAAAAAAGTAATACCTGAGATCATTTATTGTTCCATGTCTTTTTAATGCTTCAAGTCTTTTAATTGTTCCATGTCTTTTTAAACCTGTTGTCATAGAGTTTGGCTCATTATACTATCAACGTAAATCCAAATTGTGATATGTTTATACTAAGGTAATACCTCATTCATTAAATAGCACGAGGTCTTACTTCAGCCTATTTAGCTACCATACACAGACAGTCACGAAAATCTCGTGCTGTGCTACCCGTAATGTTTACAAACTGTCGATCCGCCCACGCTAGTATAAATTGCCCACACCTATAGACAGTTTCAGAATAAAATCAACGTACGAGTTAAATCAATGGGGCATTTACCCCCTTCCCCCTCCCACCAAGTGCATTATTTAAAAACAAAACACACACACACTAAAATAACTCTCTTCACATACCATGTCATGATTTGAATAATTGTATTATGTATTATTATACCATGTCATGATTTGTATAATTGTATTATGTATTATTATACCATGTCATGATTTGAATAATTGTATTATGTATTATTATACCATGTCATGATTTGTATAATTGTATTATGTATTATTATACCATGTCATGATTTGAATAATTGTATTATGTATTATTATACCATGTCATGATTTGTATAATTGTATTATGTATTATTATACCATGTCATGATTTGAATAATTGTATTATGTATTATTATACCATGTCATGATTTGTATAATTGTATTATGTATTATTATACCATGTCATGATTTGAATAATTGTATTATGTATTATTATACCATGTCATGATTTGAATAATTGTATTATGTATTATTATACCATGTCATGATTTGTATAATTGTATTATGTATTATTATACCATGTCATGATTTGTATAATTGTATTATGTATTATTATACCATGTCATGATTTGAATAATTGTATTATGTATTATTATACCATGTCATGATTTGTATAATTGTATTATGTATTATTATACCATGTCATGATTTGAATAATTGTATTATGTATTATTATACCATGTCATGATTTGTATAATTGTATTATGTATTATTATACCATGTCATGATTTGAATAATTGTATTATGTATTATTATACCATGTCATGATTTGTATAATTGTATTATGTATTATTATACCATGTCATGATTTGAATAATTGTATTATGTATTATTATACCATGTCATGATTTGAATAATTGTATTATGTATTATTATACCATGTCATGATTTGTATAATTGTATTATGTATTATTATACCATGTCATGATTTGAATAATTGTATTATGTATTATTATACCATGTCATGATTTGTATAATTGTATTATGTATTATTATACCATGTCATGATTTGTATAATTGTATTATGTATTATTATACCATGTCATGATTTGAATAATTGTATTATGTATTATTATACCATGTCATGATTTGAATAATTGTATTATGTATTATTATACCATGTCATGATTTGTATAATTGTATTATGTATTATTATACCATGTCATGATTTGTATAATTGTATTATGTATTATTATACCATGTCATGATTTGAATAATTGTATTATGTATTATTATACCATGTCATGATTTGTATAATTGTATTATGTATTATTATACCATGTCATGATTTGAATAATTGTATTATGTATTATTATACCATGTCATGATTTGAATAATTGTATTATGTATTATTATACCATGTCATGATTTGTATAATTGTATTATGTATTATTATACCATGTCATGATTTGAATAATTGTATTATGTATTATTATACCATGTCATGATTTGTATAATTGTATTATGTATTATTATACCATGTCATGATTTGTATAATTGTATTATGTATTATTATACCATGTCATGATTTGAATAATTGTATTATGTATTATTATACCATGTCATGATTTGTATAATTGTATTATGTATTATTATACCATGTCATGATTTGAATAATTGTATTATGTATTATTATACCATGTCATGATTTGTATAATTGTATTATGTATTATTATACCATGTCATGATTTGTATAATTGTATTATGTATTATTATACCATGTCATGATTTGAATAATTGTATTATGTATTATTATACCATGTCATGATTTGTATAATTGTATTATGTATTATTATACCATGTCATGATTTGAATAATTGTATTATGTATTATTATACCATGTCATGATTTGTATAATTGTATTATGTATTATTATACCATGTCATGATTTGTATAATTGTATTATGTATTATTATACCATGTCATGATTTGTATAATTGTATTATGTATTATTATACCATGTCATGATTTGAATAATTGTATTATGTATTATTATACCATGTCATGATTTGTATAATTGTATTATGTATTATTATACCATGTCATGATTTGAATAATTGTATTATGTATTATTATACCATGTCATGATTTGAATAATTGTATTATGTATTATTATACCATGTCATGATTTGTATAATTGTATTATGTATTATTATACCATGTCATGATTTGTATAATTGTATTATGTTATAGTATTCTCTTGTGTTGCTAAAGCAACGAGAGATAATAAAGTCATGTTCTGTTCTGTTCAGTAATGCAAACATAACAACGACAATGACAATTCTTTTATTTGATATTGGCCCCCAGCCCATAACAATAATATAAACATTTTAACAGAATATACATAGGTTAGTACCTGAAATAGACACACAAAGTTTGAAAAAAGTGGTAAATGAACATTTCTAGGTCAGGACAAAAATATGAACATTAAACAAGTGATAAATACATACATATATTTACATTTGCTTACTTCTGACAACTTATTAGATTTTCAGTAATTTGTAGGGCTGAGTATCAATTAAAATTATCGATACGATATTTGTATCGAGACAGAATGATCGATATCCGATATATCATTTGATGTTCTATACATATGGAATTAAAACAGAAATACTGCCAAACACTGACTGTATTGGCACATGTACTTGACACAACATAAAATTTTGGCTGCATAGGATACTTATATACCTAATAATAAGGGAAGGTATATAACGTTAATTCTGCAGGCATGTCAAACACTAATGCTGAACTGCAAACAAACTATTTTCTTCTTGTGGTTGACAGCAGGTAGATTCTATATAATGTGCATCAACTTTTTATTTGATGAAAATTCACAAAACGCACACAGCACGGTCCAAAACATGTTTTTAAAATTATATTTTGTTTTGATCGATATTTGTTCGATACGTGAACGTTCGATACGATATATCAACCGAACCCTATAAACCGGTATTCGATATGATACGTGAACCGGTACTAAGCCCTAGTAATTTGGTATATAAACCAATACACTTATAGATAAATATGAATTTAAATTACTGCTAATTAATTTAATTTTGTAAAATGTAGAATGTTTCCATTGCGCAGTTTACCTTGTCAAAACGAAATACAAGGCAAACCTAAAGGAATGTGGTTACATACATGTATATATGATATATCCAAACGATTATAATAGGTATTTAATCTTAACAATGATTATTTGAGTATACATGTCATACCAGACATATCGAAACCATTGCTTCATGCTATTTTTCTTATACAAGAAACCCAATTATTTTGACCCCGGTCGTCTAAATATTTCAACATTAAATAACATTTTTTTAAATTTTGAGCCAGTAGTTAATTCTTCTTTTAGCTGCATTTATAAACCGTGGAAATCTCCCGCAATCACCCAGTACAGCAACAGTGATTGTTTTTATGGTTTTAGGCACATATAGCGCTTACAAGCATAATTATGAATAATTTCGGTTAAGTTTGTCTCTGAATACCACAGATTTCTGCGCCGTACAGTAAAATAGGGCTCATTTTAGTATTAAATATATTGCAAAAAGACATTATAGGGTAAATGACCGTATTCATATAACTTTGATAAAATATAAATGAAAACACGTTTAGCCTTTAAGGCTTGTTCACGAGCCATTCTTGCGTACGATAATTGCTGTGACAAGGTAACTCCGACATATGTAAAACTGTTAACTGATTGGAGAACTTTACCATTATAAGTCCATTTCTCATGTTTGGATAATACCCCTCCCTTTTTAAATACCATTATTTTTTAGTATTAATCTTTACCCCCTTATCAAGACAGAACTTATGTAAAACATTTAGTAATTTCTGTAATCCTATAACTGTGTCTGCTGTAAGAGCAAGATCATCGGCAAATAAAAGTGATACTATTTCAATAACATCTGGGAACAATTGAACACCCCTTACTCCACTTTCTTCAAAATAGGAACCAAGTTCGTTAATTAATATTAAAAATCAAATAGGCGATGCTAAACATCCTTGTTTTAAACCTACAGGACGGTTAAAACTTTCAGGCAGGCCCTCTTTGGTTCTGACAGAAGCTGAATTGTACAAACCAGTCAATGCTTTGTATACTTTCCCCTTTATGCCATTACGTCTTAAAGCAGTCCATAGTTTATTCCTGTTGGTCATATCAAAACATTTCATAAAGTCAACGAAGGCTATATACAGTTTACCACCTGGTTTCGATAAGTGTTTGCTCACAATAGCAAAAACATTGTCAATAGTTAAATAACCCTCAAGAAAATCCTGCTTGGGTTTCGTGCAGTTTCCCAAAAATATTTGCATAAAATGTCGACCTTCTAGTTACAATACTGGTATATATCTTACTACATATGTATAAAAGTGATATACCTCTATAATAACAAGGTACGTTTACATCCCCTTTCTTAAACAGGGGTACTTTGCCAGCTGTGTTCCACTGTATAGGGAAAGTTCCTGTATTATACAGTCTATTAAATAATTCATTAATCAATGGTAATAAATGGTCAATTCCATGTTTAAAAAATTCTGGAGTAATGTTATCTTCCTTTAACTGCTTTAAGTATCTCATCATCTGTTATCTCTGAATTGAAAATAGCTTCTTCTATATCATTTACACAATTATCATCAAATGTAAATGGTTCGATGTTATTATTTTCTTCTTCTAAATCAAAAAGAGTTTCAAAATGTATTTTCCATTCTTCCTGCGATATAGAATTTGATTTTGAGCCTGTACATGAACACATGACTTTTAGTTTTCTCCAGAATGATTTAGCATTGTTAGTTGTACATCTGTGACGTCTAAAAATACGTGAATATCTGTATTCCAATACTTGAGTTCATGACATACTTTATCGAACAAACATGGTTGAGTCTTTGGCTTATTGATCGACTGACTGAGACAACATTTTGCACAAGTGTTTAGTAAGTCATTAAATGTGTTAACAATATCTGATAAAGACATCGAAACATTTGTGATTTCAATGAGAAAACTATTTGTAAAAGTTAGAGTTAAAAGTTTACTCAAATATTCCCTATAATTTGCAGTGTTGTTTTCACAGAGAACATATTTATGTTCACGATTCTGCTCATTGTCAGGGTTCTTTCTATTATCCGTGGAAGTTGTAACTGCCAGGTTAAATGTTATGGGTAGATGGGAAGACTCAGTTCTATTACCTATCTGAAAATCTTTAAGAGAATCTGTGGCATTATCAATATAAAGTACATAGTCAGTGACACTACAGCCAAGATGGCTAATATAATTATTAATAAGTAAAATCACCCTTATCCTTATCACCATATAACTGCCCAGTAGCTATACGCAAGATGTATGACTTACAAAATTATAATAAATCAGAACCAAATGAGTTTAACTTTTTACCATTTGAGACTCGAGGAGAAATTAGATCGCCTACAAAAATATCTTGAAATGCTCTAAGTTCCTCAGACCTTTGTACCATACTTAAATAATCCCTTTTATCTTCTGTCCGAGCATTTAAATCTCCGCTAATTGTAAAATCAGCATCAAACTTTGAGGTTAAATAGATGAAAGACTCTACTAACATGTTGATACCCTTGACATTTCGCGTTTCATAAAATGGTGAAGAATATGGAGGTAAATACACAAAACCACAGATAATATCTCTATCACTAATTAAACATACTTTATCAAATTTGAAAAACACTCCAAAATCACTGGCAAAACACGTGTCACAAAAGTACTAATATTGCGTTTTACTAATACAACTACACCAGTCACTCGTTGTTTGAGCGCTGAAACAAAGTAGTTACAATATTCTGGTAATAACATATATATATCAGAGTCATCAATTAGCCATGTTTCTGTCAATGCATTAATAGAGATATTTTTTAGGTAATTAATCATGTCTTTGTTGGAGAGTTTAATTTTCAACCCTTCAATGTTCCAATTTAAACAAATTAGAATGCGAGTGTTGGTAGGGCCTCGGCCGATTTCCTACATATCAATCAAATGACCATCTGTCACCACCTTATCTTGGTCTTCACCGTTTAAATTAACACTGTCTGGCAGTGAGGGTTCATTACATTTGGTTTCGCTGTCTGAATTAGTGTTTTGATCTGTTTTCCGTTTAGCTTTCATTGTAACACGAGTTATTAGTTTCAGTTTCTCAGGCTTCGGCACCAACTTCGTGAGCAGTGATAAAATCTTTGGCATGCCAAAAAATTGCCGAAGGTCCACGCGAAGTATCATGTTCGTGTTGAATTCGTGTGTTCATTTTACCCTTCGTATTCCTATCGTGAGGGCATCTTGTTTAATCGTGTCATCATCGTATTTTCTTCGTGTAATCATCGGTGCTATCAGGCATTTTTGCCATACGAAGACAATACGAAGGAAACAAGAAGCCGCCCGATTGTCTTAGGAAGGCAACACGGCTACGTGAAGCCCTCTCAATGCCGTCGTGTAGCCATCGTATTACAGTGCGATGACATCGAGATGGAACCACGGTGACTACGAAGACAGCCGATTTTTAGTAGCTCAAGCGTTTCACAAGTGTTATGGTAACGAGAATATATAAAACGCCATTCATAGAGTATCTTCCTCGATCAGTCCTATATGGAACTCTACAGAAGAGCGGCGTGCGTTACTCTCAAAGCTTAAATCACATTTATCCATAATTCGCTTCCTGCAGAATGGCATACTTTGATGATGAGACTTCGATATACCTTAGAAAACATTATCAACAACTCTTACAGGCCAGTACCTCCTCTTAAAGGTAAAATTGTCTTGTTTCTTTTCGTCATTTCTTGCTATTTGCCTTTCTTATGTGATAGGGCTATCATGACCATAAGTACATCATCTTATCATTATCATCATCAATACTAGCATTCTTTCAGTCCGAAATAGTATGGTCACATTTATCTTAATAATATATAATACATGACCCAACCTATGGTTCACTGTTATAGCGCGCACTCGCCATTTTAATTGCATAGCGTATCTGATATGGACAGGGTAGCAAACTTTATTTGCATAGTGAAAAGCAAGGTAACTTTTGCATTGTGATCTAAATACCATTTATTACTGACTGTTGTTGTTTGATATATTAATTTTATTTCATAGCTTAAACTTATTGCAACGTACTTGCCTTTTTGCTTCCGTGGCGTAGAGACGAGTCAGAATCCCTTGGGTTTGTAACAAAATAGAGGATTACTCTCGCATTTGATAATGTACTTAAATTATTTTAGCTTTTTATTTCAAGGGCAAAGGAAAACTCGAGGTGAATAAGGAAACAGAAGTCTATGTGTGTCAGGAAATGGCTGTCTGGTAAAAGAAGACAAAGCCATAACCAACCATTATAGCACTCTTCTAACGGAACTGAAGACAAAAATATGAATGCCTTCTACAACTACATAAGCTTCCCAGAGGTCCGGCAAATGCTAGAAAGGACGTTGAGAAGAGAAGGACACATTGTACAAAAGTCTCTCCCTCCCGGTCTCAACCTGTCTATCACCCTACGATAACTTGCTGACGGTTACAATTATCCTACAACTTTTCCAAACACTTTATCCCTTATCATAAATGAAGTATGTAAAGCCGAGTTTGCTGTTGAGAAGATCCAGTGTTCAGAAGACAATTCCTACGCTGCTGTGGTGCTCAGGATGGCAGGCATGTGGTGGTCACCTGTCGTTGGAGCAGTTGGTACAGAAACTGCAAGAGGTTCTTCTCATTTTCCTTATGGCCCTGGTCGACGCAGATTACAAATGTCTTTGCATTGATTTTATGCCCCTCTCTGTGGCTGGAGGTTCAGTAAAGTCTACTCAATTGTCTCTGAACTCTGCATTTACCAGGCAGCCTCATTCCCCTGTTTGTCTATGCATTGGATGTCATGTTAATTAAATTGACTTCAGTTTGAAATAATACTAATTGAATATCCAACGATAAGTCGAAGGTTTTATACCATCGGGAGGTCACCTGACGCCATCGTGACCTTGTTTTAAGGCATCGTACTTACAACACGACGTCGTGAAGCCATCGTGTAAGCTTCGTGTGTCCTGCGGGTAAACATCTAAATAAAAATTTACATCATCGTTCTGACTCCGTAAGTATTTCGGGTGTCATCGTGTCATATTCGGAAGGCATCGTACTTGATTCGGCTGTTGATTCGGCTGTTGACTAGGATCGGGGCCATTTTCGCGCGATTCTCAAAAATCCATATTCGTGTGGCCATCTGCTGTCAATATCGGGACAGTGTGACGCCAGCATAAACAACGTACTTAAAATTGGAGTTATAATGTCACATGTATGTTTATAAAATTCTGCACCAATGCCGTCCTTACCCTGTAATTCAGATGATACTATATGATAATCTACTACACTGTGACCTTCGTTTGCAATACATGTATAATTACCATCAATATCATCACAACACCTACCATACAAAATATGAATGTTATGTGTGCAACATAAATCGACAAGTAATTTTCCAAAATTATTATATCTTGAATTATCCTTATTTCGACGAGGTAAGTCAAAATAATCATACTCATACTCAACGTTTTCATGATACAAAAAATCTAAATTATCAGTAATAATTTAAATCACCTGTTCTGGCATTAAAATCACCAGCTACGTACAAGTAGCTCTCGGGATATTCGTTTTTAAGACTGATTAGAGTTTTGTCTAATAAAGGGAAACCGGTATTTTCAACAGTATTTTGGTACATGGGGGATCCTTCTGGTGAAATGTAAGTTATGTACAATACAATATCTTTTACAGAGTTAAATAAACTGCCATTCAGTAATAGCACTACACCATCAGTAAGACAAGGTTTAATACGGGTGACTAGATTGTCCGCCACGTGTTCATTTTTTATGAATACACTAACGCCGCAACTATTTCTGATAGCGTTTCTTCGTTTCGTTCTTACACAATCAAAATGGCAATAACCCGACAAGTGCGAGTCAAATTCCCTATGAAAATTACTCCACGTTTCTACAAGTCCAATAAAGTCAAACTGTTTCAAGTAATTTATGAATGAAATATCATGTTTATGTTTGTTTAAACCCGCAATGTTCCTTGTAAGTATGGTCAATCGTTTGTACAATGTCTCGTGTTCTTGTGGTTGGGCGTGGCCTAGTCAACAGTCTCGTTGTCGCTTCCGTCGTCATTACGTTGATGCTCCGATCCATCTCGGGCGGTTTCGTAATTGATCGTTTTCGTCGTTGTCGCTCGTGGAACCGAGTTCCTGGCTTTCCGCGCGCTTGTCCAATTGTATACGCGTCTTGGCGCGCTTCGTTATACCCGTACACAGTGTTTTCAATGATCAGTTTATCGAATGTCAAGGCTGCATTTAAGTTTGTCTGGGCTCATACCTCAAAATGTCTTCGTCTAGGTACTAGTAACAGTCTTCGTTCTAGATAAACTACATGCACAAACAAGTACCAAACTTTTTTTATTAAGAATGATATGAATTAAAGACGTCAGAGTTCATTCGGCTGTATATTGGTTGTACACAATTGTTTGAATAGTAGAAAAATTTATTACATAATCATAGTGTTATTCATACAAACACAGTTTATGCTGTTCAAGCGATACTTTAATTAAAGTTGAAGAAACGCACCATGTCCCCCATATTACAAAGGATTTTCCTTTTTCAAGCGCAATTTGTTAGAAATATGCTTAAAATGATTATTAAACATCTGTATTTTGACATGGAATAGAAAATAGAAACTTTTTTACGTTGAAAGTTGTATATCTCTTCAAACAGGTCGAAGATTGTGATATAAAATGTATCGGCGGTAAGATATATTCCTCTGCCGGCGAATCACTAAAATATATTTACACTGCATAAAAAGGAGCAACTGACAATTATCATGACACATTATACATAGTAAATGCTTTGAACAACTTAGTAAAACAAAAGAGACAACGATGCAATAAAACAAAGAATTAAAAAGAAAAACTTAATTCAATAACACGATCGCTTGCGTAAACGTCTGATTAATTACTTCGTTTTCTACTTACAATTAACACCTCACAAACACAATTGCATTTCACAATTACAAGACATCTGATTATACATGAAAATGATCTGTCATTATGTTAAATCTATGATATGTATCGTATATAAATCAGTTCATTAAGGATGTGACCCATTGCTGAAGGTCATTATTTTTTCTTCACCCCCCTGGGCCACACCTTTGGTAAGGATGAGTCCATTCTCATGAAGGGGGTAAAGCAGGCCATACAATTAAGTCTACCAGGTTTCCGCTGACTGTATAAGCACTGTATAAACTTGATTGGAATGCCACCCCGTGCTTCAATAATGGTGACATGACAACTGGAGGTTATTGTATCTATAAGTATATTACAAAACGGGTGTTGAGACAGATGAGAATAATGCATAAAACAATGTTGCTAGCAAAATATGTTATACACCACGGGTGTTGTACACAAATATTGCATAATTAAGACTTTTTTCAAGGTAATAATCCAAAGATTTCATTTTAGTTTTGATGTTAACTTTTGACTGCTTGGAAGTGCCCTATGTAGTCTCGTCGTTTCATGTAAATCCATTGTTTTTATCATTAGAATCTGCTGCTTAAAAAAACACAGTTCCTACTATGAACATTAGTAAGCAAGCAACCCTGTTCAAAACTGGGGATGAGCAAGCAGGACAATGCAAGTACTAATTCTATTGATATAAATAAGTATGCATAATAAAATAAGAGGGCCAAGATGGCCCTATATCGCTCACATGACAATCACTGTTAACTCATTAAAACCTAGTTTTTTACCCAAGATGGCCCATGTTAGAACCTGTCCTACATATAAATAAGACAAACGTTCTGACAAGGTTTGTTGAAGATCCAATCAAAACCATGAAAACTACAGCATGGAGGTTTTCCTAAGATTTGACCTTGTGACCTAGTTTTTGACCCCAGATAACCCATGTTCGAATTTGTCTGACATATCATTAAGACGAACGTTCTGACAGAGTTTGGTGAAGATCTAATCAATACCATGAAAACTACAGCATGGAAGTTTTCCTAAGATTTGACCTTGTGACCTAGTTTTTGACCCCAGATAACCCATGTTCGAATTTGTCTGACATATCATTAACACGAACATTCTGACAAGGTTTGGTGAACATACTATCAAAATTTTACATCTACAATGTTAAAAAGTTTTCCTAAGATTTGACCTCATGACCTAGTTGTTAACCCTAGGTGACCCATATTTCAAGTTGTCCTTATTATCTTTAAGACAAACAATCTGACAAGGTTAGGCCAAGCTTTTAACAAGTTTTTACCTCAGATTTGACCTAGTAACCTAGTTTTGTACCCTGGATGACCCACGTTCAACCTTGACCCACATATCACTGGGGTCAACATTCTGACAAGGTTTGGTGAAGGTCCAATCAAAACTGTAACATCTATAGTGTTAACAAAGTTTTCATAAGATTTAACCTGGTGACCTAGTTATTGACCCAACATGACCCCTATTTGTACTTGACCATTATATCATTAAAAAAAACAATTTGACGAAGTTTGGTGAAAATCGAATTATGAAAAGAAAAATCCAACTGTGAAATCTACAGTGTTAACATGGTATTTCATAAGATTTGACCCAGCAACCTAGTTTTTACCCCCAGATAACCCATGTTCGAACTTGTTCAAGATATTATAAAGACAAACATTCTGATTGGTTTCATTATGATCCAATCAAAACAGTGACTTCTAGAGTGTTCACAAGGTTTTTCAGCAATTTGCCCTAGTGACCTAGTTTTTTACCGGAAATGAACTGTTATCGAACTTGACATACATTTTATTGAAATAAACATTCTGACAAAGTTTCATGAAGATCCATGCAATCTAAACAATGATTTACAAAGTGTTCACTAGGTTGTCCCTCATGTGGTCCTGGTAACCTAGTTTTTGACCCCAAATGGCCCAATATCGAACTTGTTCGAGATTTTGTTGATATTAAGTTTCTGACCCAGTTTTGCAAAAATTGAGCTAAAAATGTGTGGTCACAAGGTAAAAGTTTGACTACGCACGACACCAGAGGAAGACTGATCACAAAAGCTTGTCCTGTCACTTTGTGACATTTGAGCTAAAATGCCAATTTTTTATGTTTATAACAGATTTCAAATCTTGATTTCTTAAAAGGTATCATAGGTACACAAAATCCATTAACATATTATCTAACTTCAAAAATTTACCTTTCTGAATTTGAGAAATATGAAGATTAACACAACATAAAAGAAATAAAAACTTTTATTACTAAAACATCATGATCACAACTACGTTTACATTTTTACTTTACAAATAACCATTCTTTATCGTAAGTATTAACAATATTTACGTTGAAAGGAAAACATTCTAAACAATGAAAGCAATACAATTTAAATTAATTGTAAAATGCCTTTGAGAAAAATGTGAAACAGATGTTTATCGAAACACGTCAAACAAGTAATTTAGTCCATGGACCATAGTATGTTCAACAATAATAATATGGAATGCAAGTATTATATTAATATCATATAATATAGAACATTTTATAACACAGATTAGGTGGTTTTAAACAATATATAAAATAGTAACAATTTTTCCTAAAGATTATAGTAGAAGAACAAATACAATTTCAATGTGTCATAACAAAATGTCCGAAGATTTTTTGTAATTGACATTTTATGATAGCAAAAGAATACAAAGAAATTACACAATAATAGATATCAACCTTGCAAGTATCTAAGATAAACAATGTCATTAACACATATTTTGGGCATTCACAAGTCATTGGTTTATATTGACAAACACCAAAAGGTATTTGTATCTTAAATTTTAAGAACATTTACAGAAATATTTTTCACAAAAGTCAGTGTACCCAGAAAAAAACAGGTATCTAAACCAAACATTTCACATCTTGTTTCTTCATAAAATCAGTTTTTTTTCCAGAATTGTCACATGCTGAAATCTGTGTAATATGTAGCGTATGCCCCCCAAACTGAAATTATAAACAAAGGTGTTCTAGCTTTCAATTTTTGTACAATAATATTTTAATCACAAAAATCACAATAATAGTGGGTCCAGTGTCTCAAAATACCTCTCTTACAAATATGATATATATATTGAACAGCAGAACTCCAGAGTGACAGGATATTTTCACTGAAAATCATGCACATGCTATATGTGTTAAAAGAAAATAATATCCTTTAAAGTTTAGTGAAGATTCCTTGATCACTTAGATTAGTTTGTGAGTCATGAGTCTGAGAGGTTTGTTTACTGTTTTCATTACAGAGCTGATAAGATTTCCACAATACATTTGTTACAACAAATTTATTTAGATGATAATCACAATTATAATCATTGAAGTATTGCTGATGAAGAAATAAATCAGAGTATTGCTTTGAACTGATGATGCTCTTGAAAAAGGTATGATACAGATGTTTCGAGTGTTTCATCAAGTTATACAGTAAAACCTCTCCAGAGTGACCCTCTGTAAAGCAACAATCTCTCTATAACAATACCTTCAACATTTCCCTAAACTGATATTTACTCTAAATTTAACCTCGGTAGAGCACCAATCTCTAAACAACAGTAAATATTTGCAGCTCTCACAGGGTGTTTGACTGCAGAGGTTTTACTGTATTATCAACATATATGTCAGCAAAATGTGTCTACCTTGAGTGGGACTCAGGAATCAAGTTTAAATGGACTGAATCATCATCACTATCATCATTAGGGCAATCTCATTTTTGTAGAATCTGTCTAATATAGTAAAAAGCAGATACAGTAACACATACAAATTATTATTATGTACCAATAATTCAATAAGCTTCATTTATACTGAAACACAGACTGTAGTATCATACTTACTTAACTAAGTAGTAAATGATATATTATGATTATGACAGTATGTCTTGACAGTAAATACTGAAAACAATTCAATATGTATCTTCTGTTTATTAAAATGTCAGGGGATAAATACTGGAATTACAAATTGATCAAATGTTTGCAGTAGTACTTATTACAATGTCAATTTAATTCATGATGTGCACGAATCATGAGTCGTACAAATGGGGTATTAGAAAATACAGAATATATCTCTCACCTAGTATGTGAAGATGCATCTGGCATTGTGGCTACACCAAGTTCTCTCATCAACCCATCCATCGATTTCTGCATTATCTGTGAAAAATGTATAGAAATGACACTTCATAAACTCATACACTGTCAAAAAGTATATAACATCATTCAAACAGTAATTGAGAACTAATGAAATATTGATAACCTATCTTGACTTTTGTCAATCAGTGTCATGTTAATATCCAATGTATATTTGGGGTTTGCTGTTTTACTGTGTCTTACAAAGTTGGTTTGTAAGTATCATTCTTGACTGAATTTGATGATCAGAATAAATTGATTAGTTTACTTTAACAATTAAGAACACGTAGCAATTCAAAAAACCTTTCATTCAATGTGTCAATATGTTATGGCTGTATCCTGTAAGAGGGTAAAATGTAAGGAAGTATGCATGTAAATTATATATCAATTACTTACCACTGCCAGTTTCAAGTAATGTACTCGTATTAACCGAAACTCCCGGCACTCTTGACATCGATCTTTGTTTGCAAGTCTTTCCGTATAGTTCACCGTTCCACACATCGTACGTACATAATCCACCAAGTCACCGTATTAATGTTCATAGTTGTAACAGGTGAGGTGGATGGGATCAAGACGACAGGGTGATCACAATGTCAACTGATTCAACAAAACACTGAGTTCAATAAACGGCTGACCCAATTGTCCGAGAGTCAGTTTCAACAAGCCTGCCACCGACACGGTTTATTTAATGTTATGACGTAATCACGTCACACGTCGGGTTAACATAAAAATACGCCACGCACACTGATTTGACACAATAATTGCGATCAATTTCACAGTGATTGATAGTTTATTTCTTCCAAATTTACGATTTTTATCATGTCTACCGCGATTTGTATTATTGAAGTCACGTGATTTACCGATTCACACAGTTAGTATAAACCAATCACCAGACTGTTAACATATAGCTGGCGACCAATCGCCGGACTCCTACCATTTTTGCACACTTGTACCCAGCTACCAGCATCTAGGGAACAACTGCAACCAAAAACAATAGTACGGCTCCAAGCCAAAAATAGCTCAAACGATATCGTTAGACGATCCCACAATGCATTGCTATATACTCGGCAATGTCCGACAGCTGTAATCGGGTGTTTACGAACTTAATTATACTAAAAAACTCTAGCAATTGGGCACGGGAAATTGGTAAAGGATGCAACAAATTCCTTTAAGATATTGAGATACATCCATTGTAATCCTTTCGTCCCCGAGATTAAACATTCGGAATACCACGGATATCTTCGCTGTTATTAACATTCGGATCATCACGGATATTTACGTATTTTCGCTTTTGTAAACAATAGCATGAAATCCCGTTGATTCACGTGTTATTACCGCGGGATCTGATTACTTTTAACTGTCGATACGGAAGTTTCGAATCCATGTATGTATATAAGTCCTTGCTATCAATAACAATTATTGTGGAATTGATCGCAATTATTATGTCGATTCAGTGTGTGAATGGTATTTTGGTGTTAGACAGAAGGGTCGTAATGGAAATTGTGCTATGTCGGTATATTCCGTAGCGAGATCGGTAAATGTCGCCGTATAACGGCTCATTTCCGGAGAATGCGGGTCAAAACGGTCCACTTCAAAAACGGCACAATACCGAAACGGTCTAATTCCATATCAGCACGTACCAAACGCTTTGAAATCCGTCATCAGATAAGACGACAATGTTAATACGAATATGACACCCTTTTCTGAACTGAGCAAATTAATAATTAAAGTGTCGGATCATTATTGTCTAATGAAATCAACGAATTTGACGCAACCCCTTAAATTTTGATAGCCAATCAGAATCGCTAATGTTAACGGTTCAATAATTGAAACCACGCCTAGGTTTGCTGTCTAGTAAGATTTTTTTGTCATTAATGAATTAATAGTATTCCAATGCGCATTACGTTATTGATTTTTAATGCTGATAAGAAAAAGTCGATAAAATGGTGCAGTATTTAGCGCAATAAAACTCCATTTTTGAGCGTTTGGTTAGATTTTTTTGTTGCTAGGTATAAAAGTATGATATTTAATCTTTGTAAATAACGTAATTTATCATTTTACGTTATTTTAGCGATTTTAACCAATGCCGATACGTTAAGATACATTACACAATGTCTTTTTTTTTTATATTTATAGTCGGTCTACATCTTGATGTAATTCAAGTATTTTTGGTTGTCCTATGTATGAATGTACTGGTACTTGAGAAACTCCTTATACAGTTTTTTGTTTGTTACACTCTTATTCATGTCATTCAATTCTTTAAAAAAGTACAAAGCTTGTAAATAACTGTCAAGTATTTGGAAAGAACGCTTAAGTTGAAGCTTATTTTCTTGAAGCTTCTATTATTCCTTTCTCCCATTACTTAAACTCAAACAAAAAGATGCTATCCAATAACTAAGTTACTATACTACTACCCATATTGTAAATAATGTTGTGTAACAGATTTGATAAAATGACTTCAGTCTCTATTTTTGTAGGTAATATAAAACTCAACACTCGTATATCACAATGTGGAATAGAAAGAAAAATGCAAAAATATATGGTGAAAATGCCGTTTTAGTATACATTGTAAATTTGTAAAAACAGGTAGGTGCTTATTATTTAAACTCATCAATTCATGAAAATAATAATTATATATTAGTTATCAAATATACAATGTGGGTAAACAAGTCATTGTTCTTGAAATTTTGGTAATAGTTATATGTTATCACACATATATTATCATGTACACAACTGACTATAGGTTACTCCGCTCACTTTACAGTCGCTGTCTTATATGTATTCTTACAAGTAACCAATACTACGAGATGTTGACTAGGTAAGCCATTACCAGGTATGCTTATCATTTAGTATAAGGACACTACATTTCTATCGACCCGAATATTCCTACCTTGTTTGTAAACCATGTATATCTTTATCTTTAGCATCCAATACACTATTCAAGTGTCGATTTCTTATTCTAAGGTTTCCGCATTGCAAAAGGGTACAATTCGTGTATCAAAACGAAAGGAAAGAACTGCTCAACGGATGTTATGGTTATAAGAATCTAAACAATTCACTCAATGGTTAGTTATAGAAGAAAATGATCTTACTAGAATTATTAAATTAGCTTCATGGCGATAGCATGAAATTCATTCGTAAGATTCCACCCTCCAATTATGAATATGCAATACAACCTCTCCAGAGCGGTCCTCTCTTGAGCAACAACGATTTAACTAATAATTTCACCTTCATATAGCCACAAACTCTCAACAATATAATTTCCCGTTACACAAAATATTGGAGCATTGTGGTAAAATTGTTCAATATAAATTGGGAAACAAAAGTATATGATCTCGTAAATTCATGGAATTGGTGTTCCAGAAACAGTAGACGTACGTCACATAACACAGCCTACGAATGTTACAAGACAAATGAAGATCAGTCAATGATTGATATACAATCTAGGTCCTCCGAAAGAAACAGAAGGGACGATAGACAGGTGTCATTTTCAGTTTTTTCATTAGATACTTGTTTGACACCAGTTTGTCGTTAATTTGCGTGCTTGATTAGACTTCAAACAACAATCATATAATCAAAACGTTTGGACAATTTCATTTTTTTTAATTTCTGAACCACTAAACATATTATTAAAGCATTTATGCCATTGTACCTGTCGCATGAAATAAATATTATCCTTTTTGAATTACTAGTAGTCCTTGTTGTCTTCTACTGGCTTAATTTATTCCGCAATTACTATTATTTATTGATTCAAAAGGTTAATGTAGCAGCACTACGTGTTGATCATTTGAAAATTAGCACAAAAGAGAAAGAAAAAAAATAGCCGAACGATATACAGAGATAGAAAACCAGACAACGGACTGTGAAACACTGTTAGTACTTTGAAAATAGAATTCCGATAATGTAGCGTGTAAAGAAAGACAACCGTTGCTATGAAGTGTATTCTGTTCTGATAATGTTGTAGGTTTTATGTCGACTTATTCCTGAATTTATATTAATACTTAGAATAACTTTATGAAAACTATGTTTATGGTGACATAATTATAGTGTCAATTATAACGCAGTTACGTTGAACAAACCAGCAACATACACGTATAACTGAATTACTATATGTACATGGACATATTGTTATGTTTTCTACCCAAAGTGTGAGTAATGAATACAATAATACTTAATTCCAACTATTTATTTGACACACGAATGTCTCTTATCATTGAGAAACCATTTATAGGTTGTTTCTGTTAATAATGTTCGTATTGCATTCGTTGTGTTTTCAATAAATAAATTCATGATAGAGTGACGGCACTCTGTAATTATGCTTCGATTCCACGGAGCTCGTTCGTATTAAGCCAGTAGAAGACAACAAGGACTACTAGTAATTCAAAAAGGATAATATTTATTTCATGCGACAGGTACAATGGCATAAATGCTTTAATAATATGTTTAGTGGTTCAGAAATTTAAAAAAATGAAATTGTCTAAGCGTTTTGATTATATGATTGTTGTTTGAAGTCTAATCAAGCACGCAAATTAACGACAAACTGATGTCAAACAAGTATCTAATGAATAAACTGAAAATGACACCTGTCTATCTAATAGAACTTCCCTGAAGGATTATATTCGAAACATGTGACATAGCTTACAAAACGATAATATAACACTGTGCACTAGCGGTTCAAGGGACGGGGGAAGATAGCGTGTGCCCCCTCAGAGTTCTCGATCATACATAGACATAAATACCATTAATTAATTCATTCAATGAAATAGCATTCAATTATTCAGTTCATAAATATTACACCCCCTAGTTTGAAAACCTGGATCCGCCCCTTCTGCATATATGATAATTACTAACAGGACTCATTGTTGGTATTACAATGCTATCATTATCAGTAACATCATGGCAAATTTACAAATTTTAACACATACATTGCATGGTGAGGGGAATATAAAATGGTATTACGCTGAATTATTGATTTATTTCTTAAATTCAAACACATGCATGGACGCGAACGTCATAGAAAACACTTCCTTTTTATTTTTAAGAATTTAAGAGAAATGAAATACCGGGAATTCTGTAACAACAACATATCTTAAAAACATTTTTTTGAATTAAAATTATTAATTTTCTGTGATAAAATAAGTGCATGCATAAATATCAATAATCTGATGATAAGATTTTTTATTGTAAGACGGGGGAAGGTAGCGTGCATGGCGGGTGCCCCCTCAAAGTTCTCAATCATATATAGACATAAAATACCATTAATTAATTCATTCAATGAAATAGCATTCACTTATTCAGTTCATAAATATTACGCCCCCTAGTTTGAAAACCTGGATCCGCCCCTTCTGCATATATGATAATTACTAACAGGACTCATTGTTGGTATTACAATGCTATCATTATCACTGACATCATGGCAAATTTGCAAATTTTAACACATACATTGCATGGTGAGGGGAATATAAAATGGTATTACACTGAATTATTGATTTATTTCTTAAATTCAAACACATGCATGGACGCGAATGTCATAGGAAACACTTCCTTTTTATTTTTAAGAATTTAAGAGAAATGAAATACCGGAAATTCTGTAGCAACAACATATCTTAAAAACATTTTTTTGTATTAAAATTTTTTTTTTTTTGGATAAAATAAGTGCATGCATAAATATCAATAATCTTTTGATAAGATTTTTTATTGTAAGACGTGGAAAGGTAGCGTGCATGGCGGCCCCGTCAAAGTTCTCGATCATATATAGACATAAAATACCATCAATTAATTAATTCATTTAATGAAATGGTATTCAATTATTCAGTTTCATAATATTACGCCCCCTAGTTTGAAAACCTGGATCCGCCCCTTCTGCATAATTATATGATAATTACTAATAGGACTCATTGTTGGTATTACAATGCTATCATTATCAGTGACATCATGAAGGTGAGGGGAATATAAAATGGTATTACGCTGAATTATTGACTTATTTCTTAAATGCAAACACATGCATGGACGCGAACGTCATAGAAAACACTTTCTTTTTATTTTTAAGAATTTAAGAGAAATGAAAAACCGGAAATTCTGTAGCAACAACATATCTTAAAAACATTTTTTTTAAATTAAAATTATTAATTTTCTTTGATAAAATAAGTGCATGCTTAAATATCAATCATCTTATGATAAGATTTTTATTGTAAGAAAAAAATATGATGCCTCATAAACGCGAGCCCTGGTCTAAGCCAACTCACGGCTGACTTTGTATCTCGTACAGAAATTAATGTTCGCAATGTTAATTTTACTAAATGACTAATTTGCCATGGCATTTTTTTGCCATGGAAATTTTGCCATGGTAATATTTTGCCATGGAAATTTTGCCATGGCAATATTTTGCCATGGAAATTTTGCCATGGCAAACTTTTGCCATGGCAAAAATTAAAAATTAAAATTTCATATTTATTGATCAAAACCATAATAATTGTGTTATTTATGATACCTACACACCCTTACATAGTGTTTCTTTAGATATTAAAAAAAAATTTGCCATGGCAAAAATGTTGATTTTTTTGCCATGGCAAGGCCATGGCGGCCATGGCAAGGCATTTTGCCATGGCAAAATACCGATTTGCCATGGCAAAACGCCGTTTGCCATGGCAAAGACAGTTTTTCTCTGCATTTTTCAAGAAAACTAGTAAAGATAGAAACATGGGACTTACAATTTTTTAATAAGTAACTAAATGCTACAATTTAATAATGTTTTTGTTTCTCAAAAGCGCGTAAAAGTGGGGGCTGTATTTGCCAAAGACCGGCGTGGCAAAAACAAACCGGCGGAGGTTATAACTAAAAGGCAGTTTCTAACACACTATATATACTCCATACAATCACCAGTTTGTTTGATTCTTTAAATTCTCACATTCACATAGTTATCTATAAAACATGTGTCTTAGTACATACCAAAAGCTCATTGTGATGGCCTTTATACAACACTTCTGATGATATGTATGAGTCTGAAATATTGTAAAACGTCACAATTAGTGGCTCGTCGTTGATAAAATTAATTTGTCTTTTAATGAAATTATTAGACAATTGAATGTTTTTCTTTAATTAAGATTTCGTGCAATGTGGTATTTTAAGAACATGTCTCAGTTTAAAAGTGTGTTCTAGATAAGTACGGGCTAAGTGATGTAACGCGAAATGTAACTGGCAACCTGTTAATTTCTGTTCCACAGACTATATATCTCCCAGTAGAAGATACAGCATAAAGAATAGCCTAGGATTGGGACTATTTTTTGTTCAGTCTAACGAACCACATGTTCTTTGTCCCTTGACAAACAGCTGCATGTTGTTGTTTTTTTTACTTTGAATAGGTCATTTTTCAAGTATTGAAGTTCATTATCGTTTACTTTCATTTGTAGTAAACATGAGATTAAATATACCGGTGTATTGAACTTCCTTGCTCTTTACGCAAGAGAACGGAATGAAAGTAAAATTCATATTCAATACATTGTACAAAGCTCCGATTAGTACATTTGTATATCAAGCAGATTTATAAAATGAAATACGTTTTGTCTAGTTTCGATTTCAGTCTTATTTGAATCCGAACTTTAATTCATGATTGAACTTTCAAACTCACCTAACAAACTAACGTAAGTACATAATACTGATTTTAACGTTGAAGTAACCTAAAGTTAAATAAACAATATCCCTACTAAATTATAAACATTGCTATCCAATAACTTTTCGTTATTGAATAATGCTCTAAGAATTGTGAAATAGATCATGTTAGAACTTGCTTGATTAATAAATAAATGTTTTTAATAAGTTTATTTATTATTTTATGTCGATTGTTATTTATTCGAACTTACCTAATAGTATAATCCTTACAATTCAAAACTATTTAGAGATATCTATAAAAATATTTATTTAATACGTACCAAGTACCAAGTTTCGTTGTAATAATTAAACTTCCTTGTTGGTTAACCTTTCACCTTAACATAGCAATTGATCAACGAGCCTGATTAGGATATATATATAGATACAGGCGCATGTTTGGTTAAATGCATTCCATTGTAATAACACGCAGTCTTAAACTATATGACAATCTATGAGTATATTTAACAACTATCTGTGAATCTAATTACACAATCAATAAACTTAAAATTACTTTGTTCACAAAATGTTTGTGATTCAGTATTCTGCGCGATAACCTTATTCCGCTGATCCTAATGTTGTTTTACAACAATAACATGATTGTTTCATTCTCGCTGGCGGTTTTATTCATTTCCTAAACGTTGAACTGAAATCTTGAATATAGGTTTAAATTTCATATTCATAACGAAAGTAGCGAACATTCCTTTAGACGGAAATCAGACAGATTTATATGTGTCGAGTTGTTTCCCATGTCAAGTTAATCAAGCTTTTTATGTACTTCCCTAGACTAGATTTTATTATTAATTTAATGCATACAAAACAAGGGTCGGTACGTATGCAGAATATCGTTTAAATATAGTTTGGTTCTGATATTATTTATCGGACGAACTTAGTTAACAAATCCATAATCCAAAGTAGAAGTTCATTTACAAAAATAGCTGAAAATACACATTTAGAAGGAATTAAATCAAATTGGTTACACGTAATTTCTTAGCAGTCAATACTGTATATAGACAAGTAAAAAAATACTCTTTAGTGGGAATTTTATATCAAAATATACATGCAAAACATTTTAAATTTGTCCTTGCTGAAACTACGATCTTGTACATTACCTTAATTTATAGTATTTATAATTAAACATGATGTTTTCTAAATATTCTAGGAGAATCTAAAATATGCAAGCAATGTAATGCTGGATCAGTTGAAACCAGTACTGAGATTCATTTTATCTTTATCTGTCAGAACTTTTCGAACTTAAGAGATAACCTTAATATAATAAATTATTCATGCCCCAAAATAATTTAAAGAACAATAATTATTATGACCCCCTAAAAAAATGTCGAATCTAATTTTTATACACATTTTTATTTTCTTCTTGAATCGAACATTTTCATTTGTTTGATTGCGTTAATTATTCAATTATACATACATTTACCGGCATGGGTATGCGACGTCACGTCTGTCCAATCGACGTGATTATAATGTCTCCCCCATTGTTCGTGTTTTCAAAGTTTACTGTGACTTTGAAATAGCTATAAATACTTACTTTTATGTGCAATTTTGGACTGCGTCGTCGCGATCTCGACAGTATATGATGTGAAGACTTCATATTAAGTGAATAATATACGAGACTTGGCCGTTCTCAGTAAAATGTCATGTCTACGAACTTCTGGATCAGCCCTCGTATATGTGTAAAAATTAAACACTCTAGTACCAATAATAAATTGTCTTGGTATTTCTACAACGCAAGACTCAATGTAACAGTTACATTTTTTCTCTTGGGATTATAACGTTGCACCGTCCACATTGATCATTTGGCGATTTTTTCAAGCTTTAACGGTGCAGGAAGGTCTCAGTCGAAAACTGGGTTCATGAATACATGTACATACTATTTCATTGATTGACAAACATTAGTATATCTATAACTTGACGGATATAATAATCATTCAAACGTTGCTTTATTCTTATTACTACATGTATTTTATCATATAATGTAGTTGATCCATTGGGAATAATTTTCTAACTTTAACCAGTCCCCTTTTCGTGGTTTAAATGTATTCTGTGGTTCTTTCTTCCCATTCAGTAGTTTTGGTACACGCATAAAACCCGTATTTAGTTCATGGTTTGGTTAACCAATGATTCGGAATGTTTTGAACAAAGTTTATAAACTGGACAAGGGGTGGGACACATCTGATGGAGGAGGATACATGAATCTGAACATGTTACACACACACAAAGGATATATTATAATATAAAAAAACAGACCGCCAACTTCAAAATTGTTTCTTTAATGAGCCGCGGATTGTGTGTTACGGATACAAATACTTCATATTTCATTAAACACGACCTTTAATTTAATATGAGCTCGTCTCTCACTTTGTCCTCGTCTAGGTACTAGGCACATTCTTCTTTCTTGATAAACTACATTAATAAACAAGTACCAAAGTATTTTCTTAAGGCATCGGTTCTAGCTTTATAAATATGCTAATAGACCTAAATTAATATTTTAAGACTTTTACAAAGATAACATATCTTACTTTCATACCAAGTAACAATTTTATAAAAGAGCTTTAGGTGGTGTTCTATCATGAAGTTTTGTCGGTAATACAACAGTTCATATCTGTACATGTATACCGGTATAACACGCTGCGGTTTTACGACTGTGTCGTTTTTTTTGTGTGTAAAATTTGTCCACTGTTTGAGTGAAAAATATTAAATAGCGAGTTTAAAATATCTTTTAAGGTAGTAAAAGTAACATTTTTTTAGCATGTTGAGTTGCCCATACGTTGCACTATATATGAGTTAAATATTTTGAACTGCGTTGCAATAACATGGAATTTAATAACATGATTTGAAAACTCGAATTGTCGAAGTTCTTTCCCTTCTATATATACATGGGTCACATGGAACTTTTTTTTTTAGGATTTTCTTTTCGTGGCAAACCCCTTTGATTGGTACGATATGTTACTATTGATTAATGACGATACTCTTATAAGGCATTCTTTTTGGGCGTGAATTTATTGAACCGTGAACATTCGCAATTTTGATTGGCGAACAAAATTGAGTGGGATGCATCAATTTATCAAAACTCGTTGATTTCATGACACTTATATTGTTAAGACGTTATCAAAAATCTGAAGCACGGTTCCCTGCATTACACATTTATAGTTATTTTCTATGCTATTTGTTGTAATATATTCCTTTACACAGAGTAGCTATCTTTGAAAAAAATGTAATTTACGTGTGATATTGGTTTATAGAAGACCAACAAAATGTATCATTTGTTTCAAATCACTTGTAATTGACTTTATACAGTCGGTTTATTTCAGTATATAACAAAAAGTGTTTGTGAAGCACGGATACCTAACGGCCAACTGGATACTACCAGCTGGACCTATGACCTATTGAACTTAAAATCAATAGGGGGCATAAATATATGATGAACAACCTAACTATTAGATCTGAAGAGCTTTGACCAAATCGTTCTCTAGTTATTCGGTTTAGGTTTTGGTGAAACTTGAAATGACATGAAATCCTAATCCGATACATTAAGAATGATATTGAATAAACACATTATAGTTGTTTTACTGTATATTAATAATGGTTGAACACAGTATATCTGATTAGTAGAAGAAATAGTTTCATCATTATAGTGTTAATCTTACATACAAATATAATTATATTAAAAATTATAAATTAAAGACATAGAAATGTGCCTTACCCAACATTACGAAGGATTTTCTTTTCATAAGGGAAATATGTTAAGACATGTTTTGAATATATTTTTCATTGCAAAAAAAACCTTAGTTATTTGACATTGAATAGAACAAGAGGGCCAAGATGGCCCTATATTGCTCACATGACAATCACTGTTCACTCATTAAAACATTGTTTTGAACCGGTAACCTAGTTTTTTAACCCAGATAACCCATGTTAGAACCTGTTCTACATATAAATAAGACAAACATTCTGACAAAATTTGGTGAAGATCCAATCAAAACCATGAAAACTACAGCATAGACAAGGTTTTCCTAAGATTTGACCTCGTGACCTAGTTTTTGACCCCAGACGACCTATGTTCGAATTTGTCTTACATATCATTAAGACAAACAGTCTGACTAGGTTTGGTGAAGATACTATCAAAATTTGAAATCTACAGTGTTAATAAGGTTTTCCTAAGATTTGATCTTGTGACCTGGTTTTTGACCCTAAGTGACCCATAATTGAATTTGTCCTTAATATCATTAAGACAAACAATCTGACAAGGTTTGGCCAAGATCCAATTAAAACCATGACATTTAGAGCTTTTACAAGATTTTTACCTAAGATTTGACCTGGTGACCCAGTTTTTGACCCCGGCTGACCCATGTTCAACCTTGACCCACATATCTTTGAGGCAAACATTCTTACAAGAATTGGTGAAGATCCAATTAAAACTGTGACATCTACAGTGTTAACAAAGTTTTCCTAAGATTTGACCTGGTGACCTAGTTATTGACCTCAGATGACCCATATTTATACTTGACCGTTATATCATTAAAACAAACGATTTGACAAAGTTTGGTGAAGATCCAATAATAACTGTGAAATCTACAGTGTTAACATGGTTTTTCATAAGATTTGACCTAGCGACCTAGTTTTTGACCCAAGATGACCCATGTTCGAACTCGTCCAAGATATTATAAAGACAAACATTCTGACAAGGTTTCATGATCATCCAATTAAAACAGTGACTTCTAGAGTGTTCACAAGGTTTTCCAGCAATTTGCCCTAGTGACCTAGTTTTTCACCGGAAATAACCCATTATCAAACTTAACCTACATATTATTGAAATAAACATTCTGACAAAGTTTCATGAAGATCCAGTCAAAACAGTGATTTCTGAAGTGTTCACAAGGTTTTCCCTTTTTTGGCCCTGGTGACCTAGTTTTTTACCGAAAATGGCCCAATATCGAACTCGTCCGAGATTTTGTTGATATTAACGTTCTGACCTAGTTTTGCTAAAATTGAGCTAAAAATGTGGACCCTAGTGTGGTCACAACATAAAGTTTGACGACGCACGACGCACACCGCACGACGCCGGACGCCGGAGGGAGAGTGATCCTAATAGCTCACTTTGTCACTTTGTGACATGTGAGCTAAAAAGAAACATTTTCACGCTAAGAGTTGAAAATCTCTACAAGCAGAACATTGTGAAAAAAATAAATGCTTCGGTGGTAAGAAAGACTCCTTTGGCAAATCACTAACATATCTTTATACGGCATACATATAGAAGGAAGCGACAATTATCATAAAACATTAAACATAGGCATTGCTTCTAGGTGCTATATAAAACAAACAGTGACAAAGTTGCACATAGCTACAACGAATGAGAGAAAAATATAAATTCAATAATACGATCGGTTGCGAATCAACAAGAGAAAAAAACGTCTGACTGATTACATAATGTTCTACATACAATGATAAATTTACAAAAACACTCCAATGTTTATGTTTGAACTAACATTTACATGATATCTGATTATACAAATATATGCTTAATATATATGTTGTCTTTATGTTGAAATTATCATCATCATAATGTGTATCATATATACATATATAATGGAAGGAAGTGAAATAATATTCAATAACATGAAAAACTATAATATTAAAACAAACAGACATGCGACTCAAAAAATATAATATACGCAATAATATGTAATGGATGTAATAAAAAATACATAGGATAAACATAAAATTTAAGAAGCAGAGTCACCCAACACAATCAACATATAAATCATCCAGAACTAAGGCAAATTCCACTTTTAACACATCTAGCCCAATGTGCAACAACATAATTATCCGAAATACAAAATATTTCCTTTCTATAAACTACCAGAAGATGGCAGAAATAAACGACGGATAAAAGAGGAATACTTCAACAAAATATTTAAACCAGAACTAAACAAGAGTAACATTAAACCAAAATGACGTCATAACGTCAAATGAACAGTGACGTCATTTTGACGTCGAAACTATGAAAACATACCTCCTGATGATTTTAGTGAAACCGGTTAGGGTTCATTAAAGAAACATTTTTTAATATACAACTATATAGATTTTTTATTAAAAAATATTAGAAAACATTTTTCCTCTTAATTGTATATACATATGTATATATATAATATATGTGTGTGTGATTTTCAGTTCATTCAGGATGTGACCCATTTATTGAAGGTACTTATTTTCTCTTCATCCCCTGTGCTACACCTTTTGTAAGGGTGGGTCCATTCTCATGAAGAAGTAAAGCTGGCCACACAATAAAGTCTATTAGGTTTCCACTGACTGTATAAGCACTGTACAAACTTGATTGGAATATCGCCCCGTGCTTCAATAGTGGTGACATGACAACTGGAGGATCTTGTATCTATATAATATAATAAAGTACAACGAATGTTGACAGGTAAGAAATGTTGTTAGCAAATTATGTTAAACACCTCGAGTGATGTATACAAAAGTCATACAATTCAGACTTTATTCAATTTCGTAATCTAAAGATTCCAATGTACTTGTGTATTTATATGATCTCTATGTTTGTCGGCGCAAACTGTATTAAAATGGATTTTGATCTACATTTGTAACCAATAGAATTGCTAGATACAAAATCTTCAGCTGAAGTGGGAGTTTGCTCATTGGTTAAAGGCCATTTTGTTATAAATATTTAGGGCAGAAATCATTATTATTTGTTTTACTGTCTGTGAAAATGATTCAATAATAAAAGCCAAACAATCATCAATACAACCACACATTAAATATCAAAACGTTTAAACCATGAAAAATTACACTATTTGGAATTCATGTACAGTAAATAAGATAAATATATTATACATCATCTAATTTAATGAAAAATAGTATGTACACTTTTAGTATTTAACTCAAGATTTTTGTCAATAGCCTTAACTGTCAAAGTGTACACCCAGGTCACGTGATACTCTCATCAACTGTGTTAGCTTGGTGACGCAGTCGATATTTATAGAATGCTTAACTGTTAGTACGCTGGAGAAGGTCACATATACAGTCGGCAATGTTATTGTATACACGGACGATCCCATTTGTAAGTGTAAACACCATGCTGTATTAGTTTTCTAAGTACTTATTTTCTAATGTATACACGCCGATTATCTTTTTTAAAAGATATTTCTTGTTTCTATTAATAGATGAAGTATTAGCATTTTGTATTTGATTTGCCAACGTTGACCGCTTGCAAGTGCCCGGCGAAGTCGAGTCGTTTCATGGACACCAATTGTTTTTATTATTAGAATATGCCACTTATGTAATTATTTGAAAGAACAAAGCTCCAACTATGAACGTACTTCTAAAAATATTTCCAGTTTTTTTTCATCGATATAATACTATATTTTTACAGTCCTAGGTCGGATTTCAGACTTTATCCAGTTGTCATATTAGATTTATTGCTTACATTTCAGCACATATATTCGCAATGATTATTACACCAGAATTCATCATTCAGATGTGTCATGTTTCAGATCTTGTTTTCTATTCACACACTAAATTCACTTACATCTACATCATCTTACGTCACAGATCTCGTACACATGTAATCTGATTCTCGGACTTGGGTTCGCCTAACTGTACGTATTGTATGACATATATATTGCATTTGAAGTCATTTTGTTTTAAATTTGGCATTGACAACAAATAACGCATCATTTATTCATTTGTATAATATATTGTCACAACGACAGTCGTTGTAGATGTCAGGTAGTGACTAAATATCAAATAGGGTGAATTCCAATCAGCGTCGTTCTTAATGCGATGTAAATAATATAAATGAGCTGCAGTATCAATAGAAAGCAAATGTAAACATCTGTATATCAATAAAACATAAAGACTAACTTACTGACATCAGCCAACAAATCTCAAAACACTCATTCAGATAATCAGGTATAGAAAGAGCTTGTTTGGCAAAATCAAAGGAACCATCTTGTAGGTATATCTTATATTCCTGAAATAATTTCAATGTGAATGTGTCCTATGTTATTGTACATTCTACATGTAAGTCAGTTACGGTTTAGTTTTTAAAATTTCTTGAAGAAAATATTATTGCAACAATATAATATTGATATGTTGGCAAATGAATTTTTTTTTGTATAAACATAAATTTTATTGGTTTAAAACCCAAACAGTCAGTCAAACAGTATAGATGATTATAATGTGTACACAGAGCCGAATGTCTAAGAGTCCACATTGAAGAGCGAAAATGGGAAACATCGAATATTCCAAGTTAAATATCAGTTTGGCTTTAATATATTCAATCGAATGTTACTTGAGTTCTCGATTTCTTAGTATATATCGATTGTAAGTATTCATTTAAAACATAAGCACTAATTCACAAATTTGGGTGTTTTTCCTCCAAGATTCGAGTTTTTTAAAATGAGGTGGGCGTTCAGAATCTTTTCTCAGTGCACAGTGTCTGCAAGTTTAAACACCTACTTGAAATATTTAATAGTTTGTACCTCGAAATTCTTTTCAATGTCTCTAGCCGATGAAGCCTTTGTACAATCTTTGATATATTTCAAGACGCTAACAGGAACATCAGACTCGTGCTGTAAATATAAGAATCCCCGTTGTTTTATACTTTGTTCAATGCTGACACTTGATGTATTTACATTGGCAACAGTAAGTAAAAAGCTTAAGTGTAATTCATATCCATTCGAGTAGATGTACATTCATTTATTTTTGTACCGACTAAAAAGTCAAAAAGGAATGAATTGAAACAGAAACGATATTGCTGTACAAAGATATGGTAAAGGTTGGGATACAATGCAAAATATAGTCCCGTCATGGTTTTATAGGTCTTATGCGACATACGTTTTCTTTAGTTTATTTTCTGGCACAATCGTGTACGTATTCTATAAATTCAAGTGTGTAATTTGTATAACTTTGCTGTCATTCCTGTTGCTACCTTCAATATATACAATATCGTTACCAATGACAACACAATTGAAAATTGATAAAATATTGAATACAATAAATTTAATTAAATTAATATTACCACTGCATCTGAATGTGTAACCGCCTTCAGTGTTGCTTCCATCTGTGTTCGAGTTTTATCTTCACAGAACCGTTTGGTATCCTGTAATGTAAAACGGCCCTGTGAAAGCAAGTCATTCGTCTAAAAAAAACATTAAAATTGTTCGTTAATATACAATTGCACGAACATAGCTATAATAGTAAAAGTTCGCGGGCATTAAAGAAAAATCCACTTACCATAAATACATCCAGTAATATATGTATTATATGTTCTTCTTCTTCTTCAGATTCTTCTAGAATTTCATAAGCATCAGTCCATTGATTGTCATATAGTTCCTTATACCGCTCACCGAGTTTGGAGGGGCGGTTCTTATCGCTGAGATCAACGATATTCGGATTGTTGTTTGTTAGTTTATCTCCCATTGACTTACTCAACCTGAGGGTTGATAACACATATAAAAGTGAAGATATAGATATTGAAACGGATTGCCGGTACATGCAATGTGCAGAAAATACTTTTCCAGGCATATTACTATAACCAAAACACTCGTTACGACAAACCAACACGTACAACTACATAACTAATGAATGAGCTTGATATGTTTGATGAATAATATGCTAATATTTTTAGCAGTTTATATTCAAAATTGGTCATCTAAAATACCCATTTTTACATAATTGGGCAAAGTATCAACATACATATATTATTGGATTTTGTATTGTAAGATCTAACAATTTTCAAGCATTTTTATATTGCAAATATATATGGATAGCTTTAGATTAGTAACTTGCGACCAGTAATGTATACTACTGCACATATGTATATGATATATAAACTTATGTAACGTAACAGATTTATACTTATAAAAATGAAATTACACTCCATAGTTATGATAGATATAAATACTGCAGCATTTACGTGTTTTGATAGAATGGCTTTTTTATGAAAAATTCGGAATAGTACTTGCGTTGAAAGACACAATTTCTTGTTATCTCTTTTTAATTACCTTAATGTAATTGTAGTTTTTTGTTTGTCTTATGTATACATGTACTTATGAAATCTCCTTATACAGTTTCTTTATTTTTATACTCTTATTTCTGTCTTTAAATCGTCAAAAGAGCACAAAACTTATAACTATAAACTGTTAAGTATTATGATAGAACACATAAGTTTAAGTTTATTTTTTTCTTGAAACTTTGACTATTCCTTTCTCAATAACTAAGTAAATATACTTCTACTCATATTTTTGTTTATTCAATTTGATAAACTGACTTTTCATTGGTATAAGTAAATGTTGCTAACAGTTACCAACCTTGTTTTTGTATCATCGAGTTCTCGCTCGACTTCTCTTACGTCTATTTCTGTTTGGCGAAGTTTACTTTGCAGTATGTCGTAATCATCGGGAGAGACGCTTCTTTCAACTTGCGTCGTTAGTTGGTTTATGCTGTCTTTCATATTAATGTTTTGCTGTTCTATTTCCCTCTTCTCTTGCTTTGTCTGTCTTAATTCTTTCTCGGTACATTGTAGTTTACTCTGCGTGTCATTGTAGTCGTCATGTTTACGTTTAAGGTCTGCAACACATACCTCAAGAACTCGCTTCTCTTGTTCAAGTTTGGCCATCTTCGAGTTTCCTAGTGCATCAGCCCTAGTAGTTTGAAATGAAATATGTTCGGTACATGTATAAAGTTCAATTTGATTCTTATATATATATATAATTACGAAGAGAAACATTTAAGAAACTACGAAATGTATGTCATATACGTATAATACTAGTATATGTTTACTTTTAGAAATATACAATGTCATGTAGATGCTGTATATCAATTATCCTGTCTTATTATATATGATATGTATCACACATGTTGCAAACAGAAACGTCGCATGAAGATACATCCACTTTATTTCTGAGGTTATTATATATAAACATAGTTACTATGTCTCGCCTCAATGCTCACAAAATTGCATTAAGAATTATAAAGACACGTATCAGACTTGTTTGATAATAGGAACCATTTAGGACATATATCAGCATATCAGGTACTAAATATGTAAACGGTATTATTTACCTTGTTCTCATAGCGGCTAATTCCCGCCTTGCCTCTCCTAGCTCCGTAATTTAAAACGTATTTTCTTGAAACTTTGATTATTCCTTTCTCAATAACTAAGTAACTATACTTCTACTCATATTTTTGTGTATTCAATTTGATAAACTGACTTTTCATTGTTATAAGTAAAAGTTGCTAACAGTTACCAACCTTGTTTTTGTATCATCGAGTTCTCGCTCGACTTCTCTTAAGTCTATTTCTGTTTGGCGAAGTTTACTTTGCAGTATGTCGTAATCATCGGGAGAGACGCTTCTTTCAACTTGCGTCGTTAGTTGGTTTATGCTGTCTTTCATATTAATGTTTTGCTGTTCTATTTCCCTCTTCTCTTGCTCTGTCTGTCTTAATTTTTTCTCGGTACGTTGTAGTTTACTCTGCGTGTCATTGTGGTCGTCATGTTTACGTTTAAGGTCTGCAACACATACCTCAAGATCTCGCTTCTCTTGTTCAAGTTTGGCCATCTTCGAGTTTGCTAGTACATCAGCCCTAGTAGTTTGAAATGAAATATGTTCGGTACATGTATAAAGTTCAATTTGATTGTTATATATATATATAATTACGAAGAGAAACATTTAAGAAACTACGAAATGTATGTCATATACGTATAATACTAGTATATGTTTACTTTTAGAAATATACAATGTCATGTAGATGCTTTATATCAATTAGCCTGTCTTATTATATATGATATGTATCACACATGTTGCAAACAGAAACGTCGCATGAAGATACATCCACCTTATTTCTGAGGTTATTATATATAAACATAGTCACTATGTCTCACCTCAATGCTCACAAAATTACATTAGGAATGATAAAGACTCGTATCAGTCTTGTTTAATAATAGGAACCATTTAGGATATATATCAGCATATCAGGTATTAAATATGTAAACGGTATTATTTACCTTGTTCTCATAGCGACTAATTCCCGCTTTGCCTCTCCTAGCTCCGTCTCTGTGTTGTGTAATTTACTTTGCAGGACCTTGTAATCATCTGAAGAGACGCTTGATTTCCTGATACTTTCAAGTTGCGTCGTTTGTTGGGTAATGTTATCTTTCATTTCCGCATTCTGTTGTTCTAAATCTGCAACACGTACTGTAAGTTCGCTTTGTACTTTCTCTGACTCCGTCAATTCCTTCTCGCTGCGTTGTTTAAGTCGAGTCGTCAGCTGGGTGATATTATTCTTTAATTTATCATTTTCTCGTTTCAGGTCAGCAACGGATACCTCTAGATCATGCCTTTCTTGCTCAAGTTTGGCCACCTTTGAGTTCCCCAGTGTATCAGCGTCAGTGGTTTGTTCTCGTAATCTGAACGGTATATATGTTCACTTCAGTGTTATTTTTATAATTTAGCATTAACAAGAGAGACACGTGTATACAAGAAACTACATATATCATAAACATATAATTAAATTTTGTTTTATAAAAAAACGTGTGAATGTATATATTATGTTGTCTTATCATCTATCGAACATACGAGTATGTTGAATAATCAAAATACTGAATTTATAGATAAAAATTATACATGCAAATTATTTCAGTATTCAATTAGCTTAATTATACATGTGCAAATGAACTTTATTAAGAATATTTGGCTTCTGTGAAAACCAATCATTTTACAAACGTTCGTTCCAGATTAAATATTTTCCACCTTAATTTATTATTCAATCTGTTCATTTCTGATGAGTTCCTCTCTAGCTCACTGAGTCTTTTTTTTAGGTTATCATTCTGTATTTGAATACGAGCACTATTGTTATTTTCCTTCTCATAGCTTTCCTTTCTGTAAATGTATAGCTTATTAAATCAATACATATCAAATAAATAAAACATGTAGACTTATTGTAATATGAGGATCGCGTTACTTTCACAATCTAAAAACTATTTGGAGATTTTATTTCTGCCAAAATGTCGAATGATTTAACCAATTGTGATAAACAAATATGTCCATCACGTCGAATACATATACAGACCAAATTTAGTAGTTTAAAATTCCAGCGAATCGAGGATCCTAGCGTAATTCAGCCAGCCATGACTTCCAATCTTATTGAAAGCATCATGGTTGCAATCGTAAATAATGAACACACACAATCTCTCTAACAGTTTCTCAATGATAAGAGATCCATCTCATAATATTTTAATTAAGATGTAAGTGTATTCATGATTACCTCACTTAACAATTCGACCATGTACTTAGCAATTCAGTTATATGTTGTTGGTTTGTTCCAATTATATGCGATGTTTTTTATATTGTATGTCACAACACACATCGTTTTCCTAAAGTGCATCTTAAATATTGATATATTTATGTAGCTTAAGGAAACAGATCATACAACATTATTAGTACAGATTACTCTTAAATGTAACCGTTTTAACGCCACAATATCGGATTCTATTACCCAGGTGGAATTCCTCAAATACTTACAGATCGGCTATTTCTTTATTTCTCTCATTTATGATTACTTTCAATTGACCAATAGGTATTTCTGGCGCCGCTGCTTGTACCTTCAGTATCAAATAAATTATAATTGTATCATTGAGAAATAAAGTACGCACGTTTAATACAACAAACGTGCTAATTCGACAATGATAAGATCTTAATATGTTATACGAATAGTACATTGGCATTTAAATGCTCATACAATATGATGACTGATGCAAAGATTGAAAGGGTGGAATCTTTCATTCGTTTGAATGATAGATGATGAAATATTTGTCTGAAGTAAAATCCTACTAATGACAAAGTGATCTAATTAACAGAGTGAAAAGGACACCTGTCTGTCTTCTCTTCTAGCACTTGCTGAGGGCATAGGTTGGATATCGCTAACAGGCGGATCTTCAGTTTTCTTGTAACATTCATCGGCTGTTTTGTATGACTTATGCCTGCTTTTTCCGGTGCAGCGCCTCCTTTAAAACGAGATAGATATGTTATTTTGTTGGCGTTCGACTTACGTGAACTTTGCTCAGTTAAACACATCGGTATCATATGGCTCCGTCAAAGTCATGAAGTGATTGGAAATTATCAATTAAAATGATACCACATGATAATAAACGTGAAAACGATTAAATTTTATACATGTTTTTACTACAACCATGTACCATGAAATCGGAAAGCATCCTTGAAATATCAAAATCTGATAAGGCAAAAACCCGGTTAATGAAATCAGACATGTGTTTATAAATTTGTGAAACAAAAAAAACAACTACAACTATCGACATAATAACGAAAAGACAGCTTTAAAACTAGAAATATTCGATAAGATCACCGGTGTGTTTGATTATAAAAGATGTTTCTCAGTACATACCAAAGGAACATTGTGATGACCTTTATACAACGATTCTTGTGATATGTGTGAGTCTGGAATATTGTAAAACGTCACAATTATTGGCATATTGCTGATAGAATACGTTCGCTTTCTTATATAATCATAACGTAATTGAACGTCTTCCCTTAAGGGTGATCACTCGTGAAATCGAAAAAATTTCTTGTAACAAGGATGTTTCGATTCTTATTTAATTTTGAAGAATAACATGTTGTCATTCAGTTTTTAGTGTGAAAAGTATATGTCCATGATTTAACTTTTTCGTAAAATTACTTTTTAGTGATATACCCAAAATCGGTAATTTTCCTAATAATGGTTTTGAAAAAGGGGTGTGGCTAGATAAATAACCAAATATTTCAGTAAATATTAACCAAATCACTTTAAAAATGTACTGGTTGTATCACAGTCTGAATGTAGAAGAAACTTAAAGCATTAAATGTCCACTTTATGCCAATTTCTTGACTGTGTACTATTTCAAACACTGTGTTATTTACCAAATTAAGATCTGTAAAATGGCTAAAAAATAAGGGGTTATGAATAATGTTTATACATTTTTTACGTATTGAAGGAGTAACAAGGATTTTGAATGACATTGATTATGCTGAAATAGGTTAAACACCAATTAAAAATATTACATGAAAAACACATGTCCATGTTCATATAAGAAAGTTATCATGTGAAATGTTAGGTCTCTAAGCTTTTCTTTTCAGCAAAAACTGGATATTTCTTAGTTAATGACCTCTTTCAATGCAAAACCACTGCATGTTGCATAAATAACCGCATATGCATAATCAGAAACAATATTTGATGGACTTGTATGAATTTTGGATGAATATTTTTCAACGGATATGTGTTCATAATGCTAAACTTGATGAAAACTTACCCCACCCACCGTTTTACAACAGCGACTATTTCAATATGAACGTTAAAAAGAAATAAACAATGTTTTTTACATTATTTAAGAACAATATATTTGCAAACCAGGTTATATAAATGTATTCATATAAAATTTAAAAACCTTTAACTGATAAATACTGAATGGCATATTGTTGTTGTATATATACAAACGAACTTAATTGACTGCCGTAATCTGGTCGGATGTCGTAAAAGCAGTAAAGAAATGCGATGAAGAAAATGCCACTTTGAAATTATTTATGCATTTAAATTACATTGTTGACTACATTAGATGATAAAAAAAATAATAATTTCAACTTGAAATTTTACGACATTTAGCTAGACTGCTTTGTATCACAAAAGCTCACGAGTGATCACCCTTAATTAAGATTTCGTCAAATGTGATGATATTACTGATGCCGTTGAAAACATGTTTCAGTTTAAAAATGGGTTCTAGATAAACACAGATTCAAGCGCTGTACATAACGCGGAATGTAATATTGCAACCTTTGAATTACTGATATGCCTTCACTGACTACATATCATTCATTCAATACTGGTGTAAATGCGACAAATTTCCCTCTTGAGTAAGGGGGATACAACAAAAGGGATATTTGGATTATTTACTTTCAGTCTATCATACTGTGCATAACCACATGTTTCCCAACCTTTATTATACAGGTAAACTGTCTACCTGGACAAATGGATTAACAAGTACATTACTCTTGGTTGAAAGCGTGGGTTGCATTTAACTTCCTTATTTTAACGCATGAGAAAGTAATACAACTAAAACCCCGTTTCGATATATATACAGAGCTACATTTTGAATAACTTTGTCTATCTATCAGATTGAGAAAACTAATTAAGTTCTGTCTACTTTCGATTCCAGACATAATTGAATCTAAATGTTTGCCACTGATTTAACTTTCAAACTCGCCTTCCAATACAACAGATACAATCACAACAGTCCACATTTAACGTATGAATAACTTAAAGTAAAACTATTCTGACGTAAAACATTGCTATCAAATGACCCTTTGTTATAGAAGGAATGAAATGCCCTAGTAAAAGACTGAATATTTGTGAAATATATCATGATAACTTGCTCGATAAGATAAATATAATTGATAACTTCTAAATTTGACGCACCTCATTCAAGAAATGTATACGTACTTACCTTAAATCCTTACAATAACAAACTGGATACATATAAAAGAATATTCATTAAATGAGTAAGTACCAAGTACCAGATTTCGTTGAAATAAATTTACTTCCTTGTTTGTTGTTATTTAACCTTAATAGAACAGTCGATCAACAAGCCTGGTTAGGATATATATAGATATAAGAAGGATACATTTGGATGAATTCATGTAATAACATGTAGTCTTAAACGATATGACAATCTTTATTTCTATGTTTAACAATTAACTTTAAATCTAACTACACAATCAATAAACTTAAAACTTAAGTTGTATATCACGTTTAAGTACAGTTACCTTATTTACCTGAAATACAACCGTTTGTGTTTTATTTCTTTCACAGGTGTGTCTTACAACAATAACACGACCGGTTCCTTCCCTTGAAGATTTTTATAATTTCCTAATCGTTCAACTTAAATCTTGAATGTCGGTTTAAACGTCGCAAATAAATTCAAAACGAAAGTAGCAAAAAATTATTTAGACGGTGTTTAGGAAGATTTGATACGTCGAGTTGTTTCCCATGTCAAGTTAATTTTCAAGCCGCTATTTCAGTACTTCTCTTAATTTGGTTTAACAACAATATCAGGATTCTACGGAATCCTGTTAGTGCCATGTCGAATGTCGTCCGTCGCCCCACAAACGCGACGCACGACAACGCGATACGACAATGCGACAACGCAATACGACAATGCGATAACGCGATACGATGGACAACAATGCGATACGACGGACGACAATGCGATACGACATTTGTCAAAATGTCGTGATGTTGAGTGGCAAATTTTGGCACGATATATTACAATGTCGTATCGCGTTGTCGAGCGTCGTATCGGGTTGTCGCATTGTCGTATCACGTTGTCGCATTGTCGTACCGTGTTGTCGTGCGTCGTGTCCTGCATTTCAGCGACATGCGACGCACGACAACGCGATACGACGCTCGACAATGCGACTCGACGCTCGACAATGCGATACGACATTCGTCCAAATGTCGCGATACGGCGCTCGACAACGCGATACGACATTGCGACAATGCGATACGACGCTCGACAACGCGATGCGACATTTTGAAAATGTCGTATCGCGTTGTCGTGCGTCGACCGGTGTTCACTTAAATAAATACCGTTCTATTCGATCGTTGTGACAATACAATTTACTCGCACCTGACCTGAACAAAAGTCACCTTTTCATCGTCTAACACGCGCGGTAGGATAGCGTCTGCTAGTTTCTTATGTATATTTTACTTATATTAACAATGGTTGTTGATGAATTGTCATTATATGATATATAAGTAATTTTTGTGGTAGTTTATATGTGCTGGTTTCATTTGCGCATGTGCGTTATTCTTTAACGTTTGTAATGAAGAACTGAACGTTTTAATACATGTATTGAAGAACAAACACAAAGATACAAAAGTAACTCCATTGAATAGAAGTTTTCACGACGAAGCTGTATATTCTATAGATGGCTGATTCCTGTATATTGACCTCATGAAATATATATACAGTATATAGTTATGCATTTGGCAGTCATCACTAGTTTATATAACTGTTAATGCAAACAAACTGCCAGTAATTAACCAGAAAACATTGAATTCGTTTCAAGTAATTTACAAAGTAACATGAATGCATGTTTGAATAACTTTGTGTGTTAATAAAGTTTGACTTCAATAACACTCCACATGTGTCAAGCTAACAAACCAATAAAGTAGCGTGTCTGACCTCCACACCTATCTGGACATGAACGTTTCAAATAAAGACTAACATTATTTTCTGCAAATCAGAAGTATCAACCATGATGATGATCAGAGAAAACATGAACCACTACCAGGAATTTTGAGACGAATCGGAGTGTGGAGTGTTATTGAAGTCAAACTTTATTAAAACACAAAGTTATTCACGCATGCATTCACTTGAAAACAATGCATTAACGAATTCAAGCAGACGCCATCCTACCGCGCGTGTTAGACGATGAAAAGGTAACTTTTGTTCAGGTCAGGTGCGAGTAAATTTTATTGTCACAACGATCGAAGCGAACGGTATTTATTTAAGTGAACACCGGTCGACGCACGACAACGCGATACGGCATTTTCAAAATGTCGTATCGCGTTGTCGAGTGTCGTATCGCGTTGTCGCAATGTCGTATCGCGTTGTCGCATGTCATGATATAGACACATAGGCGACACACGACAACGCGATACGACATCACGACATTTGAACGAATGTCGTATCGCATTGTGGAGCGTCGTATGACGTTGTCGTGCGTCGCATGTCGCTGAAATGCAGGACACGACGCACGACAACACGATACGACATCACGACATTTGGACGAATGTCGTATCGCATTGTCGAGCGTCGTGTCGCATTATCGAGCGTCGTATCGCGTTGTCGTGCGTCGCATGTCGCTGAAATGCAGGACACGACGCACGACAACGCGATACGACAATGCGACAACGCGATACGACAATGCGACAACGCGATACGACAATGCGACAACGCAATACGACGCTCGACAACGCGATACGACTTATAAAATATCGCGCCAAAATTTGCCACTCAGCATCACGACATTTTGACAAATGTCGTATCGCATTGTCGTCCGGCGTATCGCATTGTCAAGCGTCGTATCGCGTTGTCGCATTGTCGTATCGCGTTGTCGTGCGTCGCGTTTGTGGGGCGACGGACGACATTCGACATGGCACTAACAGGATTTCGTAGGATTCCGCTAAAATCAACCCCTAAAATATAGTTTCGGTAAGGAAGGCAAATCCTTTTTCAAGAATACTTTAGTTCACGGAGTTCAGCTAAAATCATTTAACGCATACACTTCATAATTGTATCATATGGATAATATTACCTTACATTCAATCACATCTAGTCTATATTACCGCACAGGACGTTTAACCTATATATGTCTTTGGTTCAGAACTCGGTTCATGAGAGGGACAACCAACACGTGTACCTCCGTCTCAATTAAGTACAAGTTCAAACTTTGACGGGATATGAGATAAACATTTTAACATTAGCTATGAATAGTTATCAACTGACACAGAAATCAAAGTATTTACAATTTATTTACATATTCGAAATGGTTTTCGATACGATAAATCAATCGTCGAGGAAATACTCAATGGTAGGATACTACGTCATCTCGCATCTGTAAAAAAGGTCCTCCCTGGACACGAAAACTTAAACAAAACAGGTAAAATGTTACTTTTCGCTCTTTTGAAAAAAAATCAAAATTGTACGTGAAGCAACTACATGGTTCAAGTTCATTGATAAAGCCCGTTTGAGCCCGAAAGATGTTTGAGATTTTTTTTCAGAATTTAATTCAATGCGGCTTGTTAAAGAAAATGACTTCGCTCCGGTACGAGTATCGTGTGGAATCCGGGTAGGGTACGTCACAGCGTTCTCGCCCCGCGCCTTTCTGATTGGTCCAAGGAAAACCAATGCGAAATTTCATGTAACAATCTGGCGTCTTTTTTCTGGCCAATTTACGCTGTATTTAGCATTGCTATTTCGCCCCATAAAGACTATAAAATGATCATGAGGCGAGGTTTATGTTTCAAATTGGTGCATATTTTTTGCAATAAATCTAAATCAGTTAAGTATTTGTTTGAGGAAAATAACTCGATGTTCAACGTTGCGTCGGTGCATCTTTTTATCGGTGAGGACTGCTCGATGTTATTACCTTGACACTGTGTAGAATTCTAAAATATGACGCGAGATTATAAATTAGAACTTCGCGTTCTGCTTATCTGTAATAGAGCCACACCTAATTATTCCTATACTACATAATCCGGATAGTAGCCCTGCATTTTTTGCAACATTTCGCATCCTTCCGAAATGATTTAAGTTACATATATATTTGTTTAAAATCAGGTTTCAAGTCTGTTTCTTTCATAATGCAAGTCTTTCAATGACCTTGTAACTGTGCATGGTTGTATGAAAACAAGTAAACACTTGACAATGGCGACCTTTTACAAATGAGCTCGAAATTTAGTGAATGCACCTGTTTCAATCAACAGTTCAACAATTTAGGTCACCTACACTTTAAGATATTTTAAAAATACATAACACAATGAAACATATAAATAAACCCAATTAATAACATAAAACCTAAAACGCTAGACGTCATAATATTTAAGAATACATTAACCTTACGATAGAATACAGAGATGTTTTACACTTTATCTGTAAAATATTAAAGACAACTAAGTGATAGCCCTATTCACAACATACTAAATACAAAGTTGAGTAGTGTATATAACTTTAGGTCGCGGCTCACACATATATACTTGTTAACTGTCGGCATATCCTGCAGTGAACAACAATTTAATCGTGCTTTTTAAACTTGCCATTTCCATTTCGAGTGAAAATACTTATCGGAAAAATAGGTCGAAGGGTTATATATCAAAGATCGTTAGTTGTGAATCTAAGATAAGCTGAGCAGTTTTATATTACATAAACATTAGTACAGTGCGTACTTTGGATAAATATAGAATATTGTGCTACTGGGGCCGTGTTTAAGAGTTTTGTAGAGTTTGGTGTGTGTGATCTAACTTGTCTAGTTCGAGACACTCTTTAGATAATTATCGTATTATTCCGTTTGTATTTTTAACGTTTATTGAAGGAGTTGGATAGGTTAATTAAGTAAAGTTAATATGAACTGCTTTTTATGTACCACCCCCCCCATGCGTAGTCCCTGTGGATGTCAGTAACACTGATATTCGCTTTTTGTATTTTTTAAAATCTTTTTTTTCCTTCAAAATACATGAAGAGCAAGACAAGCACATGACACAATATATCATACATTACAAATAAATCAAAGCATGTGTGTAGAACTAAGTACACATAGTTTTATACACATAGAGCAAACATTATGTATTTGTTGTTTTTTTTAATGCGAGAGTACTTTATACGAATTGTTTAAGGAGGCTTTGTAGTAATATATATTAACTTCATTCTAGAATTAAGTTTAAAAGTTGGATTACAAAGTAAAACCATTTTTTATTCTTGTATTGGTACGTAGGTCATGCGTATTAGAATCACGAACGATAGTTTTCACTGTAAGTGGCAAAGTTGAAAGTTAAATCAAACAGACTGAATAGAAACACCAATTTGTTCATAGTAATGTATTAATTAGTAATGTATGATAATATATGGCATAATCTCAGAACGACATATACCGATAAAAGATGAAGGATTAAACATATTAAATGATAACAACAATAATTTAGATAAAATCCATCAGAATACTAAAATATATTTTGTACTCATGGTTCTGTAACGCCGCAATTTCTTTGTCTTTTTGTTGTGTACGCGCGTTACTTTATTTCGGGGAATTAGCTAAATGTACAATCTGTCAGCCCAGGAATTCCTGTTGCTAATCACAATTCAACAGTAGTTACAACAAGTCCAAAACTTCAATGACCCACTTTATTTTTTAAGGGGATAATAACAATAATAACGTCAATGTGTACAACAATCCAAATATGAAACACAATAAAACGTGATGGCGAAATCGCACTAACTGGTCTGTGGACATCCACCTTACAGCTAAGACAAATTTCAAGTGTCTTCTATCATATACATTTTTATCAGTCCATCCATGCGGACTAGTCATACATACAAAAATGGGAGTGACATAAATTAAAACGACCAATTAAAATACATGTACATAAATTCTGAAACTATAAGAAAGGGTATTTTTGAAGACAGAAAGATTAAATGATATACTTAAAGAAACGCAACATATAAGCCGCATTAAGCTAATTATCACCTTCTTTGTTTGGTCAGTTATACAAAAGTAGTTGCTATAGAAACAAAATGTTCAAGCCACATACACAGACAGAAAAGAGGATTAAACTAAGCCGAATGGCGATAAAGCTAGAATGCAGTATATAAAATTATCAAGTGTTCTAGACAAACAAATAATTGAACACATTAATGTATAAAACGCGATTTGACTATTAAACATTCAAATTAAAACATTATAAATACAAGAACAAAGAGACATAAAAATACAAAATAAACTCAGCATAACACCTCTGTCAAGTTGTCGATTTTTTTATTTAAAAGATGCAACTGATTAACTATAGAGATGTAACTAGATATACTGATTTGTGTATTTTTCTGCCATGGAACAACTCGACCGATATTGTCTGTCAGAACGATTGATTGTTATTCCCCTTGTACTTAAGACACGAATTGCTATATACGACATATATACGTATAGTTCGTACATCAACCAGACCATGGTCACGTTCAATTTATATCCTTCAACGACAACTGTCATTTACATAATGATACATTTAATATATGTATAACACATTTCATAAGAACAGTGTCCATCGAATATAAACCTGATTATGGTGCTAACAATGCATGAAACAGCAGACATAGAGAATGAAGACATTCAGTGCTGTGAATCCGAATTCCATCTGAACCAAATGTCAAAGTAAGGAAGCTACCCAGCTAGCTTACGGAAGGTCGGTGGTTCTTACAATGTGTAAACTAGGAGCACCTGACCAGAAAATCGCCAAATTGACCCAGTGAAAATGATTATGAGTGATACCGACATTTATATGATACATGCAAATGCAAAATATTATGAAGTTAATCCAAATCTAGTATCTGTTTTACTGTAAACATTTTACAACGAATGGATTTAACACAAGGCTCACATAATACAACTCAAAAACGTGAAACTTAAGTTTGATTATTAACTACTGTAAATCACTTTATATTCGCGTGATCTTTATTTCGCGTTTTTGCCTACCCTGAATATATTCGCGTATTTATGAATTCGCGTCTGAAGGCTCTTAATTTAAATTTCGCGAAGGCTTTGAATTACAATATGAATAAATAGATAAATAAAACGGGTTAAACATAATTATATCATGCATTACCTGCAGAAATTAAATAGTCCAAACCTGTCACAATCAATACAGTATTGAATATAGAAAAAGTGACAAACTGTCCGTTAATCCCTTTTGTTATCTTAATAAATGTGTTTAAATTTCCAGTTTGTGCAAAAGATCATTATACCAAACATTGCCCCCGCAGGCAATACGCACAATGCTTGTTTGTTTTGTGTGTTTAAGTCACACCAATTAGTACAACTGAACAAAACAATATACATGTAGTGTACATAACGACAAGTGGTAGTTTATCTATCAGTCTGTAATGAAATTTTCGGACAATGATCTTCCGATAGCTCTTACGTTATATTAATAAATTTACGCGGATTTATGAATATATGCTGGCCTTTACTGAAGGTGCTAAATAGTGTACTAACATGAGATCCTATTAATGTTTTGCAATCAAAACATTGATACTAAAATATTAAACCAAAGTTTATTTCATATTAAGCTAGTCACAGGATTTAAAATGCATTTACTTATTAAATCAAAATTTACAGGAAATGTTCAATAAGAAATATTCCGAAACAAATCACCCAGAAATAGAATGAATGCAAGAAACACATATCAAATATATAAATATACGTTAGCGCTACATGTGAGTTCGTGATCGTTTCTCAAAGTATAAATATAGTAAAGAATTAAAAATCAAGAAAAACAACAACAGAAACTCCCAATAACAAATACAAAATGACCATAATGTTTTACAGATGTGCCACGATGCAACGACGCATTTGATACTATGTATACATTTCAACTAAAATATGTTTTCCTTTTCCCTTTTCCTCCCATCAACTTGGTCGCCTTCATTGGATTCAACCACCCCTTTGGAAAGCACAGGACCATCTTCACCCAACAACAAAGCTGGCCAAACAAGGTAGTCAATCGAGGTTCCGCTCTCAGTATACGTGTTGTATACATCAGAGGAAAAGGTAGAACCGGATGTCGATTCAGGGGCAAACACGATAGGTTGATCCTGAATCTGAAACGAACAAAGCATTTTGCAAAGTAATTAAAAAAAATTCTCGTTATTTATCATTCACAAACGTCTCCTTCAACGGTTGAAAATATTTCCAAAACATGTAACCGAGTCTCCTTTAGTTTCTGCCCGATACTCGTATCCGTGCTTTTTCATAATGTGCTTTCATACTTCTCCAAGATTACTTTCCAACTTTTGCGTTTAATTTCCATCTAAGATTGAACTCTTTAATTTAGTTACCGAATATAAACAAACACCCTATATTATGGAATAACGCGCTTGATAGATGATATATTTTCTATAATTTTAATGTAAATTGTGTAATATTTTGCTTGCAGTATTGTATGAAAGGATCTGTGTCACATGGATGTAAAACTTAAACCATTATTTCTTGTTTTACAAAAAATCGTAAACACTGAGACATTGACAGATATGTTAGAGATAACGACCGAAAACTATGTGGAGACATTGATATTCAGTTCGTGTTCAGATGCTTAGTTCATATTTCAACTAAAATAGACTAGTTCATCATTACTGTTCATTTTATTAAAATTAAGATTATTCGATAATGAATCCATTTTGTACATACTGCTATTAACCAGCAAATTTCTAAACACCCCTTTGAGTAGTCTTTGACCATTTGTTCATACTCTATATATTCATTTGTAACATTCTTCAATACCGTTCCATATTTCTGAAACAATATTATTTATGCACCAAATTACGACTTAAAATTTGTTAACATTTTGATTTTTGCCTAATCTGCCGCTCGCACACATTTTAATAATAAATATTTAAAAAATGAAATTAACAGTACTACAAAACTATTGTCAGTTAAGTTAACAGAAATATACACTCAACAAAAAAATTAAAGGGTCACATATATAGGGTTAAATATCTTTTATTGGTATGAAAATAATTTGAAAATAACAATTGCTAATAAATTTCAAAATCCTTTAGAATAACACTTGAAGACAATCAAGTCAATGAGTGCAAATACGGTCATGGTTGAATGGTTTCAATTAGACAGGTATCAGAAAACTCAGTTTTCAACGTGCACGGGAATTTCGAATCAAGTTGTTTTTATGCTTCGATGATTCTGCAAACAATTGTTTTCATTGCATCAAGCACAGATTTGTGTTTAAATGCTGAATCAAAGTTCATATTGTAATATCGTTCAGAAAGAATGCTCAAAGACGTCATTTGACAAATAATAAACGACAACGTGCACTTGGTCGTTTGCTAGCTGGTCAGACTCAACGTCAAGTTGCGGCAGACTTTAATATTAGTCAGAGCGTGATCGGCAGGTTGTGGCAATTGTATCTGAATACTGGGGATGTGCAACGGAGACCGGGTCAAGGTCGTTCGAGGGTCACAACTGCTGCACAAGACCGACGTTTATCGCTTATGGCACGACGTCGACGGTTCGACTCGGCGGTTACGCTGAATAGAGACTTTGAACAGACGTATGGTTATCGGATCTCCGTTCAGACATGTCGTCTGGTGTTTGCGCGCAACCATGTGCCGTTTGGACGTCAACGTTTGCGCAACATTTTGTGGACTGACGAATCCAAATTCAACTTGGATTTCAATGACGGGCGCAGACGCGTGTGGAGACAGAGAAACGAACGTTTCCGGGACTGCTGTGTGGCAGAGCATGACCGCTTCGGAGTAGGGTCAGTACTCGTTTGGGCGGGTATATCCTACGACGGGCGTACGGACCTCTCCGTCATCAGGAACGGGGCTCTGACTGGTGTAAGATACAGGGACGAGATACTCAACCCTATCGTGCGCCCTTACGCCGGGGCTTACGGTCCAGGCTTCATCCTGATGGACGACAACGCCCGCCCGCACCGTGCAACAGTGGTGGACCAGTACCTGTACCTGGAGGGAATTGAGCGGATGGACTGGCCGGCGAGGTCACCAGACCTCTGTCCTATAGAACATGCCTGGGACATGTTGCAGCGCCGGATATCCGCTCGTAATCGGCAACCAAGGACCGTGCAGGAGCTGCAAAACATGCTAGTCGAAGAGTGGCTAAGGATCCCCATCGCAGACATCAGGAGCTTTCATCAGAGGTGCCAGGAAGTCGTTCATGCGCGTGGTGGACACACCCGATACTAACTATAGTTTGTGGTGAGAACCAATCAGATGCGACGTTTTGTTAAGTTTTTTGTTACCCAACCCATCTTGGCTGACACACGGATTTTTTAGGGTGGTTGTGTTTGATGGTTTACTGTAATATTGTTTTTGATTTTTTCAAAGAATGGAATATTGTACAATGAAGTAAACAGGTACATTTATATGTCAGTATAAAAACTTTTCTGAAATAAATTATGTTTATGTATTTGTTTTGACCCTATATAGGCTATGGGCTACTGGGCAAAACCCTCCCCCCCCCCCCGGAGGCATTTTTGTAGACACCATTTTTCTGAAAGCTCCATGCCTGCTGATCATTTTTCCAGTGTCTACAATCTGGGCGTTGGGGCGTTTGTGAACTACAGCATGCTAATTACCGTTACCGAAAAACACGTTTGACAATAATTTTATTTTGTTAGAAGTCTTATTCTAGATATTTTCAATAATTCATCAATTTGAACAATTCCTTTGACCATTATAAGTTAGCAGCGGCTTTACTTATCGATCAAATGCATGTTTTTCACTTTATTGCACTATATATGCTCTGAAATTTACGTTACCCTGCGTTACCCTAAAATGACAAGGAAATGACAGTTGTATATGTTAAATTAACACAAAAGCAGTCGTAAACAATGTTTTTATTCATATTAGGCAAATACTACCACATGTTCATGTTTTTCTTTCATTGAAGGCCCGTTTATGTCTTCATTTTACATAAAATACGTTACATATAAAAGTATACGTGTTACATGGAAATTATTTATATTACTGTGAACACATGCTATGATCAAATAGGTATATAGTGATAGGTAATTATGATGCATTCATTAATACCCATAACTGGAAAACATTTCTAGTTACAAATGTTGTAAAGTTTGACTGGGATAATAGTAGTTTACGTTACATAACGTTACCTTTATCACGATAAGTGTTTAACACGCTTTACAATGCATAAAACATTGATTTGATATACAAAATGTTTATACTTGGTTACTGGGAATACGTACATGTAAATTTACATTCCAACTTTTTAAATTCATCACTGATTGTCTTTTACGTTACATGGTTTTATTTGTGTTACGTTTGAAATTATTCATAAACGAGTAACAACATTTCTATGAAACTGTTATAAAATCATCATCGAATGTATTCTAAGAATATGTATCTATGAAACAATCAAATTTACAATGACAGCGACAGTGCAATAAACATTGTGCCATTGACACACATATATGTGTCATTTACGTTACCATTTGTTACATGATTATTTATATATATATACCTAAGTGCAATATTGTATGTTATGTCAGATTTCATTAGCTGTACATATTGTCATCAAGGTATTTTTGTTGTTCTGATGGCAAACGTTCACGAATTTCACAAATCCTCATCACTTTTCTGTTTCATAGACAGCATCAACCATACTAATGAGTTCAATGTCGTTTTTATCATCAGTGTCTTCTGCGTCGCTAGCCTTTGGCACAATATTATCCTCGTACCAGTTGTATTCCAGCATGTTGTCAGGACCGAATTTCCAACCACTTTCATCCACTTTTAGAAGATCAAGATTACCCTCTTTGCATGGGTCCAAATATACACCTTATAACTATCCGTAACACTTTGAACATACGAGACGGGATCTGCAGGGAGTGAGTAAGCTCATGTCCATACCACTTAAAGCGTTCAGAACACAACCATGGCTTTGATACTTGTCATACCTCAGTTTATTGATGTCGTATTTTTAATGACCAAACAGCACACATACAAATGTCTCAATGGCACTGTAAAGTTCATCCGAACAAACATGCGTGGTAAATTGGCTAACAGTGTCATGCAATCTTCATTTATAGGAGCAAAGCTCCTATAGCTATACATTACTTTTTCTAATTGCAATTACGTGACGCATATACATCCGCTTTGAAAAATAGTATAAGTATACATTGCAGACTTTGCAGTTTTGATAAAAGTTGAGACATATGCAGGATTCTGTTTTTTCCTCTGTTTCATCATTAACTGTTGAGGTAACGAAATGCACTACATATTGAAAATAGTTTCATTCAGTAAAGTAGTGATGGAACACTATATTGTCTCTGAGATTAGTGAGATTGCGTATTAACACATGATAGCTTTTCCTTGGTAATTGTGGTTAATTGGTCAAATGATGTACATCTGTACAGACTATACATACTTGACATTCAAATTTTAATTCAAAATGATGATAACACAGGCCTTTAAATGGTTTAACGATGGTTTTGTCTAACGCATTTAAACTTTGCTCAAGACTGTAATCTCAGTGCTTTGAATCTCAGTTGGTGTAACTGTGACGCCATCTCTATAAGACTGCTCAAAGATTAGCTTTATTGACTGTGTCTTATTGTCGTCATTAGATATGAAGCCCATCGGATTTCATGGAGTTATTGCTTTTTTTACCTGAGAGCAAGAACGTTGGAGCTGCCAAACGTAATCGGCACTCATCTGATTTAATAGACTGTTTGTTGTGTCTGATATAAAGTCTACACGAGACGTTTTAGGCAACTGATAAGAAATCGCCTCAACTACTTGCTCGAATGTGTCCGGAACTGCTATTAGACTCTGTAGTTACCCAATTAGGCGTTACCATTAACAACATAGGATGCGCCTTCTGTAGAATGGCTAGTTGTTGGTTCTATTGGTGATTCAATATAAGGCACTCGACCTAGAAGAAATGACCATGTAAGCTTCAGGTCTATGTCATGTTGAACTGACAGGAGCATAAGCAGGCCAAATGCGTTACGTTCTGCTCGTATCTGAGTTATTATATTATGCTGAAATACTCTGTGTGAAAGGTTGTGTTTCTTCAAATCTTTGCCGGGGTAATTGACCCTTTGATAAGGGCTTGTGCTCTCATAGAGCATGGTTTTAGTGTTTCCCAGACGTCACTTTGTCAAGAGAACCACTGGCACAATTCCGGAATTTATCATAAGTTCCGCGAGACCACTGTCGTTCATTACTTTACCTAGATGTATCGAAGATGGAGCATACGTGTGTGAAATACACCCGTTCTCACTATGACATTAGTGAATTTGTTTTTGTCCGGAAACTACCAAACCAATGAGTACGATATCATGGCCACTGCTAGGTCACAGGTTAAAATTGCATAATCATTGAAAAAAGAAACATATCTATAAATTACTATGAAATTGATAGACTAAATTAAATATTTATTTGATTAATGATATTATTTATTTATTTACAACTGACTGCTTCGATTTGATTGATTGATTGATATGAAAATTTTATAATGAAATGTTTTTTTTTAATTTAAGCCTAAATGCCACTTTAGATTTTATAATGCCTGATGCAAAAAATATCAAGGTTTAGTTATACATGCACTTACGTTCATAGTTATATTTTGGTAACGCATGCGGTTAATAATATACACATATTTTCTGCATTATTGTGACCTTTTTTCACCTTGTCAACATATAATACAATTGAGTACCATTTACTCATTAGATAGTGTTCTGCTCGATCCAGAAACAGTAAGTATATGATGATAATCGAATATTTTAGAGTATATGTGACCTTATTTCAGTGATATAATATTGGTAACGTAAATTATACCACATTTGATGATGAGTTTAACATTTCTACACTCTTGTTTACATACTCTGTGCTTATAATCATAATTACAAAGCCTTTAACACAAATTATTTTGATCTCTTTGCGGTATTGTGTTAACTTTAAAATTTCAATTATGGTAACGCCCCAAAATGGCGGTAACGGAGTAAAGCCCCAACATCCAGATGGTAGACACTGGGATTTGGTAGGTCTTTCCATACACTTTCAGAAAAACATACTGTAGAAAAATGCCTCCGGGGGGGAGGGGGGGTATTGGTGCCCCATAGTCTAATATATGTGACCTTTAATTGTTTTGTTGAGTATATATACAAGTCCTTGCTCAAAATAGAGTACAAATAGCTAAACTGAAATATAATTATTCGATCCATGCCTGACCCTGGTAATCAGTGATGTCAATAATTTACAATATAAGAATAAGCATAATGACTTAACAAGTTATGTTCGGAGATCTCTTTCCGCTATATGGCTTCAGTGCGTTGCTGACATATCTGCGATCCAAACTTTAAAAACAGTTTGCTGGACGAGTTGGGGAATCATTAAAACGGTCGGAGATTTACTCAAAACACTTGGGAACACCCTTTATAAAAGATTGTAATGCAGATGATGTCTGGGCAATACAGATACAATCACCGCTTAAAAACAAGTACACACCGTCTGCTGCAAATACTTCTGGAATTACTTCCCCTTACTCGGTGTGTTTAATATAAAACATTGTTGTCAATAAATTATCTGGCAGCTTAATTGTTTATTCTCCATTGCAGCAAGGTTATCAGAAAAACGCTAACGTCAGAAAAAAATGTATAATTCATTTGATGATAATGCCTATATGGCCCCGAATAGATTTTAATTCTATTCGGCCCAAATCATTCGACCACAATGCAAAACAATTATATCTTCAATATTTTGCAGTAGCTTTAACTTATTAATTACATTTAATAGGGACAAACCGCTACATCCTTGCCACAATATATCTGTAAACTCTAGATCAAGATTAACACCCTGTTATCGTCGTCTTGCCGCAAGAAAAGCTTGCTTTATGATTGAAGATCCCAGCACCAAACTTTGATTGTATACTTAGAACAATTTTGTTCACATAACTAAAAGGTTACCATGCTAAATGAATGCGACACAATCTATCACCATGTCACTTAAAATTATTATGGCAATGTATAAACAGACTCTGGCTTAAGATAATCACGATAAGCTTATGACCACAATCGCCCAGCTCGCTTGACTGTATCAACATCGCAACCTGCCATAGCCACAGAAGTTGCTGCTGAAGTGGATCTGTGCATTTAAATAATCAACAAACACGGAAATTTGGAAGAAACATGTTAATTTGATGATAAGTAATTAATAATCATTATGCGTATGTCTTGAAATATTTACGCTTGTTGTTGTGGTCTAGTTTCATTAATGCATCTAATTAATGTGCCGTAAATGTTGTTGAGTAAAATATTTTATAAGATGGTTTGTAACAAACAGATAAACATAAATGTTGGCATGCAATGCAAGAAGGTACCGGATGTTACAAATAAGATTTTAACGTTTTTAAACTATACTTGTATTACAAATAACATAAATCAATTAAAGAGACACTGGTATAGACGTATCAACATAACTATGCATAAACAGCATGTAAACAGAATAATATATTAAGCATATCATTTCATGGCACCTTTTCATAAAGACGATATTTCTATGATTAAGCAAACTGATCACAGTCACAAAATTCACAAAAGTAATCAGCAAACAATTGTAATGTGCTTGGTTTTTAATAAGTTCATCTCTCACTTGCTAGTGTATGTATACAATATGAGTTAACACGTCTCGTGCGACTTTTGACTGTCACACAATGTCCATATCACAGTTTTGCCCATATATCTTCTTATACTATGTTTTCTTGAAATAGTTTTCAATTTTGTCATACTCGGTCCCCATCATCCTTCTTGCTGTGTCGTCCCCGAACTTCCGCTTCCAGTGCAGAAATCGTGTAACTATCGTAATACTTGGTGTGTAAGGTGTTCGATGAGGAGTGTAAGAGCCGTATTCATCCAGTGTACAAGGTATATGTGTCGGTGTCGTCATCTGAGTACTTGTCGATGTTTGTGAATATCCACGTGCGTGGTGACTCTCGACAAACTTCTCAAGTCTTAAATCCCTTTCCTCATATTTGTTAGAGCCGCCATAAGCATAGTCATCTTCATGATACAGGATTTCAGAATTTCGTGAGTTGTTCGTCGCGACCGAATTATCATCATCATACTCGTTCCATTCGTCGGCGCGTTTTCTTCTACTTGTAGAAGATTTACCTTTATGAACAGGTCTTATTTGTTCCTCTCTGTGTTTAGTATGCCTATTCTTTTTGCCGTCATAAGTAAAATCATCTTCATCATATAAGATTTGAGAATTACGTGAGCTATTTTCCCTGTAAGAAACATTGTCATCTTCTTCATCCCGTTCCTCTCTACGTTTCATTCCAATGTCTGTTGATTTAGTTTTGTGAACATGTCTTATCTTTTTGCCGTCATGAGTGAAATCATCTTCATCAGGTGAGATTGGGGAATTACGTGAGATGTTCTTCGTGACCGAAACATCGTCATCCTCTCCATTCATTTCGTCTCCACGTTTTCTTCTACTATTTGCATATTTTACTTCTTCGCGTTTAGTACGATTGCTCGTTTTGATAGTTTTTCCTTTCGCAGGTGTTACAGGCTCAGATTCGTTCATTGCCTGTACAACACCCTTTGCTATCACCGGACCGTCTGAATGTCTGAGCATCGCGGGCAAGACTAGAAAATCGATGTTAGGACCGTTTACGGAGTATTTGTCATACAAATCAGATTGAACTGTTTCTCCATTTTCTGGTTCGGGAGCAAAGACTACCGATGGGTCTTGAATCTAAAAGATAAAATTCATAAAGCTGATAGCAGTAAAAACATGTGTCAGTTTGAATCAAACAGATTCTGACATTGTGTTTATTGTTTTTTGTTTTTGTTTTTTTTTTGTTTTTTTTTTAGTACATGTGATTGGTTGTTTTTTCAGTGCATGTTCAATTTTGGATTTTCTGAGTATTGTATGGAATATTTCCTAGTAAATATTTTTTAACAACTCTTTAGTTTGATAAATCGGCTTTGCTTTGTCAATTGAAAGGTAACAGTTATATAAAAGAAATTGGTTTTTGCTATCACCGGACCGTCTGAATGTCTGAGCATCGCGGGCAAGACTAGAAAATCGATGTGAGGACCGTTTACGGAGTATTTGTCATACAAATCAGATTGAACTGTTTCTCCATTTTCTGGTTCGGGAGCAAAGACTACCGATGGATCTTGAATCTAAAAGATAAAATTCATAAAGCTGATAGCAGTAAAAACATGTGTCAGTTTGAATCAAACAGATTCTGACATTGTGTTTATTGTTTTTTGTTTTTGTTTTTTTTTTGTTTTTTTTTTAGTACATGTGATTGGTTGTTTTTTCAGTGCATGTTCAATTTTGGATTTTCTGAGTATTGTATGGAATATTTCCTAGTAAATATTTTTTAACAACTCTTTAGTTTGATAAATCGGCTTTGCTTTGTCAATTGAAAGGTAACAGTTATATAAAAGAAATTGGTTTTCGTATACTGCAACTATACCGGACTATATCTGAAGAACAAAACATGACGCCGCTCATGTGTTATAACTATTTGTTGCAGCGTGTTATTCGTTTGCGAAGTACAGATACATACCGCCATAAGCCAACAAATTTCAAAGCACTCTTTTGTGTAATCCTTCACCAACGTCGCATATCTTGATACTACTGGTGAACCAGTCTTTAGCCATGACCGATATTTCTGAAACAATGGACGAACAATACGTGCTAGTACATCATACATTTCAAACACTTAATAATAATGTGAACATGTCGTTCTATCTTCATGTTTTATTAGGGTTTTAGAATAGAAGTAAATGTAATATTCATTAGCGGTGTGATGACCACTCCAAGTAATGGTTTATCGTTTGCTTTATAAAAGTAGTATTGCATGATTAGTATTATTGTTGCACTGCAAAAGTTAGAAATGTACCTTGTAAACAGCTCTTATACTTTCTGCTGGCGAATCTATTCTACATGCTTTTATGTACTTGAGGACAACATCAGGAACCCCACGCTGCCTCTGAAACATAAAATACATTCCATATGAATGTGGTTGTTTTTAAAATGTATCTTTTTACCAGTCACTGGTTACTGGTCAGAATCCAGGAAGCAGTCATCTAGAGTTAATATAAGTTGCAAGAACTTGCTCTATCGATGAAAATAAATAAGTTTAAACTAAGTGGATTTTCTGTGACCAGTTTACACTTAGTGTTTGATTCAACACTTCGACAAAAGTGTTTATACTTACCACTTTATCTGAAAGGGTAATCACTTTCAGAATATCTTCCATCTGTAGTTGACTTTCCTTGTCGCAAAATTCTTTCGTTTGCTGAAATATTAACAAAGTCAGACAAAAATATGTCAACTGGGAATGCTTAAACCATTAGTATGTCATATGATTATTTATCCAATCGAAATCATATTTGTATAGATATATGTATTACTTCTAAGTTAGCCAGTTTACACCATTTAATTCAGGGACATCGTCGATAGCATAAAACAAACTGAATATTTATGTAAGAAACTCAAACACTGAAGAAAAATCTTACGGTAAGAATTGTCAACAAAATTGGAAATATTTTATTTTCTTCGTCGCCTTCAGTTTCTTCCAATATTTCAAAGGCACCTGACCATTGCTTTTCGTACAATTTTTTATACCGCTCTATCAGTATCGATGTACGTTCGGTGTCGATGTTATCCGCATTGTTTGCAGTGTTTTCAGTCAATTCTTCACCATTTCCATTACCAGTCCTAAATAGTTTACCAAAATTGAACATTTTAAGGCTCGAAATATTAGCAAAACAACGGAAAGACCTGTGGTTGAAAGGATTATGATCAAGTTTTATCGGAAGTTACTGACAATCATGTTGTAATTTTAATAAATTGTTATTCGTGTGCAAACTTAGTCGCCTTTTTACTGGTATCATGTCCTAACGTTATTTCCTCCCACGATCCTCGACTTTTTATTAGACCCGCGGAACGGTACACGCACTGTATAGTTGTTTAACCTTTCCCAAGCCTTCAAGGATAATAAAATGAAATTTAGAAATTTCTATCTACCCTATTTTCAACATGCATGTAACCCGCAACTAACATTTGTGTACGCCTTACCCGGTGTTTATATTCTTTGAATCACTTTCTATCTCTATGTCTGTTTGAACGTGTTGCTGTTGCGCAGAATCAATTTCGTCAACGGGGGATTTTCTGTTTCCACCAGTCTTTTGTCCCATCTTCAGAATTTCTATTTCTTTCTTTAGTTGTTCGTTTTCCAGTTCTAGTTCTGTTTTGTGTGCTTCTGGCTCTTCTGTATTTGGATCGGGTTTGGAAGTATTGGTGTCGGAATGTTTTTTCTTCTTTTTAGACTTTTTAGACACTAGTCTGTATTATGATGGTATGTTTAGTTAAAATTTCATTCAAAAGGACATGAAGTTAATACATTTGGCAGCAATAAGAGGTTCATTAAAAGTTTTTGACAGACTAATACACAATTACTTAAATTTGAAAACATTCCGTTTGAAGTAACTCTTAAATAGGAAAATATAACTGTTAACATAAAGAAATAAACATCAATATAAGAATGACACAATATTGGATTTTTTAAGGCTGAATTATAATGTTTCCCTCATGTTCTCACGATACCCTTGTTTTTAGATAAAATCACGAATAATTAATGCATCTTTACAATTAGTGGATGACATCCATCAAATACTTAGCTCGAACTTTAATTTTGAAACGTTTGATGTGTTTTAAATGTAGCTAACCCTGTTTTTGTTTCTTCTATCTCGGCTTCACAGGTTTCCATATCAGAGCGACGTTGTTTTTCATCAAACGAATAGCTTCTGTTTTCACCAAGTTCGGCTCTTTGCTTTAGGTTATTTATGTCTGTCTTTAAAATTTCATTTTCTCGTTCAAGATCCCTTTTTCTTGTTTCAAGATCCCGAAATTCTTGTTGAAGATTTGAAATTCTGGATTCATAATGTGACTTGCTATCACGTTCTTTCCGCCGTAGTCTACAGAAACCATGCAAAGAGAAAATCATTTCAGGGTAAGTTTCACAAGTTTTATGCCATAATCGAAGTATCGTATTACTAATGTCAATTATATTTCTGGGAAATATATTAATTTATGTAAGAATCTGAAACATGATAGTTTTAGTGTGTATCTCATGTCCCCGAGAATCAATTTTTCTCACATTACAGGCAAGGTACAAATTGAATTGATGGGTAAACTTAGTTAAGTAATAGATAGAAGAACAATCTAGTGGTGAATATATAAGTAGTTCAATCGCTAGTTAGACTCGGATTTCATAATCACGTATTATATATAATACCAGCACAATGAACCATGTATCATGACAATGTTTTTACGAACATTTCAAATGATTAGTTTAAGGGACGTACATGAATTATGGGTTATATAGATATCGGGTTAAGAACAAATATAGGTAAGGATTAGTATTAACACACACAAATCCAAACTTCCCCCAAACATACTAACTTCTGAAAAAAGAAAATGGTGGGCAAACTGGAGGTGGTCGCTTTGAAATGGTTTGCACCAAAGCTAGAGGGTTAAACTAATAATTATGATAGGCCAACATTGTGTATTTTAGATTATTTTCTTTGTGTTTTATGCTTTAATTCTTGGAAGTTATTCCGTTCTCACTTACCTTGATTCTGTACTGTCAAGTTCTCTCTTAGTATCACGAAGTTCATGTTCTTTGCGGTCAAGACGTTTTTTTAAATTATCATGATCTCTATCTCTGTCTTTATCTCGACGATCATTTTCTGCATTCATTTGATCAACTTCACGTTGAAGACTTTCCGCTTTCTCTTGAAGTGCAAGCGTTTCTGTCTCGTGTTCAGCTTTCATATTTTGTACCTCGTCATCTTTTGTTGCCAACTGTTTTTCTAGTTCAACTACATTGTCTTGACCTTGAGGGGACTGTTCTGTCGATTTCTGTATATAAATGAACTTAATAAACTCTGAATGATATTATTTAGGCAAGATCACCCGATACCATACCAAAGCAATAGTATAATATCCGTGGTCCAGACTGGGTGTTATCAAAAGATTGAAAAACTAACCTCATATGTGTATCGTATCGTGTTTATCCATAAACATTAAATACACAAGCGAAGAAGGTGATATCACAATGTATGATCAATGAAAAAAATCACGGATATGAATAGCACTGAAATTGCTGCGTTTCATTAAAAATGAAATTGCAAACAACTAGGTATAAGAAATCATCGCTATTTTAGGGATACATTCTGCAAGGGTCACAAACATGTTAATGTTCTGATAAATGAAATACTTACATCAATGTCGTCGATTTCCTTCTTAGCTAGAGTGGTCAATTGATCCAACTGCTGAAAATAGCGTTTAAACTCTGTTGAATATTTGACGAGATCTCTCATTGCTGAGAACTGGTCGTCAGTGGGTTTGTCAATGTCATCTTCTGTTTTACTTGGTATATCGTCCCCGCCAACATCTGTCGTCGGATTATCAATGTTAATTGTGGAATCGGGTATCTCGCCGGCATCTTCATTTTTCCCTTCGTCTTCCCTGAATATGTATACATACTGCTTACAATTGGTTTGGGATTTTATAAGTGTTAAATCTTAAAAGTGCTCGAATGTTCAAAAAAATCTAAGCGGTGAGTGTACATGTATCAGATTCTTGAACACATTTAATTTATTTGTGTAGCATATGTTCAGTAGTGAAATAAACAAAGGTCTTTGAATATTTCATGACGCTGATAATTATTTCAGATTTTCGATTCCCATTTAGGTAATACTTACTTGACGGTTTCTACTAACGTTACATACCGGTATTAGAGAATAATAAATAATAAATATTGTATTTTTACAAAATGATTGCAAATGTTATTGTATACGTACCCGGAATTCATGATGTTGATAGTTTCGTCTTATCAAACTACTGAAAGTATAAATGTACGAGTATTGGTATGTATTTTTTCTACATAAAAAATAACATTTATATAGGATTGTCTATAAGTACTGCTACAACGCAAGTCATGTGTACACTTTTTTCTCTGGATTTAAACGTGACACCAATCGCCCGTGTCATTTCGGAGATTTTTGCAGCTTTAACGGGGGAGGGAAACCCCAGGCATACACCAGGGTAGAATCACTGACCTTCGGAAGCTAGGTTAACAGAATGCTCTCATTTGAAATAAGGTCACGGGTGGGATTCAAACTCACAGTGGTGAGGTGCTAGTGGTTACTAGTCAGAGATCGTAACCACTTAACCACGGAGGGTCCTTTTATCACATTATAAACACAACTATTTAAATCTATATTAGACGACGAGTTTTCAAAATTCTACCTCATATCAAGTTAAAATAAGTATTAGTAATTTAATGCATAAACAAGAAAGTTCTTAAAATATCCTTAACGAATGTATATTCAATAAGAAATTTACCGTGGAGTCACTCTCCATGTTGTATTAACACATTATGTCAACCTTTTGTGGTCTTAAAGGGTCGCTCTATATTTACCGGTACGTAATCTAAATGTTTATCTTTCAGCTCTTCCAAATTAGATACGATTTAGATTGATCTTAAAAATTTACTGTATTACGAAAAGGTATCGATTTTTTGCTAAGATCTTCAATACCCTATATTATGTTCACCCACAGAGCGTACAACCTTATGTTCAATATAAACTATTCATAATTCAAGTTGTAGTATTAATTAGAATATCAGGTTTCTGTCATAAAGCATGTACTTTACAACAGTCAAAATAGTTACGCCGATATATCTGTTTAAACTATCTTGTTTCAAAGTATAGGATTTTTTTCTGAAGTACAAATCCTGTATTTTCATATTAATAAACTTTTTGCAACATGAATAATGATTTAATAATAAAACAATATTTCCAAGCTCCTTAAAGCAGTTAGAAAGTAATTGATGATGTTTGTGATAATATTTTTGCCAATCCAAACAAATGTGTCCATGTTTTGTTCTGAAACAATTCACCATCCTTTATTTATCTTGAAACATTAAAATTGACATTCAGTCGGAAGTTTAAAGATGGTATCTTTATTGTACAAGATACGAAATTAATACAACCTTAAACCGAACTTAACGTTTCTAAACTATTTCAATAAAAGTCAGAAAAAAATATCAACGGTCCTCATCAAGACATGCATGAATATTATATTTTATGAAATTGAATTAACGCGTTAATTTCCTTTTTATATTTCTAATATTTACAAACAAACAAGGGTGACTCACCTAGAAATATAATCCAATAAGTTTGTTCACAAAGAATTAGTTATTAAACAAGATTCATTTTAGTACATAGACGTAAATCTACATATGGTATCAACACCGAAGATCAGTCCGATATTCACTTCTTTATAACGAATAATTACTTTTAACTGTCCGTTAAACTAGAAAAAATACATGTTGAGTTCAAGTTTAACTCCATTATGCATTATGTTACAATGCATTTATAGTTGAACTTGTATTTCTTACCGAAGTCACAAACAGTATCGAGTCCGTTGATCGACCGTTTATGTTTAATGAGGTATTTTGCGACAAAGAGTCTATTTTTAAAACGCATACTACAGAGTTTGTATACACATGCAAATATATTTTATTATATAGTTGTAGAAAAGAGATAAATTATCGATTTGAAATTTCATCTGAAAAAATGGTGGAATAAGTGGTTCACAGTAGGAGTTCACTGTACAGAATACCATACGCGTTATACACTGCGAGGTGTACTTTGCTGTACAAGTCGTGAAATATACCCAATAAAAAGTTTGGTTATTGTGTCAGTGTGCAAGATATCTGTATACGTCCGAAGAGTGTTTGCTCATTATGTTGCATGCGATTATAAGTTTATCCATGTTAGCAGAAACATACCTACTGTATTCTATAGTAGCGTGAACAAGCGGCATCTCTCAAAGTACATAATATCAATATATTTTCTAAAATGCGGTATTTTAACGCAAGAATTAATAAAAACAATCTGCACTTATGGTTAAAAATAGTCTACGTTTCTTTGTAACATAACTTTTATGTGTATTTCAGCGTAAGCATAAGGCATATTACCATGAAAAGTACCAATTGAATACGTGTTATTCTATGTATGTAACTACATGCTCGTGCGAACTGTCTCTCTTTTTTTAGATGATGCAAGCCGGACTCATAGCTAATCTTATTGGAAAGTGCCAAAAATCATGTCATTGTGTTTTTTATGTCGAACTCGTTGTAACTTGTACGTATGAATCTTATTTTTAACCGAGACAATATAACTCAAAGGCATTTACTTTGAAAGAGTAATGGCATTTAAAATTTAGTAGTTTTCCTCTATTTCCGAGGTGTATGAAATTCACCTTGATACACACGAGTTCACTTAAAACCAAGTTGCAGCCTCACTCGCATAGTGCTTTTTTGAAGTATATGTAGATACAAGAGCGACTGAATACAATTTATTATACATTGTAACCGAAAAGAAAATTAAAACGATGATGATATTGATGTTTGCTATTTTTTCATTGTAACTGACAACAATACCAGCATTGAAACTGAGCACCACAGTAAAGAAAGATAACATATCTACTATTTGATAATGATTTTATCGAACTTTACACGCCTTATGATACATACTTTTTAAGTGTTTTTTATGACTAATTACTCAGTTAATGTCAATAAAATTCAAGGAAAACTTTGCAAATATAATGTATTAAAATGTGTGTAAATTTCGATAAAATGCGTTCCTTGTATGTCTTCTATTTTATTTGGAACATAAGTGACCGGTCAGACATTCTATTCAGTTTGTATTACTAGATATTGTGCTCTTTTGTTACACTTTGCAATCACTTTATACAATCAAAGCACTGAGAGTACTGTCAGAAGCAAAAGTTAAAATGTAATTCATAATATCTGGTAAATGTGCATTACATTGTTTGGACTAATAATTTCCTCAAAATAGTCAGCTTTGGCTCAGTGAAATGAAGACGTTTTGGTAGAGGTTCACTTGTCATGTTCCCAATTCTGTTAAAGTTGATAGTAAACTCATACCTTCACTTCTTGTTCACTGTAAAACACGTCTGACCCTTAAAACTTCGTAATTATATAATAATAGAGTTAGTTTTTCCTTCATTAGGGTTAACTCTTTAGCGATGTGGTTGAGTGTTAATTTATTTTAAGTTTTATGTTGAAGATGTTTTTATTAAAGATGTATTACACAAACCCATCTCGCAAATAAGAAAGTCATTCCGCAAGATCGAGTGCATTCCGTACTTTATATCTATCCGGTAGGCGGAGTTACGGTTAACTGGTGTCCTCGCCCTGCTAGTGTCTTTTATCGATTCCCGTGTATATAGTAGCGAAGCGTACAATGAATGAAACTTTTGTGCGGATGAATACTGAATTATTAAACTCAATAGTTTTACAGTTGGAAATGCCATTACAATGTAATTATTCAAAATGAACATAATCCTGCAATATATCCAACTTGTATCATAACTGCAATCGGTAGAGTTATACAACCGATGGTACTATTTTACAACGCGAATGTATGGCGTCACGTTTTTTGTCAAAACAAAACTGGGTGTATAACTATAGAAGCACTCGCTTCGCTTTTGCTTCTAAAAAGCTACATTGTTCTAAATTATATGCGGATTATAGTAAACGAATGTGTTTATCTATAGTATTTCAGGAAATCGTCTGTTGAGACAGCTCTAAATGGTAATCTACCACTCAAAAACAAAAAACCATATGACAAAATGTGAAAACAACATATCCATTTTATATGTTAAAACAAGAATGTGAAATATGTAGAACAAAATAAATTTCAAGTTTGGAATAAAAACAACAAAGAAACACCGCAAATCTTTAAATAACACAATAACTCAGTTTAAATATGATTATGATGTAAATGAAACATCGGTCACATCTTCACTTATGTCATTCAGCTTCATTGTTATGCCTCTAAGCATGAGTAATATTCATTGTTAAGTTACATGCAGTAAAAAGATAGGGTACATCTTTCTGCCCATTGTTCAAGAAAAAAGTGTTTTATCGTCTTATTTTTGGGGTTGTACTATCAAATGTTATTGACAAATGTCTGAAAATGTAGACCGGAAAGGTTTTTGAAACATTGTTAAAAAATGCTCTTGATTTGTTATGTCTATCAAATGGGTCATTCTATTTGAAAATGTTAGCAAAACATATGTAAATATATCTAGGAACTGTCTCTGCTATGTAGGTCTGGTAGGGGCCTGTAAATTTGAAATTTTGTATTCCAACATTAGAGTAACAAACATTACATGAAACAAGGAATTGAAGTTTCTACATAGTACACACCAGTCAGAATATTGTATATTTTAAACGTCTCTGAATTGAATACTCTACGTCTATGTGAAAGAATCGTACATTTGCAGTAAAAAATTGAAATCGTTGTTCGTGATCACGGAAAAATTATTTAACCACACTGATAAGCACTCAGCAGTAGACTCAACTGCTTATTTACATTTAGTGTTTTAGATATTCTTTTATCTTGTCATAGTTCGATCCCATGATAAGCCTCGCCGTTACTTCACCAAATGTATGTTTTACCCGATAGTACTCAATCACTTCTTCTTCTCTCGGATGAAATAGTTCTTTGCGATGAGAATAATCGCCATACTTTGTATGAATTCGTGGCTCAACGGTAGTTCTAGAAAATTGAGTTTCTGTGTATGTTTGCAAGTAATCAGGCGTTCGACTTCTGTCATCATATTTTTCCCGACGAAGATCTTTCTCCTGGTAATTCCTATGTCTATTCGCATAATCATCTTGACCATGATGTTTCTCTGACCATTGAGTAGAATATTCTCCATCTTGTATCCAGTTATGTTTTGTTCTTGTAGTTAAGTTGTCTTCATGTCGAGGATATCTGACCAAGGTCTGTTTTTCTTCTTGTCTTGTGTCTTTTGTACCTCTGTTTCTTGCATCAGGTGGAGCAGTTGATGGTCTCTTCAATGGCTGTACTACACCTTTAGCCAGCACAGGACCTGCTGAATGAAGTAGTACTGCTGGCCAAACAGGGAAATCTACTTTGGTACCACTCACTGTGTACGCGCTGTACACATCAGAGCTATAAGTATCACCTTTCTTCGGTACCGGGGCAAGTGCAACCGGCGGGTCCTGGATCTGAAATACATGAATATTCAAACTCAAACAATTGTATTTTGTGTCCAAACCTTAACGTATGTGTATGAAATCAACCAAGAACAGATACAAGTTTTCGCAGTTCCATTTGCCACAAAATGAGATTCTTAATAATGATTTGAAAAACTAATCATCTTATTCATCTTCGATTAAATGTTTTTTTCACCAATATCAAAATTAAAATTTGAAATTTTACCGCCATTAGCCAACATATTTCGAAGCATTCTTCAGTGTAATCGCTCACATACTCTGTCTGAGAAGGGAGTTGTTCTGTCTTCAACCATGTCTGGTATTTCTAAAATATATAAGTAAAATATTTGTAATAGTGTTTTAAACACAATAATACTAGTCTTATTTCTCGATTAATCTAATTATCGTGGAATTCAGTAAAAGTATAAAATGTTTTGACAATATCTCAAAAAGACTATGTAAAAAAGATATTCATATAAAATATTAAACATAACGTAGACGATGGTTTATAAACCATTTGGCGGATCAGACTACAGAAAACGCATACTTTTTAACAGAACAGGGTCGATATATCTATAACATAAATATTAACAGGGACACTATGCTTCATGTTTTTAAAAAACTAGAGAACGTCCGAACAAGCCCGCTCTTAATAAATGAGTTTAACTTATGCATAACGTTGTTAACAAAATCTTTCTCGCACTTTAACGACTGCTCAAAGATAGAACATTTGTTTAAAATAAATAAACATTTTACCTCGAACACATGTTTCATACTTTCTGATGACGAAGCTTTCCTGCAATCCTTAATGTATTTAACCACGGTAGCAGGCACACCAAGCTTTCTCTGTAAACACAAACATTATCACACTGAAGAAATAATCGTATTCTGAGACACGTTTTATGTTCAGTAAGCAACCGACGTCGGTTATTTGAAGTATATGTGTACAATCGTCTTAGTTTCAATTACAAATCTTCAAATTGATTTCAAAGATGATGAGAATGTTTGGTTTCAATTTTTTTACTTCATTAGATTATCTTACCACTCTATCGGACTGAGTAATCACTTTCTGAATTTCCTCCATTTGTAGTCTACTCTCTTCATCACAAAATTCTTTAGTTTTCTACAATTATAAGTAACACTTTCATAAATAAATGTGTTTAATTTTTATATAATATGTTTGATTATTTTGTATAAATTTATGCCAATCAGCGTGCCTATGGTGTTAATTTCTAAGTATAGCCAAACCTGTCTTAGCGGCATTTGTCGAATAAAGTAGAAGCCATTGTTTTGCAATCGTCATTGATCTTTTAGAGCAAAATGACCTTCAATTAAGGGAAACAAAAGAGGAACAAATGTCACATTTTGTCTTTTCCAAGTGTGACCATTGTTCACAGATTTGGCTATAGTTCAGTTCATGTTCAATATATAGTAAAGGCGAGTAAAGTAAAATTGTATAATATCATGTGGGATGAAAATACTTCTTACGGTAAATATTGTCAATAAAACCGTAATGACATTCTTTTCATCCTGTCCGTACACTTTTTCCAGTTTTTCAAAAGCATCAGTCCACTGATTATCATATAATTCTCGGTAACGTTCGGCAAGATTTGTTGGCCGGTTTCTATCGCTGAGATCTGCTATGTTTGGATTGTTGTCAGTTAGTTTATCCCCCATAAGTTTGCTCAATCTGAAATCGGTGTTATAGTTATCATGACTTAAATGAGTACCGCGGTGCGCTTATACATGAATTGAATGATACGAAGATAAAATTCCAACGGTATCGTATTTATTGACTTTAACATTAACTTAGCAAGTTTAGGTTTTACGTTTATCCAAGGATTAATGGCGACCCTTTTTTGTCTGTACATGTTTTTGACAGAAATACCTCTTGAGTGTGTATACTGAGTATCCTATTTCAAAACTCACCGAAGTTTCGTCTCCTCTAATTCGACCTTTGTCAGACGGAGTTCATTCTCGGTTCGTTGAAGACGTCTTTCATAATCTTCATTACCGTCAAATGTTTTTCCTCTTTTATTATTTCTCGATGTTTCAATCTCTTTCTGCAGACTATTATTTTTCTGTTGTAATTTATATATTTCTTGTTGGTATTCATCTTCCATTTGTCGTATTTTGGAAGACTTCGATGCAAGCTCATTTTCCATTTCTTTTAGTTTTGTCTGCTTCTCCCGGCCACTTAGTACGGATTTCTGTAATTACACACCACTTTCGCTCACAAAACATAAAAAATGATATCAAGGTGATTCATTTGGACCGAGGTAAGGAATATTCTACTTTAGTTGGTTCGTCATTAAATGGTATGTTTAACATTTACAAGATATTAAGTTTAATATCAAATGTATTAGTACATGTATATGCAATAGGCAATTATGCACTTGAGTACACATTATAAAAAAACAAACAATCTACAAGTATACATATACATGTACAGTCAATTATCTAATAAATCATGATACATACAACGTATGTAAATAAAATAGTGCCTGATCAGTGCCAAATAAAAAAAACATACACACACACAAAACACACACACAAAACACACATACAAGACACACACACAAGACAAAAATTAACATTTAACATGCATTGTATCATTTTACCTGCATTTGTATAAAAATGTCGAAATGAAAAGTAGATTCGTGTGTATGCCACAGCAAGATAATTTAGCATACAACAGAAGCTGGAAGATTTGTTTGTGAAAAATAATATATATTTGGCCAATGTTCAACACAATTTAAATAATTTGGCTAATGTTGAACACAATTTAACTGCATTTGTATTGTTATGAGTTGTAGCTTACTGTCATACATTTTATAAATGTACCTCATTTAGCTCTTTTTGCGCTTTGTCGGTCAACCGGCCCAGCTTCTGCAGGTGCTCTTTATAATATTTCACCAGTTCTGTTGTCGCTGGCATGTTTACAATGCTTTCTTCGTAAGTGTTGGCTTCGGATTCGCTAGTCGAAGTACTGTCGATTAACTTCGTTATGTGGCTTCGTGCAGAACCCGGCCTCCCATTATACATCGACCGTTTGCCTGTTTCTTTCCTTGATGTATAATGAAGGCGTTAAACAATTATTCACTAGGTTTTGGTTTAGTGGATTTTAAATATTTGTATTCATTTCAGGGGCAATGTACTCATGCTCGTAATGAATTATTCTACAAAAGTTATTAAATTCCTACTGGTTAAAGAAATTCACAAAATAACATTGTATGAAAAAATGACTGTATGAATCTCTACCCTCGACCAATATGAAATCGCAAGGTTGATATTTATGCACTAGAATACGCCTTAATCTTATTTCATTCTTCAGCATTGCCCTATTTATATAAAAGACATACAATAATCACATATAAATAAGTACATGTATCATTTTTCTTCTCTTCTTATCAAGACTTATATCTTACCTTGAGTTCATATCTACAGTGTGTGTTACAACAAGTCTGAAAATATAATTGCATTAAACAACTAGAATAGATTATTTCAATGTTATCTTCGATTTTAGTGTTTTAAATCTTTTACACGCTATTATTATATTGATTTAAAAAAAAACAAAAAAAGATCTTAAGCATTACTTCAAATAATATACTTCACTACTGTGAATGTTAGCAGGTATGAATTACCGATTTAAACAATAAAATTATCAGATTTAAAACAATACTTTACGGTTATCAAAATGGTAGTTAAGTTATTTGTCTGTACACAATCCACTTTGTTTAATGTGCCGACTTTATGAGAAATTTAAAATGCGATAACACAAAATTGAAATTATAAAAATTATATTTAACCCCAAAATTGTATAAGTATGGAGAGAACAATCACAATTATGTCTGATAGTAGTTTAAATGCATTTAAATTGCGACATTTGGCATAACATACACGTGCACCTGTTGAACAAATGATAAAATACATATTCCGTTATACGATAGTTATAGGTGGGTCAATTGTCTTTCACTAGACTAAGTCATCACTAGCCCGTCACTGCTCTGAGTTTGAATCCCTCTCAGGCAGAGAAATTTCACATGTGAGGAAGTTGTACAGCTAGCTTGCGGAAGGTCGGTGATTCTACCGGGTAGGATTCTAGGAGTACAACTGGGGGGTCTTCCTCAATCCGTTAAAGCTGGAAAGTTGCCAAGTGACTCTCGTGTTGACACGACGTTAAACCCCAGTGAAGCTATTTGTGACTAATTTGACTGTGCCGAGACAGCTGGGGTCTCTGTCTAAATATGTGGGCCTTGTATTTAGATACCAGTTAATAGCATGTTTATTAAATTGACTAACCTGCCAATAATTCCATTGATATGTTATTTATCAAACAAACCGTATGTGTACCGTGCGTATGAATTTATTAATTAACCACTGATTCGTTCAACTTTCGGTTTCAAATTTTACCGCGTATTTCGTTTCATGTCTCAGCGTGTTTACAAAAGTGTAACCATAACAGGTGCTTTTATAGAAATTTTCGTTTTTAGATTTTAAACTGTTTAAAATTGATCCGATATTTAACTTAATTAGCATTCAGCAAACTTCAAACACTATGTAAAAATTTTGATTTCATAAATTTGATAAATTTACATTATTTTTATCGTTACTGGCCTACTTAAATTTAAAGTGCTGATCGACCGTTCAACCGTTTGTAAAGATTTAAATATTAAACTTCCTCATTCTGTGAAATCATATCATTTTAAACGTGAAACTCAAACATCCAATCGGCGATGCAATATTAAAGGGTACACCGCGACCGCGTGCTTTAATCTAAGGTACAGAATTAGTCTACAGGGGCGGATATCTCAAAACGATTACCTTATCTTAAGTTAATGTGTACTTTACAAGAATGTTAAGGTGTCGCTAAGTTTACGTTATTCCGCTATCTGGAAACACCTCTTAACGCTCTCGTAATGAACTCTTAAGTTACGGTATCGCAAGTTAAAAAGGTATCATTTTCTCGCGATATTCTGTGTGTTTGCGTTAGTTGATTGAACTTATTCAACATAAAAATTAGTATAATGTTAATATGGAGGATACAAAAGAAAAAGAAAGCCAACTTTTGGACTGGATGAGCTCGAAGTGTTGGTGGAAGAGGTAGGAGCTCGTAAATTAACTTTATTTGGAAAATTCATTGATTCAATAAGTAATGAAAAGAAATCTCGATTTTGGAAAGAAGTTGCCGCTAAGGTTATTTCCGTTGCCGTCTGTGAGAGAAGTGTTGAATTCATTTGGAAAAATGGATGGACTGGTCTTCCGCTGTGAAAGTGAAAGCGTCTAAAATACAACAGTGAAGTAATATGACTGGGGGCAGACATGCTTCTAATACCGGACTGACGCAAGTTGGGGAGTAGGTTTTAAGTGTTATTGGTGTGACGGCCATGGAGGGTATAACCGGAGGCATAGAAGTGACTAGACACACAGAAGATTACCATTACTTCTATAGTATACTGGCAAGTCCACAAGTCCCTGAGAGCGTCGAAGTCAGGAGAAGCCAGTCACTCATTGACCTTGCATACCATGAAAATCCTGAAGACATGGAAGGAGTCGCGCTGCTAACAGCGAAATCACGGTCATCCGAACCCGGTGTTTCTGTGACTGTTCCATTGAAGAAACGCATCAGGGCTTCTTTAAATCAAACAGCTGATGAGTACTCAAGCTAAATTGTTCGCATTGAAAAAGAGAGGATTCGGCTTGTCGAACAGAAGCGTTTGAAATTAGCAGAACAGGCACTGAGTATTGATATGCAGAGACTTGAAAATGAAAAGACCATCATCGATCTGCTGCATACAATTGCAACCAATACTACACAACAGTCAAGCAGGGGACTAATCCAGCCACAGCCAAAGGATGCAGATGCTAGCGATACACAATATTTCTACTTACCGGTTCTAAAATAGGTATTAATGCTTCAGTTCTAATACTGTAAACTTAATAAGGAAAATTACATATCAATGTTTCGGTCTAAGTGATACGTTGTTACTTTTGATTACTGGTATTGAATGAAATTTGTATTTATATACAAATGTATTCAAATTACTAACTCCTTGATAATGTGAATGTCAAAAAGCCACCCATCCCCGAAATGACAACAACAGTATTAACAAAAACACAATAATAATATAATAATAATGTACAGGGAAATATGGGCTGTGGGCGATTTCTTTTATAATTACTACTAAATTGTAATGATGCGCCTAAGCATCGAACCCTCCAGTGATATTATAATTACCGAGACATTTTACCCTTTCTTGGAACCATCTAAAAATTGTCTGCCTTTCTGCACTCATACGCTAAATATAAATACAAAATTTATTTATAGTCGGTATCATGTACAAAATGTCCATTTAGCCTTTGAGTTAAGAAAAGTAAATGGTGGTGGTAAGAGCAGCGCTTAAAACTGACTGTCTAGAGGTCGTGGCTTCGAGCCTTAACTGGATCGGAATTGATCCAGGACAAGTACCCGACCCAGTGCTGGATTCTACCCCGGAAGTGGATCCTGTATCGGTGCTTTACATCCGGCAGAGACTTTTCAAAAAGAGCTAAGTCAGGTTGAACCTTGGATTTCATTGTATCTAAACTGTGTTTCTCGCAGTCCGTCCATGTCAGACAAAAATATGCAGTGTGCCGGTGAAATAACTGAAATACTGTTGAAACGGGCGTTAAACCCCAAACAAACAAATAATCAACAAGTCAAAACGTTGTATTGTATTATCATAATGTGCCTGTCTCGGAAAATGTGAGGTGCATTATACATCTATTTCCGGCTACTAACAGCAACGCCATCTTTTGTCAGGAACACAGTAAAGCATAATAAAACGTACAATTGCAAAATCTAATTAAAAAATTGTGTAAAAATAAGACAAGCTACTGCATGTTTATCTTTTAACTCAAACAGGATTATCTTAAAATCACTGGGGCACTCCAGTTTTCGTACGTTAATTAACTTGATTATTTAACCGATTGTGTTTTTTTGATATCATGAAATACTACTCCCATTGATTTCTTCATAGCTTTTATTACCAGCAGTACTTGCGCCGAAATAATGGAATGAAACGATCTCGGTCACGTTCCATTGGCGGGATTTGAACAACAACCTCGGAATTAGAAGTACAAGTAAACAATTTATGTTGTGAATGAAAATAAATGAGAAAAATTAGTTCGACACTCATTCGACACACCACGGTGCCTATTTTGAGTTGTCATAAAGGTTCCCCGCACGCAGGATATAATTTCAGCTATGGATACGATTACTGAACTATTTTACGAATCTAACGTGTCCCCATTCCATTTTAATTTATGTGATCATTATCAAAATTATACTAACTCAGTGTGTATTTATAACATTGATCTTGATTTCGACCGAATTTAAAACTTATAAAACAATAGCCGTGAACGTATAGTTAACAAGTAAAAAGTAAACAATTAATCATATGAATATTTGTATTTATTTATATTCTTGCATATGTACTTCTAAAGCAAATAATAAACATATTTTAAACATATTTTAAACACACTTAAGCTCATATGCATGAAGAAAACAAAGTCCAGTATACGTTACGAGTACGCTAAGTGGTGGATTTATTTGCCGTAAGTTAAGGTACACTTTACGAGCAACCTTAACTTAAGAGTTTTTCGAGATAGTGGGAAAAACGGCTAAGAGCAACTTAAGTACTCGTTACGAACCTCTTAAGGCTTAAGGTACGTTCGAGATATCCGCCCCTGTAGCTTTTGTTTGACGATGTATTTAAACACATTTTTAAATAGTTCGTCTAATACACTGCACGGTGAAAAATGACCAAAATAACACTGGCTGTTGATGCAACGTTAAGTCCCAGAGAGAAAAAAAACATTGTGCATGTTCGACAGAAATGCTGGATTTGGTCAGGAGTCGTAAAATCATCATAATAGTCATTACATGAAGGTTCATCACATGGCTTGTGTGAATAACATATTATTGATAGTTGACGTTTGAAAACAAGTCCACATGATCAATTTAGTCTATACAACCTGAAGATATATCCAGTGTCGAATGCCTATACCAAACAATATATTTCAAGTTATATTTGAAGTTATTTACGGTCGCAAGAATGGAAATATTGATTGTGATAGCCCTTGATAGCCAAGACTTGTATCCTGACATCTGACAGTATTTACCTACTGGTCCTTAGCCTCATTGAGGTTACTGCTATACACACCCATGTGTTGTTGTACAGAATATGTTCAATAGTTCTAAATGATTTTATTGGATCAGACAATAAGATTCCAGTTTTAAATGCGACCTTTGTGACGTATGTATGACTTCATTAGTCCAGTACAGAATGGGCTGCTTGAGACATAAACATTTTCGACGACATTACCAGTTACAATCAGCTTCTACGAATCATCTGTTTCTGACGTTTATGACATTTATTATACAACAAATGACCAATGGGTATAATCTGTTTGAAATGAAAGACATGACATATCTGTATCGTAAATATTTTTAATATTGTTCGCAAGAACACAGTAAAGGTACATTTACCTGCACGTATTCTTCATTTGTACAATGTTTTCCGCTGTGTTATAAAGTATAAAGAATTGATTCCCATGAAATGTCACATGCAAAACATTCCATCTCACCATACACAGCAATAGTATCAAACACCCCTGCACATGCTCTCGCAAAAAAAAGAGAGCTCACATGATGCTTTTAAATATGTTGTCAACGGTGAATAAAACTGTGTATTGTTGATTTTTACGTACTTCCTAATGTCCTAGTTTACTACTTAACTATATGTAGATGGTGAATACTTATTGCAGAGTAAGCCCAACACCACACTTGCTTCTAACGTAGCTGTGTGGTTGAGTATATGATTGAAAGTGTCTTTGCTTGGAGATTAAACTTATCTATTTTACATATTTACTTATTGTAGAACATGATCTACTCTCGATGCTTGCTTCCTGGATTCGGACCAGTACTCGCGCCGAAAGAAGGAATTGTGAAGGCTCCGGTCAAATTCCGCTACTGACGGGATTCGAACCAGTAACTTCCGGGTTAGAAGTCCGACGCTCTACCCCTACCTTTTGCTCCTCCATGATTTATTTGGAGATTACTAGGTCAATCAGTAGATGTGAGTTCTATGCTGTTTGTACGCATAAGAACAATTACAGATTGTTTAGATATACAATTTTACTTTATTATTTATAGAACAATTTTTATACAAAAACACACATAATTATAGCATATGTATTTGTAAGTAGGGGCTTTTTCAAATATTGAGTTAGTGATTCTTTCATTAGTAGTATATTAAGTACTTTATCCACATGTTGATTCCTCTAAAAGAAGATTATTTTTCAAAATTTTCAATTCTATATCATAGTCATTATTTCATACAGTAGTTGATCCGTATAAAATATACAACACACGTGTTAGCTCTAAATCTTGCCATCAGATCTAAATTACAGTTAAAACAACAACAACTCGAAATGAAATATCAAACAAAAATATATGTAATACATTGTGAAGGGTTGCACTTTACATACAAACTGAGTACTAGTATTACAAGCATAAATACATTGTAAATGTGGTACCACATGGGAACTAATTGCTCAGCTGCTCTGTAACAACAACACAAAACACCATTGAAAATACAACATAAAATGTAAAATATATGTACATTGAGATTCTACATATATTGTAAAAGGATATGAATAATGTAAAAGAAAATACAATGTCAATGTAGAAGTGTTTCAAACAACATTGAGTATTATAAGTATACAACATGAAATACAAATTATTGAGATTCTACGTACACGTTTTCAGGAATTAAAATATGAATAATGTAAAAGAAATAAAAATGTCAGCAAAAAGAGTATACACTGTGAGTAAAGCTCAGACCTCGTGAAGAAAGCAGTTATACCAGTAATATATGATTCACATAGAAAGCTATAATACACCTAGAAGGCTACAGTATATCAAGAAAGCTACAATATTTAATACAAACTAGGATATAACCAGAGAACATTGACAACAATGCGGCTCTAGCATAATGCACTATGTTATATCATACGTCACCACAAATGTTACCTATTCTAACATAAGTATTCTTACTTTAGTAAACACAACAAAGTTCTACCTATTTCAACACTATTCTTACCTGAGCAAACACAAAAAGTTTTACCTATTTAAATACAGTTCTTACTTGTGTTAACAAAAAAAGTTATACCTATTTTAATACAGTTCTTACTTGTGTTAACAAAAAAAGTTATACCTACTTTAAAACAGTTCTTACTTGTGTTAACAAAAAAGTTATACCTACTTTAAAACAGTTCTTTATAGTTTTTGCAGCTTTAACGGTGGAGGACAACCCAAGCATATACCTCCAGGGGTAGAATCACTGATCTTCGTAAGCTTGGTTAACAACTTTCTCACATTTGAAATAAGGCCATGGATGGGATTCAAACTCACAGCGGTGAGGTGCTAGTGGTTACTAGTCAGAGATCGTAACCACTCAATCACGCAGGGTCCTTTTATCGCATTATAAACACAACTATTTAATCTGTATTAGACGATGAGTTTTCAAAATTCTACCTCATATCAAGTTAAAATAAGTATTAGTAATTTAATGCATGAACACGAAAGTTCTTAAAATATCCATAACGAATGTATATTCAATAAAAAATTTACCGTGGAGTCACTCTCCATATTGTATTAATACGTATGTCAGTGTTTAGTATTCTTCAAAAGTTCGCTCTATTTTAACCGGTACATATTGTAAATATTTATCTAAAAGCTCTTCCAATTAGACATGATTTAGATTGATCTTAAAAATTTACTGTATTACGAAAAGGTATCGATATTTGCTAAGAACTTCAATACCCTATATTATGTTCACCCACAGAGCGTACAACCTTATGTTCAATATACACTATTCATAATTTAAGTTGTAGTATTAATTAGAATATCAGGTTTCTGTCATAAAGTATGTACTCGTGCTTTACAACAGTCAAAATAGTTACGCCGATATATCTGTTTAAACTATCATGTTTCAAATATTAGCACTTTTTCTAAAGTATAAATCCTATATTTTAATAAACTTTATGCTACATGAATAATGATTTAATAATAAAACTTGTTCTGGTCCATTAAACAATTTTTCAAGCTCCTTAAATCAGTTATAGAAAGTAATTGAAGATGAATTAATAATAGTTTAACCAATCAAAACAGATGTATCCATGTTTTGTTCTGAAATAATTCGCCATCCTTTATTTCTTGAAACATTAAATTGACATTCAGTCGGAAGTTTAAAGTCTTTATTGTACAAGATACAAAATTAATGTAACCTTAAACCGAACTTAACGTTTCTAAACTATTTCAATATAAGTCAGAAAAAATTGTCAACGGTCCACGTCTAGACATGCATTAATTTTTTTATGTAATTGAATTAACGCGTTAATTTCTTTTTTATATTTCTAATATTTACAAACAAACAAGAGTGACTCACCTAGTAATATAATCCAATAAGTTTGTTCACAAAGAATTAGTTATTAAACAAGATTCATTTTAGTACATAGACGTAAATCAACACCGAAGATCAGTCCGATATTCACTTCTTTATAACGAATAATTACTTTTAACTGTGCGTTAAACTAGAAAAAATACATGTTGAGTTTAAGTTTAACTCAGTTATGCATTATGCTACAATGCATTTATAGTTGTATTTCTTACCGAAGTCATAAACAGTATCGAGTCCATTGATCGACCGTTTATGTTTAATGAGGTATTTTGCGACAAAGAGTCTATTTTTAAAACGCATACTACAGAGTTTGTATACACATGCAAATATATTTTATTATATAGTTGTAGAAAAGAGATAAATTATCGATTTGAAATTTCATCTGAAAAAATGGTAGAATAAGTGGTTCACAGTAGGAGTTCACTGTACAGAATACCATACGAGTTATACACTGCGAGGGGTATACTTTGCTGTGCAAGGCGTGAAATATACCCAATAAAAAGTTTGGTTATTGTGTCAGTGTGCAAGATATCTGTATACGTCCGAAGAGTGTTTGCTCATTATGTTGCATGCGATTTTAAGTTTATCCATGTTTGCAGAAACATACCGATTGTATTCTATCGAACCGTGAACTAGCGGCATCTCAAAGTACATAATATCAATATTTTTTCCAAAATGCGGTTAGTAAACGCAATAATTGATAAGATTGATTTGCACTTTGGGCTAAGTATAGTCAATCATTCTTTGTAACATATCGTAAGCATAGTGCATGAAAAGTACCAACTGACCACGAGATATTCTATGTACGTAACTACTTGATCATGTGTACTCATAGCTAATTTTATTGGAACATGCCCAAACAAGCCTCAATATCACAGTTCTTTTGTAAAGTCGTGTAAGTCGAATCCGGTGTGACTCACACATATGAGATCTTATTTTTAATCTGGACTAACTAAAAAGACATGTAGCTCATTATAACTTTTTTCGACGTGTAGTTTCATCAGGTAATGCATGTTTGTGCTACCGTAATGAAATGTTGTCAGGAAGATTAAAAACACTCGAAAATTTCTTAGTTTCCTCTATTTTCGAGGTACATGAAATTCATTTTGATACACACGAAAGTTCACATAAAACAACACATCTAAATCAAGCTTCAGCCCCGCTCGCAGTGTTGTTTTAAGAGCATAATTTATGTAGATAAAAGAGTGAGTAAATACAATCCATTGTTACTTTGTTACCGAAAAGAAAACTAAAACGAATAATGTTGCTGATGTTTACTATAGTTTCATTGTTACTGACAGCGATATAAGATTTGAAATTGAGCACCACAAAAAACAATGATGGCATATTTATTTGATAATAATTGTATCGAAATTATTAAGCCTTATAAAACATGCTATTTGAAGTGTTTTACGACTAAATTATTCAGTTTCTAACAATTGAATTCACGGCAAACTTTACAAAAAGAATGTATCAAAAGGTGGGTAAAATGCGTTAATTGTATTTCTTCCAACCTAATTAAGCCTAGGTGACCGGTTAATATCAAATACAAGTATGCTGGTCTTTGTTACGCTTTGCAATCACTCCTTACAAATATCCACATTGTTCTAAGATATATGTGAACTATAGTAAACAAAATAAATGTGGCTATGTATAGTTGTCCGTGAAATTGTCTGTTTAAACTGCACTAAATGTTTATTTTAGATTCAAAGTAAAATCATTCATATGACAAAATGCAGTTTTACATTATATCCATTAATTCTAGGATAAAAGACGAACGTAAAATATATAGAACATAATAACAATGAAGTTTGAAATAAAGGCAACATAGAAACACCGCAATGCATCGAAAATACAACAAACCCTTACTCTAAGGCCTTGTCAATATAAATACAATAACATAATAAAAACTATATTTATTTTGATAGTTTTTCGATCTGTATTAGTATATCTTCTACATTCAAATTTTAATATGGGACCACTTCATTGTTTCATCTCGTTGTTCATGAAAACTCTTCGATTTACCCATATTTTATATTAAATGAAACTACGCGTACATACATCTTATAATAACTTCTCTAATTCAACTTCATTTGTATCCCTCCAAGTATGAGTAATATTCTTTATTTACAAACATACAGTAAATACGTACGGTACAATAATTCTACCTGAATCCTACATCCAATTGATGAAGATTAATGTGTTTTTTCACATTGGGTGCTTTGGGGATTTATTGTCAGCAGTTTTTGGAAAATGTCTGAAAATGTATGCCAGCAAGAGTTTTGAAAAATAATGTGGTTTGAAATAGACTCCTGAAATGTATACAGAACTATTAAGAAAGAAATCAAATATATTTGGGAACTAAGTCCTCTTTACACCCGTAATCTATATAAGCCTATAAATAACCTACATAAGTTTCCTATGGTTTCAATATGCATGTAATTTGATTTCATTTTAACGATTCATTTAGTCTTCATTACGAAGTCTCGAAAGGCACACTACCTTTAAAATTCATTCTAATCTTACAGCGATTCTCAGTTTAAGAAACGATGAATTAACGATTATACACACTAATATTGGGTACGAACAAACTGTACAAATTTAAATAAACGCCTCTGGATGGACATCCATTCGTTCCTGTTAAAGGGCTTCAAAATTGCATTTCAAAATAGACATGTATATCAAACGTGAAAATGATATTTTCAACTCATTAATAATTGTTCAAAGACTGGCTCATCAGCTTATTCATGTTCGTTGGAAATATTCTTTTATCTTGTCATATTTAGTTCCCATAAGAATCCTTGCCCTTTCATCGCCATATTGATGATTCAAACTGAAGTATTTAGTTACATCGTCCTGTGTAGGACGAAATGATTCATCGTGGAAAGTGTAAGCATTATACTTGTTTCGTGGCTGATAGGTAGTTCTAGAAAAATTCGTTTCTGTGGATGTTTGCTGGTAACCGCGTGTGTGATTTCTGTCCTCATAAGTTTCTCGACGACGATCTCTCTCCTGATAATTCCTGGATGGCCTATGCGCATAATCATCTCGATCATGATGCTTCTCTGATCTGTAAGTAGAATAATCTTCCTCGTCTTCCCAGACATGTTTTGTTCTTGTAGGTAAGTTGTCTTCATGGCGAGTATGTCTGATCAAGGACTCTTTTTCACGTCCTTTGTTGTAGTCTTTTGTATGTCTGTTGCCTGCATCAGGTGGAGCAGTTGGTGGTCTCTTCAGTGGTTGCACTACACCTTTAGCCAGCACAGGGCCTGCTGAATGAAGTAGTACAGCTGGCCAAACAGGGAAATCTACTTTGGTACCACTCACTGTGTACGCGCTGTACACATCAGAGCTATAAGTATCACCTTTCTTCGGTACCGGGGCAAGTGCAACTGGTGGGTCCTGGATCTGAAATACATGAATATTCAAACTCAAACAATTGTATTTTGTGTCCAGACGTTAACGTATGTGTTTAAAATCAAACAAGAACAGATACAAGTTTTCGCAGTTCAATTTGCCACAAAATGTGATTCTTAATAATGATATGAAAAACTAATCATCTTATTCATCTTCGATTAAATGTTTTTTTCACCAATATCAAAAACTAAGATTTCAAAATTTACCGCCATTAGCCAACATATTTCGAAGCATTCATCAGTGTAATCGCTCTCATATTTTGTCTGAGAAAGGAGTTGTTCTGTCTTCAACCATGTCTGGTATTTCTGAAATATATAAGTAAAATATTTGTAATAGTGTTTTAAACGCAATAACACTAGTCTTATTTCTCGATTAATCTAAATGTCGCGTACAAACATACAAGCATGTATTACACTTATCGCAGAATACAGTAAAATTATAAAATATTTGTCAATATCTCAAAAAGACTAAGTAAAAAAGATATTCATATAAAATATTAAACATAACGTAGACGATGGTTTATAAACTATTTGGCGTATCAGATTACAGAAAACACATACTTTTTAACAGAACAGGGTCGATATATCTATAACATAAATATTAACAGGGACACTATGCTTCATGTTTTTAAGAAACTAGAGAACGTCCGAACAAGCCCACTGTTAATTAATGAATTTAACATATGCATAACGTTGTTAACAAAATCTTTCTCGCACTTTAACGACTGCTCAAAGATAGAACATTTGTTTAAAATAAATAAACATTTTACCTTGAATACATGTTTCATACTTTCTGATGACGAAGCTTTCCTGCAATCCTTAATGTATTCAACCACGGTAGCAGGCACACCAAGCTTTCTCTGTAAACACAAACATTATCACACTGAAGAAATAATCGAAATCTGAGACACGTTTGATGCTAAAAAATCAACCGTTATCGATTATTTAAAGTATAATTTTACAATCGTCTTAGCTTCAATTATTAATGTAAAAATTGGTATCAAAGATGATGAGAATTAGTGTTTCCAGTTTCTTTTACTTCATTAGATTGTCTTACCACTTTATCGGACTGAGTAATCACTTTCTGAATTTCCTCCATTTGTAGTCTACTCTCTTCATCACAAAATTCTTTAGTTTTCTACAATGGTAAGTAACATAAGTATTTTTATATAATATGTTTGATTATTTTATATAACATTATGCGAATAAGTATTTTTATATAATATGTTTGATTATTTTATATAACATTATGCGAATAAGTATTTTTATATAATATGTTTGATTATTTTATATAACATTATGCGAATAAGTATTTTTATATAATATGTTTGATTATTTTATATAACATTATGCGAATAAGTATTTTTATATAATATGTTTGATTATTTTATATAACATTATGCGAATAAGTATTTTTATATAATATGTTTGATTATTTTTGTATAACATTATGCCAATAAGTATTTTTATATAATATGTTTGATTATTTTATATAACATTATGCCAATAAGTATTTTTATATAATATGTTTGAATATTTTATATAACATTATGACAATAAGTATTTTTATATAATATGTTTGATTATTTTATATAACATTATGCGAATAAGTATTTTTATATAATATGTTTGATTATTTTATATAACATTATGCCAATAAGTATTTTATATAATATGTTTGATTATTTTATATAACATTATGACAATAAGTATTTTTATATAATATGTTTGATTATTTTATATAACATTATGCGAATAAGTATTTTTATATAATATGTTTGATTATTTTATATAACATTATGCCAATAAGTATTTTTATATAATATGTTTGATTATTTTATATAACATTATGCGAATAAGTATTTTTATATAATATGTTTGATTATTTTATATAACATTATGCCAATAAGTATTTTTATATAATATGTTTGTTTATTTTATATAACAATATGCGAATAAGTATTTTTATATAATATGTTTGATTATTTTATATAACATTATGCCAATAAGTATTTTTATATAATATGTTTGATTATTTTATATAACATTATGCGAATAAGTATTTTTATATAATATGTTTGATTATTTTATATAACATTATGCCAATAAGTATTTTTATATAATACATGTGTTACAAGTGTGACTATTGTTCACAGGTTTGGCTCTAGTTCAGTTCATTATCAACATATAGTTAAGGCGAGTAACGTAAAATTGTATAATAGCATGTGGGATAAAAGTACTTCTTACGGTTAATATTGTCAATAAAGTCGATATAACTCTCTTTTCATCTTGTCCGTACACTTTTTTCAGTTTTTCAAAAGCATCAGTCCACTGATTATCATATAATTCTCGGTAACGTTCGGCAAGATTTGTTGGCCGGTTTCTGTCGCTGAGATCTGCTATGTTTGGATTGTTGTCAGTTTGTTTATCCCCCATAAGCTTGCTCAATCTGAAATCGGTGTTAAAGTTATCATGACTTAAATGGGTACCGCGGTGCGCTTATACATGAAATTAAATTATACGAAGATACAGTTTCAACGGTATCGTATTTATTGACTTCTACATTAACTTAGCAAGTTCAGGTTTTACGTTTATCCAAGGATTAATTGCGACCCTTTTTTTTGTCTGAACAAGTTTTTGACAGAAATACCTCTGAGGGTGTATACTTAGTATCCTATTTCAAACTCACCGAAGTTTCGTCTCCTCTAATTCGACCTTTGTCAGACGGGGTTCATTTTCCGTTCGTTGAAGACGTCTTTCATAATCTTCATTACCGTCAAATGTTTTTCCTCTTTTGTCATTTCTCGATGTTTCAATCTCTTTCTGCAGACTATTATTTTTCTGTTGTAGTTTATATATTTCTTGTTTGTATTCATCTTCCATTTGTCGTATTTTGGAAGTCTTTGATGCAAGCTCATTTTCCATTTCCTTTAGTTGTGTCTGCTTCTCCCGGCCACTTAGTATGGTTTTCTGTAATTACACACCACATCCGCTCACAAAACATAAAACATAATATTAAGGAGACTAATTCGGACCGAAGTAAGGAATATCCTACCATAGTTGGTTCGTCATTAAATGGTATGTTTAACATTTACAAGTAATTACGTTTAATATCAAATGTATAAGTACATGTATATACAATACGCAATTATGACCTTGAGTACACATTGTAATAAAACAATCAATAAGTATACATATATTTTTACAGTCAATTGTCTAATAAATCATAAATCATGATACGTACAACGTATGTAAATAAAACAGTGCATGATCGGTGCCAGATACAAAAAAACACACACACAAACAAAACACACACACAAGACAAAAATTAACATTTAACATGCATTGTATCATTTTACCTGCATTTGTATAAAAATGTTGAGATGAAAAGTAGATACATGTGTATGCCACAGCAAGATTTAGCATAACGAGGGTTCAACGCAAGAGTGTCGTAGCTCATATTGAAATAAGAACAAGTTACGATAGCGCTGCGCTGAGCCCTCGATATGCATACAACAGAAGCAGGAAGATTTGTTTGTGAAAAAAAATATTTATTTGGATAATGTTCAACACAGTTTAAATAGATTGACTAATGTTGAAAACAATTTATTAATAAATACATTTGTATTGGCACCAGTTGTAGCTTGCTGTCATACATGTTATAAACGTACCTCATTTAGCTCTTTTTGCGCTATGTCGATCAAGCGATCCAGCTTCTGAATATGCTCTTTAGAATATTTCATCAGTTCTGTTGTCGCTGGGATGTTTACAATGCTTTCTTCATAAGTGTTCGCTTCGGATTCGCTAGTCGAAGTACTGTCGATTAACTTCGTTCTGTGGCTTCGTGCAGAACCCGGCCTCCCATTATACATCGACCGTTTGTCTGTTTCTTTCCTTAATGTATAATGAAGGCGTTAAACAATTATTCACATTTTTTTTATTCAGTGGATTTTAAATAATTATTTATATTCATTTCAGGGGCATTGTACTCATGCTCGTAATGAATTATTCTACAAAAGTTATTAAATTCCTACTGGTTAAAGAAATTCACAAAAGAACTTTGTATGAAAAATGACTGTATGAATCTCTGCCCTCGATCAATTTGAAATCGCTAAATTGATATTTATGCACTAGAATACGCCTTTATCTTATTTTATTCGCCAGCATTTCCCTATGTATATAAAAGACATACAATAATCACATATAAAAAAGTACATGTATCATTTTTCTTCTCTTCTTATCAAGACTTATATCTTACCTTGAGTTCATATCTACAGTGTGTGTGTTACAACAAGTCTGAAAAATATGATTGCATAACATATAGAATAGATTACTTCAATGTTATCGTCGATTTTAGTGTTTTAAATCTTTTACACGCGATTGTTATATTGATTATTATTTTGTAAAAGATCTTAAGCACTACTTTGAATAATATACTTCACTACTGTGAATGTTAGGGAGATATGAATTACCGATTTAAACAATAAAATTATCAGATTTAAAACAATACTTTACGGTTATCAAAATGGTAGTTAAGTTATTTGTCTTTACACAATCTACTGTGTTTAATGTGCCGACTTCATGAGAAATTTACAATGCGATAACACAAAATTGAAATTATAAAAAAACTGAATTTAACCCCAAAATTGTATAAGTATGGAGAGAACAATCAGAATTATGTCTAATAGTAGTTTAAATGCATTTAAATTGCGACATTTGGCATAACATATACGTGCACCTGTTAAACAAACGATAAAATACATATTCCGTTATACGACAGTTGAAGGTGGATCCGTTGTATCTCACTAGACTAAGTCATCACTAGCCCTTCACCGCTCTGAGTTTGAATCCCTCTCAGGCAGAGAAATTTCACATGTGAGGAAGTTGTACAGCTAGCTTGCGGAAGGTCGGTGATTCTACCGGGTAGGATTCTAGGAGTACAACTGGGGGGTCTTCCTCAATCCGTTAAAGCTGGAAAGTTGCCAAGTGACTCTCGTGTTGACACGACGTTAAACCCCAGTGAAGCTATTTGTGACTAATTTGACTGTGCCGAGACAGCTGAGGTCTCTGTCTAAATATGTGGGCCTTGTATTTAGATACCAGTTAATAGCATGTTTATTAAATTTACTAACCTGCCAATAATTCCATTTATATGCTATTTATCAAACAAACCGTACGTGTACCGTGCGTATGAATTTATTAATTAACCACTGATTCGTTCAACTTTCGGTTTCAAATTTTACCGTGTATTTCGTTTCATGTCTCAGCGTGTTTAAAAAAGTGTAACCATAACAGGTGCTTTTATAGAAATTTTCGTTTTTAGATTTTAAACTGTTTAAAATTGATCCGATATTTAACTTAATTAGCATTCAGCAAACTTCAAACACTACGTAAAAATTTTGATTTCATAAATTTGATAAATTTACATTATTTTTATCGTTACTGGCCTACTTAAATTTAAAGTGCTGATCGTCCGTTCAACCGTTTGTAAAGATTTAAATATTAAACTTCCTCATTCTGTGAAATCATATAATTTTAAACGTGAAACTCAAACATCCAATCGGCGATCGCAATATTAAAGGGTACACCGCGACCGCGTGCTTTAATCTAAGGTACAGAATTAGTCTACCTGTACCTTTTGTTTGACGATGTATTTAAACACATTTTTAAATAGTTCGTCTAATACACTGCACGGTGAAAAATGACCAAAATAACACTGGCTGTTGATGCTACGTTAAGTCCCAGAGAGAAAGAAAACATTGTGCATGTTCGACATCGTAACAATCAATACATGAAGGTGCATCACATGGCTTGTGTGAATAACATATTATTGATAGTTGACATGTGAAAACAAGTCCACATGATAAATGGGGTCTATACAACCTGAAGTTCTATCTAGTGTCGAATGCCCGAACCAAACAATATATTTCAAGTTATATTTGAAGTTATTTACGGTCGCAAGAATGGAAATATTGATTGTGATAGCCCTTGATAGCCAAGACTTGTATCCTGACATCTGACAGTATTTACGTACTGGTCATTAGCCTCATTGAGGTTACTGCTATACACACCCATGTGTCGTTGTACAGAATATGTTCAATAGTTCTAAATGATTTTATTGGATCAGACAATAAGATTCCAGTTTTAAATTCGACCTTTGTGATGTATTTATGACTTCATTAGTCCAGTACAGAATGAGCTGCTTGAGACATGAACATTTTCGACGACATTACCAGTTACAATCAGCTTCTACGAATCATCTGTTTCTGATGTCTATGACATTTATTATACAACAAATGACCAATGGGTATAATCTGTTTGAAATGAAAGACATGACATATCTGTATCGTAAATATTTATAATATTGTTCGCAAGAACACAGTAAAGGTACATTTACCTGCACGTATTCTTCATTTTTACAATGTTTTCCGCTGTGTTATAAAGTATAAAGATAAAGAATTGATCCCATGAAATGCCACATTTAAAACATTCCACCTCACCATACACAGCAATAGTATCAAACACCCCTGCAAATGCTCTCGCAAAAAAAGAGAGCTCCCATGATGCTTTTAAATTTGTTGTCAACGGTGATTAAAACTGTGTATTGTCGATTTTTACGTACTTCCTAATGTCCTAGTTTACTACTTAACTATATGTATATGGTGAATACTTGTTGCAGAGTAAGCCCAACACCACACTTGCTTCTAACGTAGCTGAGTATATGATTGAAAGTGTCTTTGTTTGGAGATTAAACTTATCTATTTTACATATTTACTTATTGTAGAACAATTTCTACTCTCGATGCTTGCTTTCAGCATTCTTAGCGGGGTAAATAACGAAAAAATAGTGCAGATTGTCATACAAGCACCAAATTTTCCACACATATTGGGAATGATATGTAGAAACGATTTAGGGTGTGTGCCAAAGTACAAGTGCCTCGATTCAAGATGGCCGCCAAATTTTCAAAATGGCCGCCAAATATTTTTCCAGTCTAAGAACTTTTTATCAAAACTTTCAATACCAATGAATTATACAACCTTAGCTCATCATCATAACATGCTCAGTGTGTTATACATGTATATAAGTAAATTCAAACGAAGTTTGTTAAATACCCCCCCCCCCCCCCCCTCTCTCTCTCTCTAATAGAAGTTGTATATAGAACGTGACTTACTTGCCTTAGTGCAGTTTAGGCATACATTAGTTAATCGTTAATTGTTTCCGGATAGAAGTCATCCGGATTTATTGGGAGGGGGCCCGGGACTGCTTACCTAAATAGACATTACATTCCAAGTCTTTTTGTCCTTTTCATGGAGGGCAGACACCCGGTGTCATACCCGGTAAATGCGTTGAAAAATGGGAAAACTTAATATAAAATTTTGCCCAATTGTTTCGACAGTTTCATGCACCAGAAACAAACTGAAGTATTTTGCTTTAAATACCAAACTCCTGCCAAATAGTGTCAGTATTGATTTTTTTTTTAAATAGACACTGAAAGAATTATAATGTCTGAGTCAGAACCCCTCACCACATGCTTTTTCAAGCCCGGTTATCCACAGCGTGTTTCATACGCTAAATATCATAGTGTCAGCTTCTTCATGGGTGCATTGGGTCAATATAGTTATGTAGTGCTCAGTACTGCTTATCTCACTTTGGTTTTTCGTCTCAAATATAGTATCAGATGCTTTAATCAGTAACCGAACCCATCCACCTTTAAAACGGTATATCAGTTGCTTGAAAATTTATTCGAATCCATTACTAACAACTGTCTAATCAACGAGCCGTTCTTGTCATTGCTTTAAAATTAGGAAGATAAAGATCAAGCACATTCTATCCGAGGGTGTCTTAGAATGCAACAACTAGGAATAACACAAAAAACAACAGTAATTTAGCCATCAAACGTTTTCGCAGCACCAAAATTGTTCGAGTACTTGAAAGAGTTGCGAGTTAGTTCGAATAATTCAAAATGCCATTTGTTTGAAAGCGAAGGAGGTTTTGCATGGTCTTCGTGCTTCAAAAGAAAATCACTCAAACTGACGTTTCTGGCAAGATATAAAACGACGTAAAAAGATCACAGTTTGCTTTCATTGTAACTGAAGATTTCACTCCCCAGACGTCATGCTTTAACTTTCTACTAAATAAATACAACTTGTGTTTTTATTGAAAGATAAAAGTATTATCAACCATTAAAACCATATCATGTAAATGAATAAGGACCCGAACTAACATGATTTATATGGTCTAATGCAAAAATAAAGGGAACAAGTACTTTACGGTATAATACAAAATTTGCTTCTCTATATGGTTGGACAAATATATAAGTGTTATTATCTGGAGTGCAAGAACCTGGTTCCAAAACTAAATCTGAGAACTTATCTTTTCTGGTATGTCAGACCAGTCTTCAATCAGGAGACATTGAAATTCAGAACGGTCTCAGATTATCCCGTATATATATTCACCAAATTTTAATTTATATAGAGCACACGCTGTGGTCTGGTGGGCAAGTCGTGTTCTAGAAACATTGTATGCCAAAAAGGATGATTAAGCAACATCCATGGTAGCGATATTGGACACTGTAGGTGTCGATATCCACCCACTATCTTTCAAAATAATACCAACAACTTTCAGAGACATCATTTCAACGTGTAAACCACCAAACATAAACAACGAAATTTTGTCATTGCCACTGAATTTGTTTGGCAAGAGCGAACAAAGGAACTTGACATGGATTGAGGAAATTTGTGACTTCGGACCTTATATATGGATTTTTTATGATGGCAACGGAATGGGCTTGCTCATGTAAGATGGGTAAGGCAGCATTCAGCGATAGTTGAAACTAGGACGCCCACTTTTCATTGGTATGGAAAGTTGCCCACGCAAGATATGCAATCAAAACCTTTTGAAGGCATTGGCATTTAAAGTTCATATTTTGTTTGATAATGATGGTCTCCATGTCAAGAAAATTATCAGACAATGAAGATCGTTGATTAATTTGTGAAAAAAAGTATGCTAGAATTATATTTCCATATTGCTCGGGTATAGATGGTACACCGATTGATGCGGGTACCCAAACACTTTTTTGAATGTACAAGTCAACGTGGTTGTTTTTCACCGGCAACGTTCGTATCGTATGTTGAAATAAAGAAATGTCCCTCCCATGAAATGATGATATTGACTTAGTGGAGCCAGAATTGTTATCAATGTTATATTGTAAAGAGTCCATGGTGTAGCACTGGTGAACAAACTACTCAACATCGTTGTACAACATCTCCTCCAACCATTGTGGAAATTTCAAGGACACGTTTATATTATGTACATATACCGCACTGAAACAAGATATCAATTAGATGTCGTTTCCTTGTCTACACAAAATCAAAAGGTCAATGTAAATAACAAATGGGGGTTCGTTTGTCTTGGAATGAAGATGGACATTTGATGTACGGTGTATACTTCTATGACAGTTATACTGAAGTAATTGAGTTATTGCAAAAGAGACTTAGAGTTGCACTGTTCCATCTGTGCTTCATTGTTTGACCCATATTGTACCATACTCACTAATTCAAGAGATTGTTTGGGTACTGATATCAACTGACTTCTGTTACGAAGTTACCACTGAATTTGTTTTCATGGATCATTAGCACATGCAGCAAACAATGCATGGCCTGTATCTTTCTTCAAAGTCAATAAGACTTTCTTACCGCGTTAATGTAGTTCTAATTCAGAATCCAACTGTTTCAGTCTCAGGTGCCTGCTCAGACAGTTGAACTATGGCACTCGTCCGACAAAGTTTGTGTTTCGAATAATGTATGTAACTAGTTCAGCAAATGTTTTTTTCTCGAATGCCTGCCGAGTATTCGACCGACTTCTCATTACGTTTTGTATTGAACGCCTTTCTCTGTTGCTAAGAGATGTAAGACTTTTAACACCGTTTCATTTCAAGAGCGACATCATAATCGGCACTGAGCTTGGCCAATAAGGAATTGAATGTTTTTGCACACTCATTAATGTATCGGTTTTCGATGACTGGTCACATCAAGTTCGTCAATTTACAGATTTAAAAACTAAACCATAAGTATATACTTAAATAAATCCAGTGTATAAAGTCTATTGCCAGTGATTTTAAACAAATGGCATATTTGGTTGGCCTTCTATAAACCAATATCAAACGTTAATATCAACGATTCAAAGTACTCAGTATTTAGAACTATATTGCAACAACTAGCCTTAAAATAAATTACTGTAAATGAATAATACAGGGAACCGTTTCTCATATTTTTTATATTGTCCTATTTCGTTAGATATTCTGTATCATGAAACCCGCTAATAGACTAAAAAGAAATCAAGCATCAAAATTCTGAGGCACGGTTCCTAGACAAACATGTCTGCTACAAAATACTGAAAACAGCAAAAGGCATTTTGAAAATGCAGGTATGTACGAACCTAAACTTGCAATACTACTGATTAATTGAACGAAGTGTGTTCATCTTATATCAAATGAAAGTAGTGCCACGTACCACCGACGGACGCATTTCGACTTCTATGACAGACGGATGTTTATATACTCGATGAACTGTAAAATTTAAAGCATTCTTTGAACCTAATTTTCTTACAATAAGCATTGAAGTTGTTTAAAGATACCATCGAAATTACATAATGTCGGGCTAATATGATTAACTCAACCTTCCGAATTAAGCCGCTCCAATAACCTATATAATTATTCCCTTGGCCTAAACAGCTGTCACAATATTTTAGTATACCAGTACATGTACCTCAGTTTGGTTATAAACCCGATTCTTTACGGTAAGAATGATATTATGAGCATACACTATGGATTACAATGTGTTTTCACTCCCATTATACACGTCATATAGCCCGGAGACAGTGGGTTCGAATCCGAGCGTGACCACAGCGTTCCTGACCAGGTACACGTTGGCACACGGTCTTAAATTAACCCCGACACATGTATGCATCATCATACCAAATTTGGTGCTTGTATGAAAATTTGAACTATTTTGCCAAGAAGTACGTTTTATTTATCCCGCTATCTGACCAGTACTTGCGCCGAAAGAAGGAATTGTGAAGGCTCCTGTCAAATTCCGCTACTGACGGGATTCGAACCCGTAACTTCCAGGTTAGAAGTCCGACGCTCTATCCCTACCTTTTGCTCCTCCATGATTTATTTGGAGATTACTAGGTCAATCAGTAGATGTGAGTTCTATGTTGTTTGTACGCATAAGAACAATTACAGATTGTTTAGATATACACTTTTGCTTTATTATATATAGAACAGTTTTGGTACAAAAACTCTAAATTATAGCATATTTATTTGTAAGTAGTGGCTTTTTCAAATATGGAGTTAGTGATTCTTTCATTAGTAGTATATTTAGTACTTTATCCACATGTTGATTCCTCTAAAAGAAGATTATTTTTCAAAATGTTCAATTCTATATCATAGTTATTATTTCATACAGTAGTTGATCAGTATAAAATATACAACACACGTTTAAGCTCTAAATCTTGCCATCAGATCCTTTAAACAAAAATATATAAAATACAGTTTAAACAACAACAACACGAATTGAAATATCAAACAAAAATATATGTAATACATTCTGAAGGGTTACACTTTACGTACAAACTGAGTATTACAAGCATAAATACATTGTAAATGTGGTACCACGTGAGAACTAATTACTCAGCTCTGTAATAACAACACAAAACCCCATTGAAAATACAACATAAAATGTTAAATATATGTACATTGAGATTCTACATAATTATATTGTAAAAGTATATGAATAATGTAAAAGAAAGTACAATGTCAATGTAGAAGTGTTTCAAACAACATTGAGTTTTATAAGTATACAACATGAAATACAAATTATTGAGATTCTACGTACACGTTTTCAGGAATTAAAATATGAATAATGTAAAAGAAATGAAAATGTCAGCAAAAAAGAGTATACACTGTGAGTAAAGCTCAGATCTCGTGAAGAAAGCAGTTATAACAATAATATATGATACACATAGAAAGCTATAATGCACCCAGAAAGTTGCAGTGTATCCATAAAGCTACAATATATCAAGAAAACTAGGATACAACCAGAGAACATTGACAACAGTGCGGTTCTAGCACAATCCAATGTTATAGCATATGTCACCACAAGTGTTCTAACACAATTATCCTTACTTGACCAAACACAAAAAGTTTTACCTATTTTAATACAGTTCTTACTTGAGCAAACACAAAAATTTTTACCTATTTTAATACAGTTCTTATTAGTGTAAACACAAAAAAAAGTTTTGCCTATTTTAATACAGTTCTTACTTGTGTTAACAAAAAAGTTATACCTACTTTAAAACAGTTCTTTGTAGTCTAATCACTTCGAATATTATATTTTCTTCACAAATTCTATATATTTAAAATGTGTAACCATAATGTTGAGTTCATGCCTTGTCGGTAATAAAAGCAGCAAGGAAATTACATTTGTATTATATTTAACCATGAATAGACTGCTTGAAAAACAGACACTTTTGTAAAATATAAAAAGGTATGAAATTACCTATATAGGTATAAATGTTTCTGATTATAGTGATCCTTGTAAAATTAGGTAAATATCTCCGGAATTTAAAGTCTTTGTGAACTTATAACTGTAATACTAGTCTGATATGCCCCTTGTCCAGAACTCAGTTCGTGTTTCACTGGACGTATTTGTAATTCTGTTTTCTTGTCGTCTTTAACGTTTTGATGCCAATCGTTGTACTTTGTTTTACCTGTCTGCTTTTGCGGTATTTGCTCATCCTGCTCCGGGACGTTTGATCCTGTGTTTGTGCTTGGTATGTTCTGATATGTGCTTTTGTCTTGAATGTTCTGTCTGTTACTTTGGTCATCCGGGATTATCTGTCCGCTAGTTCGGTCTCGACTGTTCTTTAATTGGTCTTGATTTATTTTGACTGTGATTTCATTGGGATCTATCCGTCCAATGTGTGATGAACCCTTTTGAACATGTGTTGTATCTTTGTTCTCTATTACTGGTTCTGTTTTTCGACCTTGCGCAACACCCTTTCCTAGCAACGCCCCACCTTCAACAATATAAACGGCTGGCCATACAACAAAATCAATCTCTGCTCCAGCAACTGTGTATGATTTGAAAACATTTGTGTCAAATCTTGCACCCTTTGTTGTGATGTCTGTATCAACAAACACTGGTGGATCTTGTATAGCCATTAACCAGCCAATTGTTAAACTTTCGTCAATAAACAATTTCAGTTTTTTGTACCGAAGCATCGACTCTTTCTTTATCAGTTCCGCCATTACCTTTCCTATCTCCTGAAAAATAAGTGACTTGATGGTGTCAATATTCTAATTATGCTGACATTTACCATACATATAAACAAAATGTCCTTCCCTGCATTTTAGTGTATCCATGGTTATACAGAAGAATGAAGCTATTACAAATTGTACATACCCCTTTCATTTCATCCACACCGTGTTTGTATAGTGCTTTCCTTTTATCTTTGAACTGCTTCATCGTCTCTTTGTTTTCAGCCTTTGAAATATACAAACACTAAGATGTAAAACCAAAATATCTTCGTTGTCCATGTTATAACAATGATCGTTAACATGTGCTTTGTTCTACACGTAACGTATTAGTAAAAAAGTTTTGAAAATGTCTTAAACATGTTCGTATAGAAGATACTTGACCGTTGTAGATGCAAACGGTTCATGTGAATAAAGTTTTCATTCTGTTTTCTTTTTTGTATGAAATACATGACTAAGTTTGAAAAAAAAACACGTACCATATTTGGTCTTTGTAAATAACATTTCACGATTGTTTCTAAAACAAGTGCTAGTATATGCTAAACATACCCCGTAGAAGGTCTTCAGTACATATCTAAGACGTTCAAGATCATCGTCAGCTTTCTGTCTACATAATTTGTATATTTCCTAGAATATGAATAATGAATGAGCGATGACTATAAGCTAAGGTTACAGATGGACAAAAATAAGAAGGAACATCGGAATTCGACTAGAAAATCGACACGTATGACATAATAGGCAGGCAGCTATATTGTTGCTGTTGTTGTTTACGGGCTACTTTCAATCATGGCTGACCCTGGGAATCATACGATGGAAACAACTGTGTTCGTGAGATTTTGTTTATATAATTTATACATCAAGAAAACTTGTATTTAAGTTTAAAATTTACAATGCCTGTCCGTACACAAAATATTTTGCAGAGAAAAATGCAAATGTCTGTATTGTCCATTCCTTCTTTCGATTGAAGTTCATCATACGCGTCTGTCCATTGGTTGTCATACAGTTCAGAATACTGGTTTGAAAGATTGGTTGGTCGGTTTGCATCGCTCAGGTCAGCTATGTCCGGGTTTCCGTCGGTAATTCTTGCTCCTATGATGGCACTCAATCTGAAGCATAGTACATACATGTATTGAATTGGTTCCCGGGCCATGTCGCGGTACACAATATGTCTATTTGCAGACATTGTCAGCGGGAACCAAAAAATATTCCTATCTATACAAGAAAATATGCATGTAGATTGTATACCTGAATATCGAAGTTTTAACGATTTTTATTCATATAAAGACTGCAATAAATTTAAGGTGTTCTTTTTCATATCTTGAAAGCATTACAAATTAAATGGTACATTGATTTAGACTGTGTTTGATGTATACATAAATAATTAGAGAACCGCTCGAATGCAAATCATTATAATTACTTATCAGCAATTTTTAAGTTTGTATCCTTAGTTAAATGTGTATTCAAAACATTAAAAATTAATGGTGTAAAAACAGTCCGTTGAAAAAGGGACACTATACGTATTACATACTATCCTAAACATATATAGTGACCCTGATTAAAATCACTTCCGGCACACATACCTGGTTTTCAATTCGTCGTTTTCCTGTTCCAAATCAAGAATTTTTCGTCTGAAACTAAGTTCAAAATAATGATATACATGTACAATCATCTTAAAAAATGAATAATAAACAGTTTGCTCTACAGCTAGCTTACAGAAAATCTGTGGTTCTATCCAGTGGTACGCCTAAGTCTTCGTCCGCCGTTAAGTCCTTTTATTTTTAAACATTCATTAGTAATAGAAACGTGAAGTCATGGTCAGCGGACATTAATGCGAGTAAAAATGATGGCTTGGAAATTTCCTATTTTATTATACAAGTACATAACTAGTATGCTAGATATTTAATACAAGTTTTTAAAAGAATGACCTGTATTCACAGGGTGACCTTCATTCTGAGGTAGCCGCTAACACAGGTTAAAAGACACATAAAGTAATATAGTAATATTCACAACAAGGCTTTATGCTAGTGCAACCCAAACCTGGGGCTTAGCTCCCCCCTCCCCCTCAATAATTTCGTCTGTAATGGTAATCCCACCACCGTTGTCAGCCAAAATCTAAAATAAGCCCACCCCCTCCCGTCCAACCTGAATTTGCTTCCTTTGACATGGACAGTTGATAGGATGATAATTATGAGACATACATGCAAAACTGTGAACAAGGGAAAGACATAATGTGGCCTTGAGTGACAGCTAGGTGGCCTTTATTCAAAAGTCAACTGGTGCTAAGTATTTAATGCCAGTTTTAAAAGAATGGCCTTCATTCACAGGGTGGCTTTATTCTGAAGTGGCAGCGAACACAGCTTTGACTGTACATGCAAACCTCTGAACAAAGGCCACCCTTAATAAAGAGAAAATTTGACCTTTATTAACAGTTGGCTATTATTGGGAGGTCAGTTCGTGCTTAATATGCGATGACAGTTTTCAAAAGAATGACCTTTACTCACAGGGTGGCCTTTATTCGGAGGTGGTCGATAACACAGGTTTGATTCTTAACAAAAAATGTTGGCTTGAATTAACAACATGTATAGGTCGGCGCCAATGAACATATATGTGCAAAAAATAATTCTTAATAATAAATTATTATTGAAACCAAATGTGTTTTGTTCTTTAACTTACAGCCAAATCTGTGTAAGCAGCTACCTTCACCATGTGAATAAAGGCCATTCTTTGAAAACCCGCCATTGCTTATTCAGAATAAACTGACCTCCGACTAAAGGTCATCGTTCTGTCATTAAAAGTCATATTTTGTCTTTCCTAATAGCGGGGTAAATAACGAAAAATAGTGCAAATTGTCATACAAGCACAAAATTTTCCACACATGTTGGGAATGATATGTAGAAACGATTTAGGGTGTGTGCCAAAGTTCAAGTGCCTCGATTCAAGATGGCCGCCAAATTTTCAAAATGGCCGCCAAATATTTTTCCAGTCAAATAATTTTTTATCAAAACTCTCAATACCAATAAATTATACTACCTTAGCTCATTTTCATAACATTTTCAGTATGTTTATACATGTATATAAGTAAATTCAAACGAATTTTGTGAAATCCCCCCCCCCCCCCCCCCCCCTCTAATAGTAGTTGTATATAGAACGTGACTTACTTGCCTTAGTGCAGTTTAGGCATACATTAGTTAACCGTTAATTGTTTCCGGACAGAAGTCATCCGGATTTATTGGGAGGGAGCCCGGGGCTGCTGACCTAAATAGACATTACATTCCAAGTCTTTTTTGTCCTTTTCACGGAGGGCAGACACGCGGTGTCACACCCGGTAAATGCGTTGAAAAATGGGAGAACTTATAAACTTTTGCCCAATTGTTTCGACAGTTTCATGCATAAAGAAAATCAATCAAATCGCACTGACGATTCTGGCAAGATATAAAACGACGTAAAAAGACCACAGTTTGCTATCATTGTTACTGAAGATTTCACTCCCCAGACGTCATGCTATAACTTTCTACTAAATAAATACACCTTGTGTTTTTATTGAAAGATAAAAGTATTATCAACTATTAAAACAATATCATGTAAATGAATAAGGACCCGAACTAACATAATTTATATGGTCTAATGCAAAAATAAAGGGAACAAGTATTTTCCGGTATAGTACAAAGTTTGCTTCCCTGTATGGTTGGACAAATATATAAGTGTTATTATCTGGAGTGCAAGAACCTGGTTCCAAACCAAAATCTTAGAACTTATCTTTTCTCGTATGTCAGGCCGGTCTTCATTCATGAGACATGGAAATTCAGAACGGTCTCAGATTTATCCCGTATATATATTCACCAAATTTTAATTTATATAGAGCACACGCTGTGGTCTCGTGGGCAAGTCGTGTTCTAGAAACATTGGATGCCAAAAAGGATGATTCAGCAACATCAATGGTAGCGATATTGACAACCGTAAGTGTCGATATCCACCCACTATCTTTCAAAAATAATACCAACAACTTTCAGAAGCACAATTTCAACGTGCAAACCACCAAACATAAACAGCGAAATTTTGTCATTGCCACTGAATTTGTTTGGCAAGAGCGAACAAAGGAACTTGAAATGGATTGAGGAAATTGGTGACTTCCCGGACCTTATAAATGGACTTTTCTATGATGGCAACGGAATGAGCTTGCTCATGTAAGATGGGTAAGACAGCATTCAGCGATAATTGAAACGAGGACTCCCACTTTTCATTGGTATGGAAAGTCGCCCACGCAAGATACGCAATCAAAACCTTTTGAAGGCATTGATATTTAAAGTTCATATTTTGTTTGAATGCTGGTCTCCATGTCAAGATTATTATCAGACAATGAAGATGGTTGATTAATTTGTTAAAAGTATGCTAGAACTAAATTTGCGTATTGTTCGGGTATAGATGGTACACCGATTGATGCGGGCTTATCACCAATGTACATGTCAATGTGGTTGTTTTTCACCGTCAACGTTCGTATCGTATGTTGAAATAAAGAAATGCCCGACCCAACCCATGAAATGTTGATATTGACGTAGTGGAGCCAGAATTGTGATCAATATTATATTGTGAAGAGTCCACGTGTAGCCCTGGTGAACGAACTACTCAACATCGTTGTACAAGATCTCCTCCAACCATTGTGGAAATTTCAAGGACACGTTTATATTATGTACATATACCGCACTGAAACAAGATATCAATTAGATGTCGTTTCCTTGTCAACACAAAATCAAAAGGCAAATGTAAACAGCAAATGGGTGTTCGTTTGTCTTGGAATGAAGATGGACATTTTCTGCACTGTGAATACCTCTATGACAGTAATACTGAAGTAATTGAGTTATTGCAAAGGAGACTTAGAGTTGCACTGTTCCATCTGTAATTTCTCCATTGTTTGACCCATATTGTACCTTACTCACTAATTCAAGAGATGGTTTGGGTACTGATATCAATTGACTTCTGGTACGAAATTACCACTGAATTTGTTTTCATGGGTCATAAGCACATGCAGCAAACAATGCAGGGCCTTATCTTTCTTCAAAGTCAATAAGACTTTCTTACCGCGTTAATACGGTTCTAATTCAGAATCCAACTGTTTCAGCCTCAGGTGCCTTCTCAGACAGTTGAACCATGGCACTCGTGCGACAAAGTTTGCGTTTCGAATAATGTATGTAACTAGTTCAGCAAATGTTTTTTTCTCGAATGCCTGCCGAGTATTCGACCGACTTCACATTACGTTTTGTATTGAACGCCTTTCTCTATTGCTAAGAGAGGAAAGACTTTTAACACTATATCAGTTCAAGAGCGAGATCATAATCGGCACTGAGTTTGGCCAATAAAGAATTGGATGTTTTTGGCACACTCATTAATGTATCGGTATTTAATGACTGGTCACATCAAGTTCATCAATTTATAGATTTAAAAACAAAACCCTAAGTATATACTTAAATAAATCCAGTGTATAAAGTATATTGCCAGTGATTTGAAACACATATTTGGTTGGCCTTCTATAAACCAATATTAAACGTTAATATCAACGATATAAACTACTCAGTATTTAGAACTATATTACAACAATTAGCCTTAAAATAAATTACTATTAATGAATAATACAGGGAACCGCACCTCAGATTTTTCATATTGTCCTATGTTCGTTAGATATTCCGTATCCGGAAACCCGCTAATAGACTAAAATGAAATCAAGCATCAAAATTCTGAGGCACGATTCCTAGATAAACATGACTGCTACAAAATACTGAAAACAGCAAAAGGCATTTTGAAAATGCAGGTATGTGCGAACCTAAACTTGCAATACTACTGATTAATTGAACGAAGTGTGTTCATCGTATATTAAATGAAAGTAGTGCCACGTACCACCGACGGACGCATTTTGACTTCTATGACAGACGGTTGTTTATATACTAGTACTCGTTGAACTGTAAACTTTAAAGCAGACTTTGGACCTAATTTTCTTACAATAAACATTAAAGTTGTTTAAAAATACCATCAAAATTACATATGTCGGGTTAAACATGATGAACACAACCTTCAGAATTTAGCCGCCCCAATAACCTATATAATTATTCCTTTGGCCTAAACAACTGTCAAAAAATATTTTAGTATACCACAGTTTGGTTATAAACCCGATTCTTTACGGTAAGAATGATATTATGAGCATAAACTATGGGTGACAATGTGTTTTTACTCCTATTATACACGTCATATAGCCTGGAGACAGTGGGTTCGAATCCGAGCGTGACCACAGCGTTCCTGACCAGGTACACGTTGGCACACGGTCTTAAATTAACCCCGACACATGTATGCATCATCATTCAAAATTTGGTGCTTGTATGAAAATTTGCACTATTTTGCCAAAAAGAACGTTTTATTTATCCCGCTATAAGGGGGGGGGGGGGGGTCTTTGTTTACAAGTTTAACTGTATATTGAAACGAAATAATGCGGACTGTATCTTGTAGACTATTCTACTTCCCCGGTCTTCTCTGATTCTGCATTATCAAACCCTTGTTTTAAAATGCTCATATTAGTGTTTTTAATTTAGTTATACAGAACAATAGATGAAATGATAGTAAAATATAAGAAATATATTTCATTTGCTCTAAACGATATTTACATAATGATTTCTTTAGCCACTTCTCGTAAAAGTGTTTTTTTCTTATTTTTATGCAATATCATTGAAAAAAATACTGTGCTATATTTCTATATGTACTTCGTGATTAAAAAAGAAAATTTCGAAATGTTTGTATTGCGAATAAAAGTCAGTTTCACTGATAAGGCATCGTTCTAGGTAAAATAAGACCTACTTATATTTTAACATGTGGCTTTAAGCAGCCAACTTCTCTACGGTGTCTGTTTAATGATCAAGTATAGAACTAAACTTATTTCCATAGACTTATGTTACGTTGTTTCTCATCATAATATCTTTACCTGTCTTTCTGTTCATCGTTTTCTTGTCTACATTTCTTCAGTTGTACATCTGTTTCCCTCGTATGTTTCTGAAGACTAAATAAAACAATAACGATTATTTGGTTAGTTTCAACGTACGGCTCTAAATGAAAGTATACATCTTATTCTAACTTAAGACATCGAGGGTGGGTGTGTATTAAAGGGGCATGCTCTGGATCTGAAGCGTCTCGAATAGCAATCAATCTGGTATCATTTTAATGCCTAAATCAATTAATGAAAGCCCTGTAAAATATTTACAAAACATCCCGCTAGTTTACTCAAAATACACATTTCAAGATTTACCAAACCTGCCGATTTCGGCCTCAGAAATTATTCGTCATTTTCACAACTCGACCCTTTCGGTATGTGTCAAAACCGAAAATATCGCGGAAAAAATGTCAACAAACTGAAATGGTAAGTATTTCTCATGTTATGTTCACTTGCAAGGCAGCGCACATGCTCAGTTATACTCTCAGACATATCGGAAATATCGTTGTCGTCAATAAAAGGCTGTAAGCCTTTTATTCAAACCGACATACAAATACCGACTCGCGCGTTATAGGGTCATTTTTGAACGCACATTCTTCTTTTACTTTTCGGTAATAATTGGTTTTACAAGTGACAAACGCATTTTTAGTGTACGAAAAAAAAGACACAGCAGTTCCTGGGCATGCCCCTTTAATGGGTGTGTATTGGGTGGGTGGCTTGGTGTGTATTATGGACGGATGGCTGAGTAGGTAAGGACTTTGTTTTTTGTGGGTTTTTTTCATTATTCTTAAAAGCTGCCAATGGTGTTTTTTTGATAATAAAGAAAGGGTTATACTTATAGCCATACGTAATGTTATATATCGTTTCTCATCATGTCACAGATAACGATGCGTAAGGCCAAAAATAATAGTTTGTTTCTGGTTATCTGACCTAACTTGATTTTTCCACGACCCTAGACTTTTAATTACATTTGTACAGTCTCGAGGACTGGTACATCCACTTCTTTCCTCTCGCTTTTAAGAGCCAAAGAAATCTCCGACCTACCCAGCCTTCTTATAATGAACAGGATACCAGAAACAAACGCTGTCTGACCAGGTCCTTACTGTTGGCTGACTAAAGTTTTACTGTGATATTCCTTAAATTGATGATGTATTGATTCAAAATTGAAGTCCATTCAGGAAAATCAGTAGGTTAAGGGTTAAAATCATCTTTACCTGTCTTTCAGATCTTTGTTTTCTTTAATACATTTATTCAGTTGTTTTTCTGTATAACTCTCATGCTGATGACGACTGAATAAAAACACAATGATTATACATGGATAACGATAATATTGTTAGTTTCAACGGCTCTAAATGGAAGTGCACATCATATTCTAACTTAAGGCGTAAAACGCTTGTTTCATGTTACATGCTCATTAAAGACACCATAGGTAGGTGGGTAGGTATAAGGAACGTTTTATTCGGATCTTTTTCATTATTCCTGAAAGCGTGCGGAAATGTAATCAAAGTACTGACAGTACTGATGAAAATTGAACTTGCATAGATTTGCACTACAACATGGAAAGGGAACTAGTTTAACAATTGCAGATAGATATTTTTATTCAATTCTTCAATTCCAAAAGGCTGTAAAGCCCACAAGGACACACATAGCACAATGCAAACAGTGTGACACGTACAATACAATGATATACATAATATAAGTAATGCATGCTATTGTAACAAACTACATCAAATAATGATTACATTTCACTATATTACAATATTATGGAGAAGATCAGAATATAACGTAGACTGATCAAAATTCTTCTTCTTTTAGTATAGAACATTATATTGTAATTCCATTTGACTCAATTATTGAACTTACAGTTTTGACTATACATTCATTAGTTAAATCATACATGTGTATAGAGTACAATATATCTTAAAAAAGTGAGACTTCCAAATATTTATTATTAGATAGCTATTGAAACAGTAATGCATAATATATATTCGCATGTGTATAGAGTACAATATTTCTTAAAAAGTGAAACTTACGAATATCTATTATGAGATAGCAATTGAAAACAGCAATACATAATACATATATATTATATATATATATTCGCATAAATATAGACAATGTAAACAATTTTATACCATATCAATTATTGTACATGATAATATTTCTAATTTCAAACGCATTATAAATGTAAGAGGCTAGATTTTTAATGACTTTTTTATCTTCTGTATTGATCAATTCAATAAATGGCGGATGTAGAAAAAAGTAGTACTTTGTGCCGCATCAAAATTATTGCGCGCCGAGCGAGTGGTGGATAAGGAAAGCTTTCCAAAAACGTTGCTCAGGCCTTATAAAAAACTTAGGTTGTGGAAAAAATTAACTTAGGCTGGTTGCCCGTTTTTGTTCCTTACTTCTGTATTATACACCACACCGTTTTAAAGAGGTAGTATTTTTCAATGAATTTATTGGAATATGATATAACAGTAACATATTTGTGTGTCCTTCTGTATTGTAATTTAATTAAACCAACTGGAGTTCTCATATGATGTCGAACTAGTAGTCTTAAGACCGTTATACATATTCTATGGGTCTACACTAAATTTTAAATATGCAATATTATGATCTTCATTTAGTCTTACACATTTGTATACCAAGATACTTTAATGGATAGAAAAATCCACATCTGTCCACACAATTCGCTTTTAAAGCTATGTGCAAAAAAATACGAATATACCCCTTAAAACACTATAGTATCGGTGGGGGTGTACTTGTATTTAGTTAATGAAAATAACCACGATAATTACCTTCCATAGTCTTTAGTGCTAGTAATCTTTTTACGCCCTCTCTGTGAGTCTGGTGCTTCGGGATCTTCACCACAACAACAACAACAACTGTTACAGATTCCCATAATTAAGTTCTGTGGATATAATAACGACATAACTTGAATCAGTTGTATCAACAATACTGGCTGAGAGATTGATGTATTATTTTACCAAGTATAGATATATGTCATTTAACATACAGTCAGTCCTGTGTTTGTGGTCTCTCCGAATAAAGACCATTTTATGAATAAAGGCCATTCTTTATTCAACTGCCATTGATCATTAAGAACAAAACGACCTTCGGATAAAGGCAAACTTTTAATGAAGACCCTATTTGATTATCCTAAGGTTGGCCTTTGTTCACATGTTTGACTGTATATCTTTATTTGTTGTATTATGATACTTCAATTTAAATAATGAAATAATCTTTTAAATATCTTAGACTGATTTGTAAGTCCGTTTATTAATGGTTAGCATACAGTCTGTGGCCAATTTCAAATAAGGCCATCCTGTGAATAAAGGTCATTCTTTGAAAAACCGTCAATGATTAATATTGATTATTTAGAGCAAACTGTCCTCCGAATAAAGATCATCTGTCAATAAGGGCCATATTTTGTCTTTCCAAAGGGTGATATTTGTTCACCATTTGCTGTACGACCGACGCCTGTGTTTGTACGGTGGTTGATTTCAGATGCGGATCCAAGATTTCAGAAAATTTTAATTTGAAGAAGTGAAATGGTCCATTAATTCTGGTGAGTTTTTGGGTTCGTTCTCTATAAGGTGGTGTACCACGTCACAGTGCAATATTCAAGCTATATTAATACGAATAATTTAAGACAAAATGGGTGGCGCATCCCACTTAAAGCCGCTAGCTAGAGCATTTGTAGTATTTCTGCGTTAATCACTATTCGTTTATAGCGATAGTGTTTTACATTTGTAGTTTAAGTTGTATGAAGGTATCGATTTTGAATACCGGTATAAGAAATTATAGTCGATATAAACACAAAAGTTGTCTTCTCTTCGCTTCAGTACGCAAAACTCGTTTTGATGTGTTTTCGAAACGAAAGTTAACAAATATTTATAAAAGCCTAAAAACAAAACAAAAGTGTTACATTTTGTAATATAGCGTATCTTATACTTATATCAAACGGTTAGAAATGTGTGATAAGTCTGAAATACTTACCCCAAGTAAATTAATGGTCGACCTATGATATACACACAAACCACAATCGAGTTTACAAAAAATGAGGATCCTATCTAAATTTCCAGTTTCCACAACATTTTCTTAATTAAATGTAACGTTTAAATGAAGTGAATATTTCTTAAGATTATATTAATGCGAATAATTTAGCTATGTGAGTTAACATTATATAATTATCTAACTATAAGATACACCATACCTGTCTGGATATCGCACAAACCAGGAAGTAAATCAAGTTCTCATTTCTCAAAATTTGTAAATATACGCGTTGTATTTATTCCACGTAATATACAAAACTACGAAAATATTATTCAATTTCAGAAGTTTTTGTGTAGTTTGATATTCTTCCGCAGGCTTGAATGTCAAATCATGGCGGCTTTTATTTACATTGCAACCATCAATTGCGTATTGGTTTAATTGTATTTGATTGATTGATAATTTGTAAAATACCGAGGGGTATAAAATATATTGATATAGATAATTAAATTTCTCTCATATTTTATTTTGTTACTACAGGTCAATTTTAATAATTCATATAATAATTATAATCCTACATCTACCATATTCTTATTAATAAATCAAAATATTTATTATTTCCATTTAAACTGGTCAGCTTTCGCATTTCATTTTAACAGATATACCGCGATTAGAAGCCTAGCATGAACAAAATTGGTTATATTTATTGTGTGCTTTCAAGATGAGAGATATTATATTTTTATTGAATAATGAATGATGTTTGACATAATATTAATTATCCCTAATTGGATATACATGATAGTAAATTGAGTTTTTAGATCACATTTACGTATTCATCACACCTTTTTGTCTATGTGTGTGTTCGCTAACTTATACAAGTTTGATAATGACATACTTTGTTGTATAATGCTCTGGGTGATAAACACATGTTCACATCCAAAATGTGGTGTCACTGAGGGGTATAACGTTGGACTCCTAACCCGGAGGTTGCGGGTTCGAATTCCGTCAATGGAGGAATTTGACTGGACCCTTCAAAATTTCTTCTTTCGGCGCGAGCACTGATCGAAATCCGGAAAGCAGTCTGACCATCTAGCCCTACTAATTCGGCTTTCCGGTTGGCCGAGTTTCGTGAACGAATTCGGAAAGGCCATCCTCTCACGAATGTGCGAGACGGGGCCAAGTCGAAAAATGTATCGCCATCACCAGGTAGTTGTATTAACATCTATACATCTACCTGCCGTCACAAAGCAGTCTAATTAGTTGGACTATCTGACCATCGAGAGTAGTTGATAACTGTCTATTAGTTGCAAGAACTTGCCCTCTAATCGATGTTAAATAAATAAGTTTAAACTAAACCCTGTTAGATATGTTATCTATGTTTCTGATACAGGTGGTTTTATTGTGAATAAAACTACCTGATTGATACAAAAAAAAATTAAACTTTTCATTATGTATCTGTTTAGTTCGTATTTTATTTAAAGGAATGTTGTGTTCTAATCTGTTTATCATTCTTTTATAGCTGTTTCACTATTTAACTAATTCATACGAAGCTTTGGGTCGAATAAGTTAAGGCCGGTGTAGCATAAAATTTTGACCCCGTTGAGAAATGACCCAAGGGTCATTTCTCAACATTGAAAATCGACCCCGACAGGTTTTCAACGTTAAATTTTGATCAAGAAAGTCGTTGAATATTGATCAACGTTAAATTTTGATCATGTGGTCAATTTTTAACGATAACTTATAAACTTTAGACAAACGTCAGAGATAAGAGAATTAGACCTGCAGGAGCGTAGCTCTCGTAAAACATTGTTTAGCACAGTTTATATATACATATTGTCGTCCTAAGCGCCCTTAATTTTGCTTTTGTCTATATGAGAGATCATGTCGATTTTTTTGTCATTCTGTTTCAAACTTCTTTAAATGTGAGTTATTTGAGATGCTTTTATTAAACAAAAATAAAATAATATTTTAGCTTGGTTATTATTGAAACAATATAAAGGATAAATAACCTAATACAAAATACTAATACTAGTAAATATCTATGATCAAATGTTAGATGTACATCTACTAGACATAACTGGTAAATATACAACATTCTTGAATGCTAGGCTTTGGTCATTTGTATCAAAGGGGTTTGTCACGAAAAAAAAAAAAAAAAAAAAAATTTCCATGTAACCCATATATATACAGAAGGGAAACAAATTCGACAATTAGAATTGTCCAAGGCGTGTTATAAACTTCCATGTTATTGCAATGTAGTACAAAATATTTAATTCATATATAGTGCAACGTATGGGCAACTCAACACGCTAACAGAAAATGTATACTTTTACTACCTTTAAAGATATTTTAAACTCGCAATTGAAGATTTTTCACTCGAAAAATGGTCAAATTTTACAAAACGACACACTGTCGTAAAATCGCAGATCAAAAATTGATCAATAATCCGTTGAAAAATGACAATTAAATTGGAATTATAAGTAGCAAACTTTCACTTTAAACATGTGATAATAATGTTAATTATCAGGATCAAAGCAAATACATTGACAAATTGTCATTTTTGTTAAACAATAGTAATGATAATTAAGCTTCGTACGTATTCATGACATTTAAGATGTTTGTTGAACATGTATATAAGAAATAATTATCTAAAATATGATGAGCTTCAACCATCATTTAACTATATCTGGTCTGGCCGCTAATTTTCTATAGCAGTTACTGTAATACGTATACTTACAATTAATGTACTGCACCTGCTTATAATATCACATACTAGGCGATTATCGGGCCCGTGAAAAAAAAAGAAAAAATCGCGTTTTACTCCATCAAATTTCAATATCTTTACACTTATAAAAACTAGATTACAATACCTTTTTAATCATGTAGATTTAAAAAATATATGTTAACAAATAAAAAAGATATGATGGGGGGCCATGTTTTCCGAACCAAATCAAAGTTTTACGGGCGATAAAAAAAATAAATATATGAGTCGAATTCAACTGGCGATAAAAAACGTTTTACTAATTCAAATTTAAGTTTGTTTACAGTTATGAAAACTAGAGAGCTTAAGGTTTCCAACAGCATTAATCTTAAAAAAATATATTACGAAGTAAAAAAGTTAAGATGGGGGGCATGTTTTCCGAACACCAAATTTTGTGATAAAAAATAGATTTTTTACCTATCTTTAACCATGAATAAATGCATAAAAACAATACGGATTTCTATATCTAATTCCATATTCTAAAACTACAGAAGGTTAGCTTTAATATGATATCAGAATAATTAATATCAAATAAGAAACAAAAAAATTGATAGGGGGGGGCCATGTTTTCCTTTGATTTTACAATAAAATCTAGAGGGGCGCCATGTTTTATACTTCGCCCACATGGGGTCAATTTTCCACGGGGTCAAAATTTTATGCTACACCGGTGAATAAAACGCGGGATAATGTTTCCGGTATTTTCCGTCTTTTTCCGTTGATTGGTAAATACAGCCTTGACCTACAATCAGTTTCAGAACTCTACATAATAATGGGAAGCACAGACGTTGAGGAAAAAGTGTCAGAGTGGCTCAATTGGAGCAAAGTAAGTTTACTTTGTGAAATTATCAAATGAAGACGGTTTGTTTGCATTTACGGTTTTATAATTGGAGTATTTGTATATTTGTGATTCGTACTCATAATGTTTCGATCCATACACGTACGTCAGTAAATCAGTATAAACAATTAGTGGCTTGACATATGTAATTAGAAATGTATGAGGTGATATATATACATGCGGTTGTAATTACATCCAACTTCACCTATAATTATGTTTATCATCGATTAGTAGGCTTTGTTGTGTATAATTTCCAATGACTGATCTGTGTGATGAAATAAGTATATTTTTTTTACCAAAGACCTATGTATACAGGTCTTTGATTTAACCGCAGGCATCAGACATGTTATCACCCGAGACAAATGTGGGTACATTCTGTCCAACACTCATCTTATTCTATAGAAAAAACTACTTACCCACATTTGTCCTGGTTATAAATTTCTGATTCCTTTGATTAACCTAAGACTAAGTCCTTACTGTTGTCAACTGGACAGAATATTCACGTAATGTTTTATGGGTACTGCTGTTTTATCTTGTTCAGAATGCTAAGGACAACACAGAAATTGAAGATCTTGTCAAAGCTGGCAGGACTGATGACCTTCGTAAGCGTCTACTCAATCGTATGGAGTTCGGCACAGCAGGTATTATCATGATTATATCAGCAATATTCTTAAAAATATACTACATATATATGCTTTTTACACTTGTAGACTTGTGATTTTAAGCAAAATGGACTGAAACAGTAACTGTGTCCATATTGCGTTAAATCTTTAATTTTACAAAATGTATTGAACAAATCGAGGGTTCAGCGCAACTGTGTCGTAACTCATATTGAAATAAGAACAAGTTACAACAGTGTTGCGCTGAGCCCTCGAAATATTTGGTTACATATATACTAGGAGCCATATTGCTACCAGTACAGTACAATATCACCTCACCAGATGTTAATTAGTGTTCTCACATTGCAATTGATAGAATCTGATGATCTCTACATTTTCCTCAAGTTAAATTGTGTGTACTGTTAATTAAGTATTGTATAACAGTAACTGAGAACAAATCATATAATTATACATAATTTTCAATGAATTTGAATAAGTAGGTTATTCTATGAAGGTTCTGTTCAATAATTTAGTCGTCTTGGTTACCTTCATTAAATCCCTTACAACTATCTATGTACTTCAGCATTGTATAGTAGTGTGTTTTATTTTTTTATATTACATTACATTGTAGGATTACGTGCAAGAATGGGGGCTGGTTACAATATGATGAATGATCTTACTGTTATCCAAGCTACACAGGTAAGACATTAAAAATTGTTTCAGGTTGTAAACCTGTCCTACCCTTATTTTTCTACATTATCATAGACTTTTTATTATGCCATTGAGTTGTTCAAGTGGTGTGAATGACACTTAAAATTCATGATTGCCGGTACTGCTACTAGGATTCATTTCTTTGTAGATGGAGGCATAATGATGATGAATAAATATATTTCAAAGGAAATGTACCCTTATCATATGATATGTTTTTGGTAACCTAAATCTTATTATAAATGGTCTGCATGTATGTGACTTATTCATTGAAAGTAAATCATGTTTAGGCGTAAATTTATTTTTGTTTCTGGTTACCTGACCTGCCTTAATTCTTCCCTGTGACCCTAGATTTTTCTATTAGCCCTGAGGAATGGAAAAATCCATTTTCTCACATTTTTACCATTCCACATGTTTTCAAAAGCCAAAAAAAACCCACCCCACCTACATACCCTATTTTTAATGAGCATGTAACAAGAAACAAGCAATGTTTTAGGCCTTGGTGTATTTAAGTAGGTCAGACATGGTAATTTACCTCTTATCTATGAAAGTTAAACAGTTTCAATCAGTTTGTACAGTTGAAAAGTTTGATGGTATTGATTGAGGCTTAATGTTGATTTAGTATGGTACCTGATATCGTTTTTGTGCTCAGATTGAAAGAAAAAATTGAAGACATTGTTGATTATCAATTCAGTACAAATTTTTTTTTTTTTTTTGCTTAAATGATTCATATTAAGTTATTAACCTTTGATTAATAGTATATTAATGTATGTTGTATATTTAAATACAGCCATTTTAAGCTTAAAAGGCTTATTGCAGGGTTACACGGCAGTTGAAAAAGATCCCCTGAAATTCCCCTTTTTCCTCAAAATGACGCAAAATTCCCCTACCTGAGGGCCCCGGGCCCCTTCTCCTAAAGTGCAGCTAGGGCCCTGCAGTAAAATTCATACTATGAATATTTTTATATCAGAATATTGTTCCAACATAATTAATATAAGTTATGTTCTTTTCTTTCAATGAAATATAATACAATGGAAATATACCCATAAACCCCTACGTAAGGAATTTGGGGTCTTGATAATATTCCTCATGAAAATTCTGCACTGAATGTAAATCACTTAAAAGTTTATTGCAATATCTTGATTGATTGTTTCAGGGCTTGTGTTCATATGTTTTACAAAATATTCCTGAAGCTAAACAGATGGGAGTGTGTATTGGTTTTGATGGTCGATACAACAGTAAAAGGTTTCAAACTTCAAACATCATAATTAAATTTCTAATGCATTATATTCCCTTCTATCTTAAAACATTGTCCACTGTGCAATGTCAGCGTAATGAATAATAAAATATTAATAATGATAAATAAATAAAATAAACAAGATGTGTTTTTAGAACATATTAATGACCCCTCAGGGTGTTCTTGGTCTTTGACCTACTGATCTGAAAATACACAGATCCTGTAGAGGTTGTCTTGAGGAACCAATATCTAAAGTTTGATGACTGTAGGTGGAAGTGTTTTGATTTTATAGGCAAGGTTAAAGTTTGGTACAAACTGACAGGCTTAAAATGATATGCCCCGATCTGACGATACATGGACATAAAAAACAATTGTTTGACTTCAGATCAGGAGAAACATTGTCATAATCCATCAGTTACATGACTGTTCACAGATGTTCTATCATTAAAACTATGATTAATAGACAACAATAAATGCATGTAACATATTGTTATATTATACTGGTTCTTGATATCCCTATTATTAGATACAGAACAATAATAGAATGATAAATACCGTAATTCTTACATTCTTTTACATACTGATATGACATTACTTATCATGGAGTGAATGGACTCCATGAAGTGAGAGCAATGTAATTTATCTGATGGTTATCCTGTTATTTTGATCTTATTTTTCAGATTTGCTCAGCTGACTTCCACGATTTTTCTTCATAAAGGGATAAAAGTGTACCTGTTCTCAAAAATATGCCCTACTCCTTATGTGGTAAGCAGCTAGCTGTTCAGGTATTTTGTTTTGAATAAATTATAAACTGGCCGATTTGTCTGACTTAGGTATAAAAAGAATTATGTAAACCAAGACTTGATATTGTATATTTATTATGATGAATTAGTTATTACCGTGGCTTATCAGTCTGGTATATATTTGTAGGCATATTGTACAAGACATTATAAATGTGCATGTGGCGTCATGGTAACAGCCTCTCATAACCCTAAAGAAGACAATGGATATAAAGTAAGTTTAATATGGTGACAAATTAGTGTCTGAAGTAAATTTTGTATTTAAAATCTTTCTACAGTGACAGTCAAATCTGGGGGCAAAGGTCACAGAAGGGAGAGAAGATAACTGACCTTTATATGTACAGTCTAATCTGTGAACAAAGGCTGACCTTTGGAAAAAACAAGATGTGGTCTTTATTGAAGGGTGGCTTTTACAGAGGTCAATTTGTTCTCAATAATCGAAGACAGTTTTTAAAAGAATGGCCTCTATTCTATCTAGTTGGCTTAATTCGGAGGTGGCCACTAACACAGGCATGACTGTAGTTGGTCTTTATGCAAAACAGTGAGCATTGTTCCTAAGTGACTTCTATGTATTCTTGCACGTAGGTCTTTGATGCAAGTACATACAGTTGTATAATAAATGTAAAAAAGAAGCTAATTTTTGTTATCTACGTTATTTTGGGGGTGGGGGTTGGCTTGATTCTTCTCTTTGGATGAGTGGCTAAGATCTCTGACTAGTAATGAACAGCTCCCACCCAAATAGGACCAAATTTCACATGTTACAAAGCTTTTCAGCTAGCTGACAGAAAGTAGGAGGTTCTTCCCTGGTGTACATATGCGGTCTTCCGCCACCATTAAGCTGGAAAAGACCCAGGCTGTTGATGCAATATGTTAAACCATAATGGAAAACTTTGTATTGAAGAACTTTTTTCATTTCATTGTAGGTTTACTGGTCTAATGGAGCACAGGTAGGTGTTTTGTTTGTAATAAAGATATTCAGCTTTACTGTTGTATGAGTATTTTAAACCTTGGATACCGATGTTGATGAATGCTGCAGCTACTGATCCGATTTTTTCAACTTAGCAAAGATGTGTAGCATTATCAGTTAGACAATTACATTTCTATTAGAATTATTGATGAAATCTGTGATAAAATTATTACTCACTTAGTTTGACTGCATTATGCTAAATTTTAAATAATTTTTGTTGAAATGACATTCAAGCCAATACCTTTTAGATACTGTACTAATTGGATGGCGATCTTTCAGTTCTAGAGTATCTTTAGTTCAGCATTAAAAGAAGTTTCTGTTCCGCTTAGACTTAATTACATTTACTTTCTCTTACTAAGTACCAAAATCGATTATTTAAAGGCATCATGCTACCTAGCATTTCTCCTCACAGATTATAGCACCTGTAGATAAAGGTATTTCTACATGTATCAAAGAAAGCCTGGAACCATGGGAGAACTCCTGGGATGTTGACTTCACAGACACATCTGATCTGAGAGTTGATCCTTATGATGATATTGATACAAAATATCAGGAAGATGTGAAGAAATTGTGTTACTACAAGTAAGTGACTACTTTACTGACGTATTACCGTATTGTTACATTATAACTCCACATTTGAATGCTGGTCATGGCCGGTCATACCCTTCTATGAACATTTGACAAAAATTGATGATTTTTCCACCATATGTGGAGAGGTGCTGGCTTTTTGTGGAAGGGTAACTTTGCTCTGGTAAGAATACAATCCAGGAAAGCTGGTTAGGTGAATTGGCTGGCATATATAACTGAAATATTGTTAAAAACATGATATACCTACTAAAATTGAATGAAATAGAAGTTTCTTATCTGTTATACTTATTTTTATATGTTATCCTTTTTTGCTTTTCAGAGAGCAGAATTCAAAGTCACCCGTTAAATTCACCTATACTGCTATGCATGGTGTTGGCTATATATTCTCTGATAAATCTGTGCAACAGTTTGGATTCAGTCCTGTCATTCCAGTCAAAGAACAGGTAAATACTTCAGCTGGTTTAAATGCCTGTAAACTTAGGGATTTAAAGTTAATGATACGGTGCCACACCCTTTGGGAGTAGCAAAATTATGTTGTTGTCAAGAGGTTGTTGCTGTTGAGAGGTTGAATTAATAGTTTAATTGTGCAGTGGGAAAATCATGCTGTTGTTGAAGGGAGGTTGTTGCACAAGTGAAGGCCGCTCTGGAGAGTTTGTACTGTATATTCTTCGTCTGAATTCACAAATTTTTCCTGATAGTATTACAATAGTTAAAACGTCTTCTTAAAAGAAGAAATAATTTGAAGTCGTCTTACATAATTATTAACTCAGGACCAAACAAGGTTTTAACGTGACTAGGCCGTCCAGCTAGCTTAAGGAATGATGGTATTCCATGCAGGTGTTTGCCAAAGGTAATCCTCTATCATTAAAGTTGGAAAAGTTGCCAATTATGGCTGTTGGTATGATGTTAAACCACAGAGAAAACACATATTCTAGAATGGAATCAGCCGGCTTGGTTAGCTCAGTGGTTAGAGCATTGGTCTACTGATCAAGAGGTTGTGAGTTCGAACCCAGGTTGAGGCTCACACTGTCCGTGACAAATTCAACTGAAGATATAACATCCTATGTTAAATTGTTCCCCACCTCTGAATTATATGGAGAAGCTTGATAGTAGCTTGCAGATAGATTATGTGGTTGGTACTGGGTAAGGCTTAAATGAAATCCAGGGAAGCTGGTTAGTATAACTGTTGCCATGATATAACTGAACTAATGTTGAAAATGGCGTTAAATCCTATGAAATATATTAACAAACAAATTAGAATGGAATAATTGGAGTTGGTGTTTTCATGAACCTGTTACACTAGCTGATGCAATTGTTTTATGTATTCAGGTTGAACCTGATCCTGAATTTCCTACAGTAAAATACCCCAACCCTGAGGAAGGCAAAGGTGCACTGGTGAGTATTGTATTTATCTGTAATATGTGACAACATTATAGTATAATGTATAATTTATACTCATAAACACGATACAATGATCATGTCCATTTTATATTTCCTTGCCATTTCTGATTATTTTGGATTAATTCATATCATTATTTCTCACAGACAATTGTTAGATTGATAGTTGATAGATGTAGTGATAATAGGTTAATGGATAGGACATGTTTAATGAATTGCTGATTTTCAATTTGTTTTCTGATTAAATGTATTTTTTTACTGCAACTTAAAGGTTTAATTTGTATACTTCATGTCAGATTAATGTTTTATAAGTTCCCTTAAACTAAAGACCCTAAAATTTGTATTCATATCAATCATTTATTAACTTGTATGTCATCAATTACCAAATGACATTCTATGTACAATAATTCGCATTTACTACCACTGGGTAATTTACTCCATGAGGAATACTGACACGAATTGCAGATGAACTGTCAGTCAACTTTTGCTAATTGTTATTTAATCAATACACATTTATATTCAGACATTGTCTATGAAAACAGCAGACGCTTCTGGTAGTCCAGTGATACTTGCTAATGATCCTGATGCTGACAGACTTGCATTGGCTGAAAAATTTAAGTATGTATTGTTTGTACTACTGTATAGATAAAACGTTTCATTTTTTATCTGAACACAGTAGAAAATGTTACAATCATAGCTGGGGAGATAACCATGTAATTTACTTCTTTTTGAGAGTACTCTTAGCTGTATATTCCCTCAGGAGTAGTCTCCCTTGTTTGATGTAAATACATCAGTGTGCATGGTTATCAAGCATAACAAGTGAAAATGGTCTTTAATATGTCTGTAGTGACATGCTACTTTTAGTATGATTAGATATAAGTAGCTTATTTGTCTTTTGTCTTTTTTAAATCATTTTTCACATTATTCATTTTCTTGCCAAGACATGAGGTGTAGATATCAATTCATTATGAATTTAATTTTATTTATGAGAATTAAATGAAACCTGTTGAAACCACTACGATTGTGTGTTTACATCTTCTGTGTACTGAGATTTGGTGCAAATAATGAAGGTCAGACTCAAGGTCATTCACTTACTTACAATATTTCCATGATTTTAGGGGAGAATGGAGGATATTTACTGGTAACGAGATTGGAGCCTTGATTGGTTGGTGGTCCTGGTTTTCTTTTAGACAGAAATATCCTGATGTTCCTGGTAAGTTTTGATTGGTCTAAATATGATCTTCAAGGTGAACCCTTTTTATAGCAAATGTGTTGATCTACATAATGTACTTCAGCATGCTTTTCTTTGAATGTTTTTATTTGTTTAAACATAATTGGACACTGAACAGTAGTGAAGCTTTCCATTGCCGTCACTGGCTCAGCACATATAAATTTTAATGCGGACCAAAATACAATGTTTTTCTACATCCGCCTTAAAAATAGTTCCTGTTCCATGTTGCAGCGTATCTTTTGCGTAAATTATCAATTGTGTGATTACATTTTCAGCTTCTGATTGTTACATGCTTGCCAGCACAGTCTCTTCAAAGATTCTACAAACAATGGGAAAGAAAGAAGGATTTAATTTTGTTGTGAGTTAACTGCAAGTTTCTCAATTTGTATTTAACCAGCAGTATGTTTTATTGATAATACATTTACCTAAATGTTTTGATGTTTTCGTTGAAACATATCATCAACAAATTCAAAGTTGCGTTGTGACCTTAAGTTAGACCAAATAATGGGCAAAAAACGGGGGAATTTAAGTTTGTTTTGAGTAAGCTGTGTGAGATTCTCTATTGGCTTCATTGCTGGAAACTGAACATATTTTTATGTTATTATTGATGGATACCATTAACAAATTATCACAGTTGCATTATAATATTGAAGTAAAAAAGTTAAATTGTTGCATGTACGGTTATCCGTCTAACCCCATTTTTAGGCACTGATGGCTGAAAAATTATCTTGAGATGAAACCTACTCCCTTCTTCATAAATGGTGTTAACTACCTACTTTAATTATTTTGTCAAGTAAACATTAAAATGACTGCTTGTACACAAAATAGTCCAAAAATGTCATAAAATTATGATATTTTTTCCCCAAAAATGTGAAAACTTTTACAATAGAAACCGTCTTTGATTTATGAAAATGTGTACAATTTAATATTTTTACTCCTAGGAAACTTTAACTGGATTTAAATGGATGGGAAATGAATCAGATAAATTGTTAAAACAAGGTAAAACTGTGTTGTTTGCCTTTGAAGAAGCCATTGGGTACATGTGTGGATCCACTGTGTTAGATAAAGACGGGGTATCGGCTGCCGCTGTTTGTGCTGAGATGACATGTTATCTGTACAACAACAATAGTACACTGTCCGAAAAGTTAGATGATATTTACCAGACGTAAGTGCTCGTAATGTTTTATCTTTGATAAGAATTTAGCATTAAAACGTGAGCCCATCATATTATTCATATACAATACAACCTCTCCAGCAAGGTCCTCTGTAGAGCAACAACCTCTCTGTAACAACACCTTCCAAATTTCCCTAAGTTGATATTTACTTTGAATTTAACCTCTGTAAAGCAACAACCTCTAAACAATGGCCAATATTTTGGGTGTTGCTCTACAGAGGTTGTACTGTATTTGCTAGTAAATATTATTCAATGTGTATGTATTTAGTGCTGTTTATTTTAATAAACCATGCATTGTTTAGATCAACTTTCTTCGTTTAATGCTAATAACATTGACTATAATAATGCAATTTTTGAAAGTTTAGTATTTCTTATTTACAGATATGGTTTCCATATTTCATCAAATTCCTATTTCCTGTGTTATGATCCTGAAATAATCAACAAAATGTTTGCAGAGATTAGAAACTATGATAATACTGGAAAGGTATGTTTGATTATTGTCTGTTTGTGAAAATTTGTACTACCCATTACACCTTCCTATCATTACAAGAATTTTCATTTATTTTATTTGTTAAACACGTTAAAACTCATGACTGAATGATTTTATTTAGGCTGATTTATTTGATAATTTTGTCTGTAAAACTATAACTGATATTTATCTGTCTGATGAAGACAGGATTTTAGCTCAAAGTAACTTACTCTATAAACTTGCCAATTTTAATGGTTTCTTCTGTGCCTGGATGAATATCGGAGATAATTAAGAGAAATTATAAGATAAACATTTCCCAGGTTACTGTGCTGGTCTTGGACCGGTTGCTGCAGGTCATACCGTATTAATTTTCCATATGTGGAGAAGTTGTTTGCTCCTCATGGAAGAGTGAGTTAGTAGTGGTTAGAATATAGTCCAGAGAAACTGGTTAGGTGAACTGGCCACTATATATATATATGACTGAAGTACTGTTGAAAGAATGGCATTAAACTGACTGAAACAACAAGTGGTCATGTACATAGTCGTAAATAATGATTTTATTTCTTGCTAATTTACTAAGACTGTGAATGGAGTTTGATGTTAAATGTATTGATGTACATTTGTAAGATCTCCTAACTTATCAGCTGTCTGCTTTTTCAGCATCCTGAAAGCTGTGGAAAATATAAGATAAAATATGTGAGAGATCTCACCACAGGATTTGATAGTAGTCAGTCTGACGGTAAACCTGTAAGTATCATACAGCAAGCGCATACTACATGTGTAGTTTACCTACACCTGTTCATTACCTCATCTATTCTACTAGATTTTAGTTCTTTATATGTGAAGAACGTATTACTGCCCTACAAGGGTGTATAGCTGATATCGAGGGTTCAACGCAACAGTGGCGTAACTCATATTGAAATAAGAACATGTTACGACAGTGTTGCGCTCAGCCCTCGATATGTTATTTGTGATGTTACGAACGGATTATGGATTTATTGTTAAATGAAGTCTATTTAGTGGTATACGACTTAGAACAAGTGATGCATATACTGGAAACTACTTGTATAATCTCTTTAGTAAACTAGATTTGGGTGAAGAATGTATATTGGTCTTGCTTAGATGATAGAACAAATATGTTCATTATCATGTAATTTATGAACTATACTGTACTTAGAGACTGATTGATCAAAGAGAATGCTAATCGCTGTAAGATATTCCACCAAGATTCCTGAGTTATGTATGAAAGTCTAATCTACCATTAAGACCTACAATCAAACCTGTGTTTCTGGTCACATCTGAAATAAAGCCGCCATGTGAATAAAGGCCATTTTTTAAAAAACTCACATTGATTATTAAGAACAAAAAACGACCTCCGAATAAAGGCTGCCCGCCAATTAAAGGCCTCATTTTGTATTTCACAAGGGTGGCCTTTAATCACAGGTTTGACCTTACTTAGAAAGATTTATGGCAATACATCAGTGAATTAGTTTCAGTAATGCAGCTTTTAGCTTCAGTATGCCATAGGTTATCTTCACGAATGGATTGAGATGAATGTTTTTCATAGTGACATGTTTGTTTCAGAGAATTGGTGATGTGGTAAGCTTATTGCTTTAGAGAACATATAATACAATGGGTTTATTTCATATGTTTGAATCAAAACAGTTAAACTAATCTGTATTTTATTTCCATTTCTGCGCTATGTCATATTAATGTCATAATCAAATCCATTGTGATCATGAAACACATTGTTCAGGGCATCCCAGTACAGACCTTGCTATATTTAGTACACCCAATTACTTGCTTCTTTCAGAAATTGGTCCATGGCTTCATGTTTATACTAGTGAACATTAGGTCATTAAGTTAATTAGATTTCATTAGCAAGTTATACATCAGATCATTGAAACGTCTGGCTCAGCTTTCCCCATGTCATGTTTGTTTAGTTATGTTAACTGTTTGTTCAAACATTTTGACTATTTCCACGTAATATAGGGATTTGTTTATGGTTTGTATGGTGCAAATTTGGTGGTTAGAACGTCTGTGAGACATAGTAAAGACAACTTGTGATGGTTGTGGTTAAGTTTTTATATAACTTATATATTTTAGCCCTAGACATGTTCTCTCAAGTACTGTGACTAGAGAACTCATATGGAGATTATTGAACAAAATAGTGCTATTTTTGGCCCTAAATGAACCTACCCTTCCAACGTGGGTGAAACTCTTTTAGATTCTGTAAATATACTGCAACAATTTGAGTTCATTTAGTGTTCAGCCTAGTTTTAAAAATTCGAAATTTAAAAACATGTTATTTACCCATGACTTTGAAATTCAGACCTGTGATTGGGACATATTTGATTTTAGGTGATATTGAAATCTTACAGTATTAATATGATTATAGTTTTAGAGTCTCTAATATTCTCATGTTTTAATATGTCATAATGTGTGTTTAATAATTGAGGTCACAAAAGTAATTTAGTAACTGATATTTTACTCACTTCTGATAACAAAACAGGATGTAAGGTAATGTGGGATTGAAGGTGAAAATTGTATTTTACCCCAAAAACTTACAGTAAAACTTCACTCCCTCAACATCCATACCTCCTCACTATAATGTCTCCATTATTTTCAACTGGTATTCAGTATGTCCTATCTATTTCAACTTGATTCTGAGACTTCCTCAAAATTAGACTGATTCTTCTCAAAATTAGACTGATTCTTCTCAGAATTTGATTGATTCTTTTACATTAAAACATGATGTTTTATTACACAAAAGTCTTACTGTATGTGCCCAAATTTCATTACATAAAATGGTATTAAGGATTTTTAATTCAGTTTTCAAAAAAGAATAGAAAACTGTAATAATTCACCATTTTAAGCTGATTCAAATTTTTTTTGAAAAACTCATGACTAGATAGACATTTATCTCAGAAGATCGCTAACAAATTTAATTTATTGTCTTCCGTTTATCACATTTAATTTCAAAATGCTATAACTCTAACCAAACACAAATATTTGCTTTTGACTTACTTTTCACTCTAATGTGAAAAATCGGAATAACAAACATATCTTTATACTAATTAAAGGCATACTTGATTAGTCTTATGGAAATATTTTATGAAAAGTTGATTCTATGTATTAATATACTTGCTTGCCTTCCAGAAACTGATGTTGTCTTGATATGTTCTATTGTAGGTTTTACCTGTCAGTAAATCAAGTCACATGATCACCTTCACGTTTGAGAACGGCTGCGTAGCAACCCTTAGAACAAGCGGTACAGAGCCAAAGATAAAATATTACACAGAACATAAACCTGACCCAAGTAAAGGGTAAGATAATAACATCATTACTGATCAGTTAGATTTATCTTTTATATATAGTCAAACCTGTTTTATAGGCCACCTCCGAATAAAGACCACCCTGTGAATAATGGCAATTCTTTTAAAAAACATCATTGATTATTTAGAACAAAATTAGCGCCACATTTTGTCTTTCCCAAGGGTGGCCTTTGTTCACAGGTTTGACTGTATATATTCTGAATTCTCAGTATAAAATGATCTCGGATCTTCCAGCAAGCCAGGACCCATGCTTATATTTGTCACTTCCGTCAATCGAATACATGGCAAGTGCACTACCTTGGTGTTTTTTATACACCCAATAAAGAAAAAAATTGAAGGTTTTTCTTTCGACAGATATACGTTGTTTGATTAGTTAAATTGAAAAAAAAGCGTCTATAAACGTATAAAAATCAAGGACTTGAGTGCCTATGGGCTGCTGTTGCAACATTAAACACAATAGAAATACAATGATCTTCATTGGAGATACTCACAACCCTGTCTTTAATGGATTATTATCATGATGATAAAATCATGAAAAGACAAAATAATGTAAGATTGACCATTACATTGCTATATTTTTGTAATCTGAGACTTAAAGTCCTCAGACTTGGTTGGGTGATTGGTCATCACATGTGATTGATTCTTATTGATTTTGAGACCAGTAGGTCAAAAGTCAAGGTTACAGTGACCTTCAACACAAAAACTTTGTCAGCTAATAACTAGAGATCTATTTGTCCTACGATCCTTAGATTATAATAGGGTAACAAAGGATATCATAAAAAATGTCCGAAAGTATTTGTCCTCAAGGCCACAGTTACTGTCAGAGTAAAAGCCTGATCAGATTAATAACAATAAATTGACATTTAGTTGGCTTTAGGGGGTTCCGTGTCTGACAAAACCTCTTGGTTGTGCAAAGTTTCCGTGATGTATTGTAAAAGTCTTATATTTCAGGATGAGACGTGAAGACACAGAAAAGGAATTGCAGGATATGGTTCAGTGTATTGAGAAATATTTTTTCCAGCCAGAAAAATTTGGACTTGTTGCACGTACCTCGTAGAATGACGTACATATTAAGTTTAGTTCATTATACATATCTGCTAGTTTTTAGTGACACCTGCAACAAAAATCAAGAAATTTTAGTCAAAGTTTTATGCTGATGACATTGTTATAATTGCATGTATTTATTGAACAATGACCCCTGGTATAACCTATTACATTAACCTTTGACATTCCACATCAAGCCTGTATTTAGTACAGCAATGCTCATTTAGCAAGGTTTAAAAACAAGCAGCTATGAATAAGACATGAATTTTCTACTATCTATTACACAGTGTTAATCATGTTTGTGTATTAATTGTTTTTTAATGTATTGTATTGTTGAAATCTCTCCTATTGTATTTTGTTGTTCATTACATAATGGCATTTAAAGCTCAATGTTGTATATGTGATCATGTATAGTAGGATTATTTATAATATAATTATTGTAATATTGCTGTTTTTAGATTCTAGTATGTACTATTGTAGGATTATCAATTATTTTAAAACAGGACACAAAAACATGTCCAAAACAATTTTTTTTATAAAAATATATCTGAAAGTCCTATTATTAGCGGAATAGTTGTTTGTATGTGATAGGAGTCATACCCACATACCTGTATTTAAATTAGGAATATTTGAGGTGACCTGTAAATTTTGATAAGCAACTATTACAGTCTATAAGTAGAAATTAAAGGGGGATAACTTGGAAATTAAAAATTAACAAAATCAAACATTTTCAAGTATAGTTTTCCATCTTTCCTCTTTTAAATCTCTTCAGAAAATACTATAAATTTATGAACACAATGTGCTTTTACAATGTTTGAAATTTATGGAGCATTTCCTGTCAGATGTAGCTTTATACACTTTCAGGCAGTACTACTAAATGTGTGCAACATTACAACCTACATAGAAGAGTTTCTTAATCTTCTGGAAGTTTTTCTACATTTGTAAAATTGTATGTGTGGTTGAAGCATTGAAAATTCATATAAAAGTATCAAATTATTGTTGCTTTAAGTTTACAATAGTATGCAGTTTTGTTGAAAATTGCAGGTAACTCTCTTACATTAATAGTGAATAAATTAATTGTGCTCCACATTTGACCTTTTATTGTTCACGTGTATTAATGTATATATTGTTTAGTATCAAAACTGCCATTTTTATACTTATGAAGAAAGTTCTTCATTTAAGCCATGAGCAGTTTGTTTTACAAAGGTCTTATAGTCCTTAAAAGTCAAAATTGTATGTGGAACTAGTAATTTTACCACTATTTTGGGTATTGTTTACTGTTTTCTGTCAAGTTATATTATACAGTCAAACCTGTGTTAGCAGCCATCTCCAAATTAAAGCCACCTTGCCTTGCAAATGAAGGCCATTGTTTTAAAAGCTGTCATTGATTATTTAGAACAAAATGACCTCCGAATAAAGGTCATCTAGCCATAAAGGACACATTTTATCTTTTACAAGGGGTGCCTTTGTTTACAGGTTTGACTGCTTTTGTAGTCCATTCATACTGTATTATTCTCATACTTTTTGTGATTAAGTCACCTGCAGTTTCTCCACCTTTTCCCCCTTAGGCTTTAGCATCGCACCAACAGCCAAGCTCATTTGGTGATTTTCAAGCTTTTACGTTTGACGAAGACCCCAGGTGTATACCTGGGTAGAACCTCCGACCCTCTTTAACCTGGCTGGACAGATTCCTCTTATGAGAAATATTGACACCGTAGGGATTTGAACTCAAAGCTGTGTGATGCAAATGATTATTAGTGTGAGACAATAACCACTCAGCCAGAGGCTTCCTCATTTACACCTGAAAGATAATGATCAGAGATTTAATTAACCGTCTTCTTGATCATGAGACAGAACTTATCTTCATTAAAATATTTTTTAAAGAACATGAAATCTTGGTAGTTATCTGGACAAAATTGTGTGAATTGGTGTTGCCTTATTATCTCCCCTTGTTTAGGATATGTAGATATTTGTGTTAGTTTGTCTGCTTAAAAGTTGTCAGGAGTGTTCAGTCAGTATTTCTTGTTACCTGTTTAAACCTTGAAGTTCTAATTGTAAATATTACATTTACATGTATGAAGTTTAACCAAATTCTACCATCAAAAACACATTCTGATCCTTACTGAATGATTTTCCTCATTAATCAGTGTTATTTGTGTGGGTTATTATGGCAAGTGTAATAAGGTCTCTGAACTTAAATATTTTGCTGAATAAGTAATATTTCTGTTACACTTAGTATAAGATTATATGCTAAGTACTCATTTTTTATGTGTTTTTCTATTTCAAAGTTTATGTTTTCAGTCTGGCTTTTTGGATATATTATACACATGCTCATATCAGTAATTGTTATATTATATTATATTAGATACTTTAATGAAAAGATTAAACTACTGGCTATTTTTTATTTACTGCTGATAGTAATTTCTGCAGTAGTTGTTTATGTATATTTAGTGATAATTGAACATGTGCAGGGGTTTTCTTTATTATATAGTTGTAGTCTATAAAGGCCCTTCTAAGGGTGCCTCCCCTCTGAAAATCTCTTTGAAATCATGAAATTTTCCCAAAAATTCCAGTTTATTCCTTGAAATTTCATTCCTCAATTGGTTTCAGGTGAGAATTTTTCCCCACAAGAGGCTTCAGCCCACTTTTTATCCCCATATTAAAGGTTAGGGTGCCTTCCCCAAAACATAAAGAAAACTACTGATGTGTGAAGTGTTAGAAAATTGTTGCTAGAATAATTTATACTTGGTCTGTTAAATACTGAACTACATGTAGCTGTTGTTTGAGATGTATTCTTACAAACTATTCGAATCTCTTGACATTTGTATACACAACATTTACACTCAGTGCATTTAAAAACAAACTATTTCTTATCTACTGAAGATTTGGTGACAACTTCTTTCTCCTGTTTTGAGGTTTTTGAATAATTCAATGCTCTTACAGTGTTTTAGTTATATACGACTAGCTGTTAGCCTGACACCACTTAACTGTTCTGCCTTTATTCCTTCTGTAATTGTCTACATTCTGTCTTGAGATTTTATTCAGAGTGTACTAGGTAAACAAAGGCCTATTTATAACAAAATAAATGAAGGTAGATGAAAAACCACCAATCACAAAAGTGGCTATCATCCTTTTACATGCTAGCCCCCTTTGATCAGTCATTTCGCCACAATACCTGGATTCAAACCTACAACCTTTAGAATGGTGTTGTATAGCACTGAGTGTAGTTTGTTTGTTTATTTACTTATAAGTGTGTGAACTTTAATCATACAGTATGTATTAATGTTATTATTTTAATGTTTATCTATTTAAAATTTCCCTAAAGCATATTGTTACTATTAGATGATGCAGACAGTTTAATGATTTTTTAAGCTAAATGCAATAAAATGAAAATTATAATTATTTGTTGTTTTTGTTGCCAGGACTACCTGTTTCCATGGTGAAATGTATATAGTCAAACCCCTGAACAATGGCTGACGAAATATGCCTTAATACTCTATTTCATTTCAGTATGCTTAATGCCATTTTAACTCATCTGAGCAAAGCTCAGGGTGAGTTATTAGCTTTTTTTTGTCCGTCGCCCATCTGCCCGTCCATAGTTCTTCAAATGACTTCTCCTCTGAAACGGCTTAGACAAGTTTCTAGAAACTCCATTGGAATAATCTTTGGTATTCCTCTACAAAAGAATTTATTCCATGCAGAACATTTCCATAGCAACAACCACATGGTCTAAAGCATAGATATTTGGTATGGAGCACCATCTAGAGACCCTCTAACAAGTTGCTAAAATAATGTCCCTGTGATCATAATTGGTCTCGCCCCGGGGGTTTCTGTCTTATATAGATTTATGCAGGAAAATATAAAACAAATCGTGTTAGAAAGCTTAGATATTTGGCATGGAGCAGCATCTAGAGACCTTCTAACAAAGGTTGTTTTGTTTGCTTTGTATTGAGATATATTGACATTGTATGAGTATGTATTAAAACTTTACTTTGATATACGATTTATCGCCATATCTACTTCTTCTTTTGGTTTCGGGTATGACATTATACATTATTACACATAATCGAGAATAATAATTATGGTCTATTCGGAAATGTTTGTGAACGAGTCTTTCTTTCGTTTATTACGAGGGATGTTCGATAAGTAATGTGTATTGTGTGTTATAATATTTTAAAAAGAGCCGACTTTAATGGTCAAAATAACTTTCAATCCTTTCAAAGAATTTCCCGTGGTTAGAATTACAAAACTTCAGTCTGTGAATACATTTCTGAAATATGCCACGGGTGGCAGATTTGGATGTACCTCAAAAACACGGACAAACAGATGAGCCAAGGGTTTGTCTGGAGTGATATCGACGTCCAGATAAGAACCTTTTCAGTTTTTGAAAGCGGAAAAAGTCGTAGGGAGCAAGATCTGGTGAGTACGGTGTGTGCGACAAGACGGTTACACTCTCCGACTTCAGAAACTTGTTTACAATGCCAGACGGATGTGCTGGAGCATTATCATGGAGTAGGCAAACATATTGAAAGCCGTCAACTGTACGTCGGTTTGATAATATATATTGAGCTTTATAAGCACAACATCACGGTAATACGGACCTGTGCCACGTTTGCCATTAGGAAAGAAATTTGTTTGGCTATTCCTTCACATGAGAAGAATATGGCATAGATGGCCTTCTTTGCTCATTGCCTTTTTGACAAGTACATGCCGTTTTCTGTGTTTGATAAGCCACATCTTGTATCCAGTTTTCCTAACTGTTTTGATATAATGAATCCAAGTCGCAATACCAGTATTGATGTTAGCAAATTGTCTATGGTTGAAATTTGGAAACTTTTTGAGCAATTGTTTTGCCGTTTGTACGCGTACCCTTTTTGACCATCTGTCAATAGAGGGGGTATCCATATGACAATAATATTTCATACTTTATAAATACTCTTCAGAATGAAATTTACTCTCGACAGCTTTGGCAACATCGCGAATCGTATATCTGCTATCCATTTCAATTATTGTCATGGCTTTGGAGACATTAGTTCATCCTGTTGCAGTCACCGGTCGTCCTTATTTTGCAGAATCTTTAACTATCTCCGTGCAAGTAACAACATTCTTTTTGCAACTACCACCTGTCACGTACGATATTAAGGGAACCATAAACTGATGACAGTAAGTTAAAAAAATTGCCTCAATGAATGACCGAGTTTTCTACGAAGTTTTATGTAAGCTCAAATTTCTTAAAAGTTGTCAACACGCTTTCCAACCATTTTGTCAACAGTGGTCAACGAGTGGCTCTCTTCAAATAAAGTTGTTGACAATTTTGTGTTAAACTTAATATTTATTAGTATATACCATTGTAAAGGTATTGAATAGAGCTATCCAGACGTATCAATATCAGTGAAATCGTGCATACTGTTTTCATGTTATAGTAAAATACACAATGCATATCGAACATCCCTCGTAAATACTTTACAGATGAAGCGTATGATATCATCTGATAGGCCTTTCATTGTAAACTTCACTTATTTTAAAACGTAATGGTATTTTACCGATAAATTGTCAATTAAAATAATTTATGGTTTAATCTGTTTGATTGTGTCTTGTATTTTCCAAAAATATCTCGGTGACAGATAATAAAAGTTGAACAATGAATAGGCTAATGACAAACCTAGATTTCTAATTAACGATTAATTAATGATATATATTTCATGCACGTTTGTACAAGGTCACCATTTTCGAATGTTTTTTTCCCCCGCCCCCACCATTTATACTAACTTGTTGCAGGCCATTCTTAGGCGATACCCTTGATTAGTATGTTTTTTGTTTTGTTTTTTGTTTGTGTGTTTTTAATTAATGTTTTGTTGGTAAATGTAGTTGTCTCCGTCGAAAAGTAGATTCTTCAACGAGGCGTTTCCTAAGAAGCATTGCACGTTCTTTGCGCTATAGACAACGTAATATATTTATAACGCATGTATATAAAGGTTTATTATAAAAAAAATTGTTATCTTTTGTATTGACATTGCAAACCTGGTTATATGATATTAAATACACACGACCTTTAATATGGTACGTATTTCTCTATAAATAAATTTAAATGATAGATGACGACGACCGGGAAGTATAAACTATAAAGTTTTACAACTACCTTGATGGCAAGTGCAGACTAAGGTAATTAAACTTATTATTGTTAACTGTTTTCAAGTGAGATTAGCCATAAAGTTGCTGACGATTTAACAGTTAAGTTCGATTAATATTAACAATTTCTGTTGTATGCTCGTTTGTTTCGATGTTACTATTGGTAACCCCGATCATAAACAGGTTCGATTTATGCTAAGCAAACTATCATTTTAAATAAGTATTTAGTAACGATGTAATTTACAAATAATTGATTACTTTACGTTTTTGGACAATTATAAGAATCATATATTTAAAATCATTTTAGTTAACTTAAAATCTAAAATTTAGGTCAAGTATCTAAAAATAGCCTAAACTGTTCTGTTTACGCTTATCAGTTTAGCCACTAAATGTCTCGGTCTTATTAATTGCGCAATAACTAGATTATGTGAAATGTATTATATGATAGCTTTACATTGTGATCAGCAGTATACAATATGGGCGACAATGTAAACAGTACAGGAAATGTTTGTCCGTCAACTAAATCAGAGGAGATGGTGGCTGGTCAGCCAACTAATTCAGAGAAGAGGGTGGCTGGTCAGTCAACTAACTCAGAGAAGATGGCGGCTGGTCAGTCAACTACTCCAGAGAGGCTGAGCACGGGTACATCAAATGAGGTAGAAAAAAGGAATAATTTTTCAAAATTCTGTTGGACGCAAGGGAAAAAGAAAGACTTATAAGCAATAATTTCTTCCATTTAACTTGCACAATTAGCGCTGTTTTCTCTTATCGGACACATAAAATATATAGACTAAATAGCATTAAATTCAAAATACAGCATTTTTATGTTTAAATTGATCTACTGGAAATACTCACTTGCTTCATGTCAAACTTAAAACATTTAACCATATTGTCAGGTTTGTAGAACCTTCCAGTTTGCAACTACTTTATATATTTTCAGACCATTCAACAACCCTATTCTGATGAACACTTCTTGTAAGTAAGTTACATGAATTCAAAGAAATAAATCGATTTACAGAAAGATATTTACCAAAATGCTGCGTACATTTTTAAAGTTCATTGATAAAGTTACACACATAATAAAATGATATTTGGTACCTTGTTCACTTTTTGGTAACTTGATAATTGAAAAGCATTACTCGTTGTATTTTATAACACACAAAAAAAAAACAGAATGTCTTTATATACACCCTCTAGACGCGGTGGACCGAAGTTGACTTCTAGATCGCAAAATATAAAAGTAGACAATGGCACAATAACATGTCCCAGTTACCGAAAACACCATAGTCCAAAAGGATTATACAGAGAGAAGGAAGCCAACGTAGGGATGGTAAGATACATGATATCTTTATACAAATAGAATAATAACAGTGTCATATTAATCGGGAAGAGAAGGTTTGCTTAAATCAGAAAAGTTTAATGCGTAAGTAAACGTTTCCAGTAGAAAAGGAATACATGTGATCTTCTTTACTATATAATATCCACAAAAATGTGTAGATTTGTGAGGAGGAAATAATGGGAAGTCATAAATATATATTGTTGAATTAAATAAAAAATTGTTCTTATTTACAGTTAACCAAACACACTGAAGCAAAATTGTAAGTACATTGGCTTTATTTGCATAACACATGCAAATGACTGACATATTTGTGATATCCCGATTATATAGTACACAGTTGGTTTGGAACGAACGCTGAATATATAATATTGGATGGAAATCTTAACATAAACGCATCATTGTTATTATCGATTTGTAATTTCAAAAGGTGTATGACAGTTACACGCGGAGAAACATAATGCACATGTACATATACGAAAAAAACGCATGTGAAAAAATAAATATTTCTTCAAATAAGCATAAAAAAGATAATAAACATATTTCATTTAGTAGTACGTGCATCATGTAATATGTCGGTGAATTACGTAAAGTAACTATTTGTAGCATATGTCACTTTGTTAGAAACTATATATAGTACTATAAATTACACAGAGCCATATCCAAACTAAGGTCTTCTAAAAACCTCGCCGTGGTTCTATGTAGGGACACTAAATAATAAAACATGAGACTGGATAAGTTCTTTTATCAGGTATAACTGATTGACGCTTAACATTACTTTAACTTATGTAAGGGTTTCGGCTAACGACGACTTATACTCGTAGAGTATGCGCTTGTAATATCCAATATCCTTCATTCTTTTATTCTTTGCATTCGTTATAAGACAAAAAAGCGATTCTCTGAAAGAAATCAAACCAGCTAATAAATACATATAATTTAAAACATGTACATGTACTCTACATACTTTATAAACATGTATCTAATACAATATATAGTTATATAAATAAATACTAGTAATCTTAACAAAAAATGAATAATCAAATAAATAAACAAAGTATTTAGTGTAATTGTTAAGTAATATCTTACCGACTACGTCGAAAACATCGAAACGTTTAAATTAAATTACAATATAAATTTGGTTTAACGCCGCTTCATGAACTGGTGTGCTTTTTTCATCCTTTCATTCAACGTTTCGGCTACCGCCTTTGTCAAAACATGGATGTAAATTATATAGTACATATGCTTTGATTGTATATACATAATGTTATAAAAAACATGTATTTGTATACATATTATAAATTTTCGTCAAAAAACCCCCCAAACCTTTAACGTTTATTAAATCGTTCGAACGTATTTTCTACTTGATACAAAAATAATTGATATGCGCTTTCTAACAAGCACAACTTTAATAAAAGCCGAGTTCTTAGTTCGACATGCCCATCCCTACCCTTGATGAGTTCGGCTACTCTGCTTAGTGTCCACTGACCTCTCGGGAAGTTGTTTTCCACAACAAACATTACGACTTCGACTAGCACGTCTCTATTTTCCCTCTGTCACTTCTGCCTGGCTTGTAAGGATGGTAAATACTCTTTTATCCATCTTTTCCAAAATACATCTGCTAAATATTGGATCTGTCTCTACCATCTTTGCTACATGAGACTTCTTTTTTAGAAATACCGATTCGGGTGCAATGACTTGACTTCATTAAAAGAAGCATGTTTGGTGTAAACGCTGATGGGTCTCTCGGATCACTTACATGAGTTATGCTTCTTTTAATGAACAATATATCATACAGATGTAATGATAATGTGCTCACCAGTCTGACACCATGGATGGAATTTAAGGTGCTCAAAACAAACAGAATATGATAAAGCTACAACAGAAATAAAATGTCCATGAGTTATAAGCACAGTTTAGTTATTTTGACGTACTGCTGTACAGTACATAATTATCATTATTATTGCATGAAAGAGCATGTTACATTATACAATGTAATTAGTTTATTATGCAACAAACAGGTGCCTTGTAGGTAAGGGATGTAGTCCTACCAAAAAACATCATAGGGAAAATGATGATGTAGAAAAGATGATCTCCATACCTGTTATCAAATTTCACCACTTTCTGGACCAATTGGAAGCTTCGTAAGTGATAAATAGTATTTTCTTACTTCATGTTAGATTCTCATAGCATTCTACTATTCGGTTAAACATGACGGTTATCATTTTTGTTACAATTTATTAACGGCAATGTTATAGTTACAAGGAAATATATTGTATACATGTTTTAAATGTTTGTCAATTTGATTTATGTAAATAATTTAGTTTATACTGAGGTTATATTCACCAGAAACAGGTCTATATTGTATCATCTTGCTCTAGTAAACAAGACAATGAATATCTCCGACAAGAACTAGAAGACACTGTGTGTGAACTTGATCAGCTGAGAGAAGATAAAATAACTGAAGAAAACAATTTTCACTGTACAATATCGAGGTTGAATGAACAACATGACAAAGAGAAAGATGAAATACTGTGGCGTGTAAAGCTGCTCGCGGCAGAAAACAGTCAATTAAACTCAAATGTGGCTGAGTTGAAACAGAAACATGTCAATCACGAACATGAAGCAGCGATGAGTGAAATTGAAATGTTATCATTGCGTCTAAAAAGCGCAGAAGATACGATAAATGATAACAGAATTAAGTAAGTGTCTGTATAAAGTTTGGTTTTCTTATCGTTTGAAAGTTCAATCGTTTTAATCATTTTAGTCAGTCTAGATTACTAAATTTCAACCTTTTTTACTCAAGTGTGAATGTTGATTGATTTTCATGTAGTGAGATGAAAACAGACTATTACCTCTAGGTAACCGATAGGCATTGATTTGGTAAACTGTATGCTTGGGCAACGAAGATGATTAGTGTTTACCCTATTTTGCCGACCAATCAGATGCCAGGATTATTTGAATTTTGAACCGATTAATTTCATGAAGACGGCCGTCTCGGCTCTTCAGCAGATAGAGTCTGACCTACTTTTATTAAGAGTATGATGGCATTTGCGCATGCGCAATAAATCACGCCAATCATGAATACTAATGAGATTGAAATTTCTGCACTGTCAGTACGTAGCGACTTACCAGCAAGAGTTCATTTACTTGTAATAACAACAAACAAATATTTTAAAACTCGGAAAGACATTTATATCATCAATATTGTCTGAACAAAGCAATGCTAGCAATATTAATTCTTACAATGTTCGGTACATTCTGAATCAGAAAATGATCTGCGCAATCCTCGTAAAATCACTAAACAGCTGTAATAAAAGGAAACAAATGTATCCGATGCGGGGCTCAAACCCGCGACCTCCTGCTTACTAGTCAGATGTTTATCAACTGAGCTGATGGGGCTGGTAAATTACAGTCAGTTAATTCATAAATACAATACACCGCTACACAGCTCATTTAAATCTTCTAGTTCAAAATCCATATCTACTCAGAAGAGAACAATTATTACTTATTTTTTCATTAAAAACGGCTCCGTGCAATGTTTGCTTTGCAAGGAATAGTGTAGAATAGTTGAAAAATGTAAATTGAGTAACAGACTTTTAATTCTATCTAACGCTTTAGGGAAATGGTGGGCGAAATAAAATCCAACAATTCCATTTTACTATACATTTCAGACACCATGATTATACTTAACATGTAACTAGGTCGTTAAGGCGTTATGATGCTATACTTTGTTCTGTATAACATTTGGAAGTTTTGTGTTGCGATAAATGCATATATATCTATATTACTGAATTATTTTTGTTAAAGGATGGGAGAACAAAACGATGACAATGAAAAGAAGGATAACCAGCTTAAAGCTTTACAAGCTGAGCTCCATGAATTAGAACGAGAACTTTTGCAACAGAAAACAGATCACCACATGCAAATCCAAGAATTGAACAATGCCAAATCACACATGATTGAAAAATACAAAGATGAAATATATCAACTTCAACATGACAACAGTAAGTTAACCAAAGATATGTACATTCTAAGACAGCAATTTAACAAACAAAGTGAAGAATTGGAAAATGATCAGCAAGACCAGCACCATCGTTCTCATGGCACAGAAAAGAAAATTGCTCAATATGAAACACAGTGAGTATATAGCATTGTATCCTTCCTAATCTAGATATTTATCTAGAAGTACTTATAGTATTACGCTCCGTGTAAGTCCTTTGAACAAACATATTAATATAATATTCTAGTAATAAGACATGGAATTCTAAAATTTTCGCAAAACTCAATTTTGGCATAACATTTTATGTGCAAAAGCGTTACAATATGCACAAAACAAACTACAGTTTATCATTTAAACGAAATTTATTTCGCATGGAATCCTGTGTTTTCAAATCTAAACAAAACACAATGACGTATATCTTATTTACTAACTAATATTATAAATACGAGACTTCCTCAACAAACCTAAAACAATTCAAACGTCTCGTCCGATCTATCGTTTCGATAATTTAGTATTCATTAAAGACTGCAGAAACTTTCTGAAGACTGCCAGATGAAAAACAATGAGGTTATCGACTTACGAGGTAGGCTGACCAGTATTGAGCAAACACATAAACATTGTAGCCTGAGGGTAAACGAACAGGAACAAGCCATGGAACACGTTAAGTCAAAGCATAAAAATGACATAACTAGAAAACAGAAGGTCATTGATGAATTGGAACTACGCATGCAAGACTTTCTGAAACAAAACGAAAACTTGAAGGAATGTCAATTAAAAGAAAAACAGACATTTGTAAGGGAAATCACAAGAATGTCGTCCAATCTACAAACCCTTCCTGAAATAGAACAAGAACTTGATGCGACTAAGAAAAGGTATGTTTATAAAACAAATTCTGTTTCTCAAGATCAGTCGTAAATCACCGTCACAACTGATATATTGATACAATACTTGATATCATAATAAGGCAATATATATTTTACATGTCATGTATGAATATTAGCTAGTGTATGTAATTTTACTTTTTAAATGGTTTATTGCTTTTTAATGTTACTCAAATTCTATAAATACATACATCAAAATAATATAAAATATGAATATTGAAAAATAAAGGATTATCAACCCATGATTATATTATTATCATAGTTTAAGACCTTTCTTAGCAAGTACGAGTACTATTGATAATGTATTTCTTATTTATGTTTCTCTCTATTATTCCCAAGTTCCTATGATTTAGTTGATATGTATTAAATTTTTAAAGATTGCAGAAACTTTCGGAAGAATATCAGAGGAAGGACAACGAGGTTGTCTACTTGCAAGATAAGCTGGCTAATGTGGAACAATCACACAATCAGTGTACATTGAACGCAGACGAACAAATCAAATCAATGGAAAATGAGATATCTAGAAACCAACAGACTGTCAATGAATTAGAGCAACGCGTACAAGTCCTTCAGAAGGAAAACATAAATATGAAAGAAGATGTGTCTACGCAAAAGCATTTACACGAAAAGAAGTCTACAGGACTGTTGTCTGAACTGCGTAACCATCAGAATCTTCAACAGGAACTTGATGAAACTAGGACAAGGTGCGTAATAATGATATATACGTACATGACCTATTCTACGTAATTCTACGTAACAGATTCCTTTGTCGAAACTTAATGTAATTAGTACGAAAACCTTTAATATTAATATGATTACAAACCGTATCGCATGAATGTTTATAAGTTATTGTAAATGATGATAATGTGAACAGAATTGTTAATTTTTTAGAAAGATCAGTACTAGTAACTTTGTCGTTTCGTTTGTTTTATCTAAAGAGAGTGAGTCTTAAATGCTTGTACTTATGTATAATAGGACATCACGACGAGGTAATCCTGAACCAAAATCACAAAGTTTTCGAATGTTTTATCTTAGACCAACTAAAATAGGTGAAATGAGTGCAGAGATTCATTTAATAAAATTGTATACTAATTAATGCGTTTTTCCGATAGCAAGATATACTGGAAAAATGAGTGTGATACATTGAGAAATGCACTGGCCGACATGGAAACAAAACTTCTACAAACAGAGCATGACGCGAAAGCAAACATGCGAACATTACGGAATGAGAATATAGACATGGATACAAAGTTCAACAAAGAGTTATCAAGATTGTTACAAGATAAAAACGAATTTGAACTACGTGTAGAAAAGCTCTCTTACGAGAATAATGAACTGAAGAGACATATCAACCAACTAAGACAAACATTTGAGGAGAGGTCTGAGGAGAATGCCAGACAACTTGAAAACATCAAACACAATGATAAAAAAAGTAAAGACGAACTCGATGACACAAAAGCTAGGTAGGATTTCAGAAGTCTTTCTTCGCGAATAAACTTTAATATGTGACGTACATGGGTAAACATATGCACAGATATATGAATTTGAATTTGCATTGACTGATATGTATACAAGTAAATGTAATTATTTTTAATCAAAGTATACTACGTTTGTCTAACAGAATAATGTTAATATTCTGCTATGAAAGAATATAAGACAGCCAAATGGTATTTTTATTATACGCCTGAAGGACTGTATTATGTTATAGCGCAGGTGTCCGTCCGTCTGTCTGTCTGTCTGTCTGTCTGTCTGTCAGTACACACCAGAGGATGGTAGTGGGGTTAAAGTTGGTTAGGGTTAGGGTTGGTACATTTAGGTCTTGTGAGGTTCAGTTGCGTACAAACGGATATTGTGGGGGATAATCTCGACTTATGGGGTGCGGACTTGTGGGGACATTCGTCTCGCGAATACGTCCGTCCGTTTGCAAATTCGTGTCGGCTCTGTAACTCTTTAACCCCTCAAAGATAGTCAAAGAAACTTAAATGTTCACCACATCTAGACGATGTGCAGTGCGCATGCATGTGTCGAAAATCGCTTGAACGTCAAGGTCAAACTTAGGAACCAAAGGTCATATGACTTATTTTCGTGTCCGCTCTGTAACTCATTAAGCATGCGAAGTATTTTGATGAAACTTCACCAAAATATTCACCACATCCGGACGATGTCCAGAGTGCATGATTCGGAAAGCTTGCTTGAATGTCAAGGTCACACATAAGGGTCAAAGGTTATTTATCTTATTTATTGTCGGCTGTGTAACTGCGTATTTTGCTCCGCCTTGCGGTGCTTCTGTCTAGTTCTTTGATTTATCAATATACAATCAAAACTTGGGGCTTGTCTGTTTTAGACTGCGTAAATACTCGGAAAGTATTGTTAACAGAGATAATGAGATCGCTAGCTTACGATCTAAGCTGGTGGATACAGAAGATGCGTTTCAGCAAACAAATGGAACAGCAAACAGAAAGATCGATAGTTTAAAAAAAGAAAACTTGGATCTGACGTCTAAGTACCGCATGGAATTATCAAGCCTTGAGCAAACTAGAAGAGATCTGGAAAAACAAGTAGAAGATCTATCTTCTGAAAATGATGAACTGAAAAGTGAGGTTCACAAGCGGAGGGACAAAGAAAAGGAGTTAACAGATACTCATGCTAAGTACTTAATGTTTGCTTTACATCTGTTTGAAAATTAATCTATTTGGTTCTTGTTAACATTATGCCGTACCTTCAAGTCATCAACAGTCAACATACGTTATTGGATTGACCTTCACAACAGTACCGCATTTCGAAAGATTTTAAGCCAGCTCAATCAAAATTGCCCGGTACAGCAGCCAGGTGTTGGCGTACGAATAATTACACTTACAAATGTATTTGGTTATTTTCTATAATGGCTGTATTAAATGTCAATTGAACTCTCATTAAAACGTGTCACTACATAGTACTTGCGAATTGAAATAGTGAAAAACTGCCTGTAAATACGTGTAAATATTTGCGTAGGTAAGATATAAGAATAAATGAAAATAAAAGAACGACATATCAATTAATTGTTTTTAAGGTATTCAGCCGATGAAGAAAGTTTCAGAAATAAAACTGCCTCATTGCAACTTGAATTAGAAAGCGCAAAGAAAGAGCTTCGACAAACGAAACACGAAGCGAAAGAAAGGATTCAAATTTTGAAAAGCGAAAGAATCGACAGCGATGCAGAGTTCAGTGAGAAATTATCTAGATTAAGGCATGATAAAAACGACTTGGAGAGACGCATCGAGCAATTTGGATACGATAATGATCAACTAAAAAAAGATATGGCGGAAAAGAGTATTATATTTGACAAGAAGTCAACAGATTCTGCACAAACTATTCACAACTATAAATATGAACTTAATGACGCTAATCGTAGGTAAGTAATTCTACTTTATTTAATTTTATATGTGTCATCTATCTGTAACAGTGCACAAAGTTCAGAATGATTTGTATAACTCGTGCATGTAAAACCTTATTGTCTGCCTAATATTGGTATTCAAAGGTAGTTTGAATCATTTTGTTAATTGAAATTATTTTATCTTATAATGATATTGCGATATTTACTATGCTTTATTTGTTTTAAGATTAAGGGAATTATCCGAAGAAGAAGAAAAGAGAAACAAAGAAATTCTAGCTTTGCGATCGAAGTTAGCAGATGTAGAACAAACATTCCAGCAAGCAGGTAGGAGTGTAAATGAAAGGATTAAATATTTGGAAAAGGAAAAATCAGACCTGACTACAAAGCACACCAAGGAAGTATCGAGACTTAAGCAAAATGGAAATGAATTACAAATACTCGTAGAATCCCTGACTTCTGAAAATAACAAACTACAGAAGGAACTGAACAAACGAAAAGATTTACAAGAGGAACTAAAAGACACAAAAACAAAGTAAATACACTGTATTTGGATATTGTTAACAGCGAGTATCACCGTTAGATAAACAATCGTGGATGCACGTTTGTCGTTTAAGTTATGATAACACCGCATTTATAAAGTTAAGGCCAGTTCAGTAAAGTAATATTCACACCTATTAAGGGGTTGCATGTACTAGTCATTGCTTTGTAGTAAAGTTGTAGTTGTAGTAAATGTTTGTTGACCTTCCATTCTCATGTCAAAAATGTGTCACCAAATAAATCATACGGATTGAAATAGTGAAAAGCTTGCTTACAAAATGTCAAATATTTGCGTAGTAAGAATATAGTTACAACCGACACAAATATCTGTATGGCACATTGTTTTAGGTTTTCAGCAAACGAACACAGCTCCAGAAATCAAATTGTAGTATTACAACAAGAGTTGGAGACCGCTCAGAATAAACTTCGGCAAGTAAAACATGAAGCGAAAGAAAGGATTGAAAATTTGAAAAGCGAAAACAACAACAGTAATGCAGAGCTCAGTGAGAAATTGTCTAGATTGAAACATGATAAAAACGACTTAGAAAGACGCATGGAAAAAATTACACATGATAATGATAAACTTAAAAAGGACCTGGTGGAACAGAGATCAAGATCTAAAATGGAATCCACAGAATCGTCTTCACTACTTGAACAAACAGCAAAATCACTTCAGAAGTATAAAGGTGATCTTAAGGAGTCTGAGCGTAGGTAAGTAGTTGTACTTCTATCTGTTTTGTGTGAGATTTTTGTAAGTCGTGTACCGAACTGCGATCAGTATCAGTATCCTACTAAACACAGCGGGATTTGTAAGTAAAATTCATCTTCAAGACGTAGTATTTAACATGAATCTATTTTTAAAAAATGTCTATCGTGATTATTATCTGTTACATCACCATTTTTCATTTGTACGAACATCTTTTGTTAAGATTGAGGGAATGCTATGAAGAAGTAGAAGTGAGAAACAAAGAGATTGCAGCTTTGCGATCAAGGTTGGCGGATGAAGAAAAAAAATCTCAGCAAACGGGTAGGAATGTAAATGAAAGGATTAGAGCTTTGGAAAAAGAAAAGTTAGACCTTACAACTAAGTACAACAGGGAAATATCGACACTTCAGCAAAATGAAAATAAACTTCAAAGACTCACAGAATCCTTGACATCTGAAAACGACAAACTACAGAAGGAACTGAACAAACAAAAAGATTTACAAGAGGAACTAAAATACACAAAAACAAAGTAAACACACTGTATTTGGATATTGTTAACAGCGAGCAACACCGTTAGATAAACAATCGTGGATGCACGTTTTTCGTTCAAGTTATGATAACACCGCATTTATAAAGTTAAGGCCAGTTCAGTAAAGTAATATTCACACCTATTAAGGGGTTGCATGTACTAGTCATTGCTTTGTAGTAAAGTTGTAGTTGTAGTAAGTGTTTGTTGACCTTCCATTTTCATGTCAAAAATGTGTCACCAAATAAATCATACGGATTGAAATAGTGAAAAGCTTGCTTACAAAATGTCAAATATTTGCGTAGTAAGAATATAGTTACAACCGACACAAATATCTGTATGGCACATTTATTCATAACTAACATATTTTCAGGTTTTCAGCAAACGAACACAGCTCCAGAAATAAAATTGTAGTATTACAACAAGAGTTGGAGACCGCTCAGAATGAACTTCGGCAAGTAAAACATGAAGCGAAAGAAAGGATTGAGAATTTGAAAAGCGAAAACAACAACAATAATGCAGAGCTCAGTGAGAAATTGTCTAGATTAAAACATGATAAAAACGACTTAGAAAGACGCATGGAAAAAATTACACATGATAATGATAAACTTAAAAAGGACCTGGTGGAACAGAGATCAAGATTTAAAACGGAATCAACAGAATCGTCTTCACTACTTGAACAAACAGCAAAATCACTTCAGAAGTATAAAGGTGATCTTAAGGAGTCTGAGCGTAGGTAAGTAGTTGTACTTCTATCTGTTTTGTGTGAGATTTGTGTAAGTCGTGTACCGAACTGCGATCAGTATCAGTATCCTACTAAACACAGCGGGATTTGTAAGTAAAATTCATCTTCAAGACGTAGTATTTAACATGAATCTATTTTAAAAACATGCCTATCGTGATTATTTTCTGATACATCACCATTTTTCATTTGTACGAACATCTTTTGTTAAGATTGAGGGAATGCTATGAAGAAGTAGAAGTGAGAAACAAAGAGATTGCAGCTTTGCGATCAAGGTTGTCGGATGTAGAAAAAAATTCTCAGCAAACGGGTAGGAATGTAAATGAAAGGATTAGAGCTTTGGAAAAAGAAAAGTTAGACCTTACAACTAAGTACAACAGGGAAATATCGACACTTCAGCAAAATGAAAATGAACTTCAAAGACTCACAGAATCCTTGACATCTGAAAACGACAAACTACAGAAGCAGTTGAACAAACGAAACGATTCAGAAAAGAAACTTATGGACACAAAAACAAAGTAATTACTCATTTTTAACAAGAAATTTGACACGTAAGGAGTTATGTTTTAGATTAAGAATACACTCATTAAGTATTACCTATACGCACTCTACAAATCTGGATAATACATCCGTATGCACAGGCATGCTAAATTTAATTGCCATATGCTATTGTTCCATCGTTACAGCTCAGAACAAGTTACGTGATATGTAAAAGCATCGTATAAAGTATGTTTAAATGGCATATGACTCATGTCACTATCGTATTGACATTGTAAATCGTGTTCAGTTCATACATTGTATCTTATGTTAATTATCTATAATGAACAGAATTGTAGTATTGATATGTACGTAAAAAGGTCATAAGACTGCAAACACAGTATAGTCTTTGGCTATATAGGACAATAACTTTGCTTGTTGAATTGTTCAACATATTGTCGACATTGTAGGCATACATTAATAAAGCTAAGTACTTTATTTATCTGCAATGTCTGAAAAATATGTACGCTTTGCTTCATTTATAAAAGGTTGCAGAAATTATCTGATGATGAAGTTCATAAAAACAACGAAATAGCGAAATTACGAACTAGATTAGTAAGTTTAGATAATGAACTGCAACAGAAGAATCAAGAAGTAAATAAGTACAAGCAAGAAATATCTGGAGTTCATCAGACTAAACAGGACAAGGACAAACGTGTAGATGCCCTTAGCAAAGAACGTGACAGACAACAACAAAAGCTTAACGAAAGGGAAAACAAAGAAACGGAGCCGAGAGACACAATAACAAAGTAACGTTTTCTTCTTATAGATAATAGCATACTTCAATTAGTACAATGTATTTGAAATTCCTAGCTTGTGCAAACATAAAATTTAACATGATATACTTCAGTCTTTCTCAGACTAGCAGTTCATCAAAACTTATATTGGACATTGTTTGGTGATAATTTTGTATCCAAAGTATATTTAAGCTGTGTCGTGTGATCAATAAGTGCCATGTTTATGTTTTGTATTGTGATGACAATTTATAATACAGGCAGCTACAACTGATGGATTGTTCTAAAGCTCATCATAAATCTGAAATTACGAAACTCAAACTACACATTCATGATCTAGAAACGTATGTAACAGAACTTGAACAAGAAAACAATAGAATGAAAGGAGATATACAAAGGCTTAAGAAGAAACAGGAAAGAGGTCAGAGTGATAGACATTCCTCTGACGATTACGAAACATTGCAAAACAGGCTACATCGTGTAGAGAAAGAACTAAAGGACACTGAATTTGAATTAGAAGATACTAAAACAAGGTCTGTAAGAGTTTTAAGTAATGTTTATCAATACAAAAGGATAAGTCTTGACGAATTCAAACGAACAACAGTTTTGTGTTTGTTTATGTTTATTGTTGTATTATCTTCCAATCATAAGATGCAATGTTTTGTTGCAGGTTCCTCCGTAATACATCATGATGTGTATGCACATGGTTTCTTAGGATTCTTTTGCATACATACTGATATTATTATATGTTTTATGTTAGTATGTCAGTATAATTAGAATCTTCACTATTGATACTAAATAAAATGATTTCGAAGGATACAGATCAAGATGATAACATTCGTGCTTACATTCTTATTTGTGTACCTTTTTTCTCTCTTAAATTCAGGTTGAGTAAATGCATGGGAGATAAATTAATAAACAACAGTCCGTATAAAGTATACTTAAATAGTATATGGCTTACGTCACTATCGTATTGAAATCAACACATTATACATCGTAGGTTATGCATTGTATGTTTTATGTATATATAATGAACAGGAAAATGAAATGCACGTAAAAGGAAGTCATAAGACTGAAAACTGATCATCAATACTCTTTAAATTAATATGATTTTGTTCAATTGTTCAATATTGTTCAATTTTTAAGTCCGACATTATAGACACGCATTAATAAAGCAAAGTAAAGGAAAAACACAGGATTATACTGTTTAATAGTGAAATATATGTATACGGATTAACTTTCTGGTTTATGCAAAACATTATTTTGATAAATTGAACAAACCATGGATAATAATAGTGAGATTCGTGATTGTTCTCAATGGCGCGAAAGTCAAAACAAAGAAGACTACAATGGCGGCCAACGTAAGGTAAACATACCGCTAGTATTTATTCGTGAAAACAGCATATTTGGTGATCGTAAGGTTCACTACAGGGAATATATTAAGCATGCAGAGATATATAAATCAATTGGACAGATAATTGATGAATCACACATCACCGGTCTACAGCGAGTGAATGGTATGTGGAGGATTTACCTCGATAATCTTGATGATAAAGCAAAACTTGTTACTGAAGGGCTATATCTACGGTCTTGTCATGTACCTGTACTAATAACAAATCCCCTAAGACTAGATAGTGAGCTTACTACACGGATAAGAATTCAAAATATTCCCTTGTCTGCTGATGACAATATCATAAAACATGTTTTGATCAAAAAGGGAGTTGAAATCATAGAATTTAAACATGAAAAATTGAGAATAGATGGAAAGTTGACGAACTGCGATACAGGAGATAGGCTAGTGACAGTCAAAACACTAACTCTAACTACACCATTGCCAAGATTCACTCAATTTGGACAATTTAAGGCAAAAGTTATACACAAAGGCCAAGTCTCAACCACTGTAAAATGCAAAAAGTGCCTACAAGAAGGACATAATACGGTTGATTGTAGGAATGACTGGAAATGTAAGAGATGTAACGAAATAGGTCACAAACAGGGTGATTGCAACATGACCGAAGATCATGAAGAACCTACACAAGCCGATCATTATAACCAACCACACATAAATTTTACACATAGAGAAGACAACAAAAACACAGAATCTACACAAAATATAGATGACGGCATAAATTCAACAGACCAGACAGAAATAGTTAATTCAAAACCAGTGAGACGTGCCAGGTCTCAGAAGAAAACCCAAACAAACATTGACATTTTTGTGAGTAAAACTCCATCAATGAAATCCTTCACACCACGGAGACATAGAAGTGTGTCCGTTGTACGCTCGCCACCAACACCACTAGAAACGCACGAAGAACCTAAGAAAAAGGCTCGTGGAAATCTGAATACCTAACATGACCATTACTGTGCATAGTAGGATAACAACGGACATATATAAACATATTGCTTTAATGGACAATGATTCAAGCCTTGTGGAAATTAAACATGCAAATATGATGGTAATTATACATTATGCGTCGATATTTGACATTAATGAACATTTGTATCAGGACTTATATATAAATATATATTTATTCATGACATGTTTGATACAGAAAATATTCAAAATCACGTTAAATTTGCATTGACTATTTTAAAACCAATCAGTATTTTCTTGATTGTCATGCTTTTAAAGGTATCATGGAATGCAATTGTAATCGCTTGCTACGTCATAATTACTTTGATTTAATCAATGTATTGAACAAATGTACGAGATTGTGTCCTACATTTGTTGTCATAGGAAGTACTATCAATCATGAAATGTTTTTCTATACATGTTTGATAGTGCTAATCCTTTTATATTTAATCACAGCGTGCTGTTATGATGATACTTTGTATTTTTCTATAATAACAACAAATGATAACAAATAAAATACATTTCCTATCGCTTAATACTCAAGGATTAAGAAATAAAAATAAAAGGGCTCGATTATTACAATATTTAACCGAGCAAAAAGTAGACGTTATATTTCTTCAAGAAACTCACTTTACTGTTGATCTAAACAATAATCTCAACAATGAATTTAGTGAATGGGAATGCTTCCACTCCTACGGCACATCTGCTAGTGCCGGATGTTCTGTTCTTTTAAGTAATAAAATAACATATGATATTTTAGACGTAGCGACCTGCGAATACGGACGCTATATTCTCATTAATATCTCTATTGAAGACAATACGTATAGCTTAATTAATACATACGCTTATAACGATAAAATAAATAGAAATTTATTCTTTGGAAAAATTCATCAGATTATAAATGACAATTCACAAGGTTCAATTATTCTTGGCGGAGATTTGAACGAAACACTTACCATAAATGACCGTATTTCTAAATCAAAACAAAACTATTCAAGTAAAGAGCTGATTAATACCATTAAACAGTTTAATCTTAGTGATATTTGGAGAATTTTAAATCCTAATAGGCAACAATTTACGTGGAAAAGAACCAACGGTTATGAGAAAAGTAGAATTGACGTATGGTTGATCAGTGAAAATATCGTACCTAACGTAATAAGTTCAGATATTCGACCCGCACAAATTACTTCTACAGATCATCAAGCAATTTCATTGAAAATTAACTCCCCCTCGTCACGTGGTAAAGGGTACTGGAAGTTAAATAATAGCCTTCTGACGGATCCAGAATATATTGACTTAATAACTAAAACCATGAAATACTATACTGAAACACAAGAAAATATATCCAAGCAAACATTATGGGAACTTTGTAAAATAGATATACGTAATAAAACTATATCTTACGGAAAACTTAAATCCAAATGTAATAAAGAAAGAACGGCATACTTAGAAAAATACCTCTCTGAATTATATGAATATGAACCAAAAACAGATTCTATAAAAAGTAATATTAGAAGAGTAGAAATAGAATTACAATCGTTTTATAATGAAAAGGCTAAAGGTGCTCAAATAAGATCAAAAGTTTTTCAATTAGAACAATATGAAAATAATACCAAATATTTCCTTAGCCTTGAAAAATCTCGACAAGCACGAAAGATTTTGAACACTTTGAAAGTAGGAGATCGTATGATCACCGATACAAAAACAATTTTACAAGAAGAAGTTAAATTCTATCAAAAATTATTCGCATCTAAATCTTGTGAGACAACAAAAATCAATGACTATTTAAGAAATGTAAAACCTGACTACATACTAAACGATATCGATGCAAAACTATGCGAAGGTCTCCTAGATATTGCAGAATGCGAAAATGCAGTGTCGTCCATGAAAAATGAAAAGAGTCCTGGACTTGATGGCTTAACTTGTGAATTTTATAAAACGTTTTGGCATATTATTGGAAAACTAGTAACCGACTCTTTAAACGAAGGATACTTGAAAACTGAGCTGTCATCCTCACAAAAATTAGGTGCTCTCTCCCTGTTATATAAAAAGGGTGATCCGCACGAGCTGGAAAACTGGCGTCCTATAACTTTATTAAATAATGATTACAAAATTTTGGCAAAGGTTCTATCTAACAGAATGCAAAAAGTCATTCATAAAATAGTTAGTTCAGATCAACAAGGGTATATTAAAAATAGATTTATCGGCTTCAATATAAGACAAATACAAGACGTAATAGAATTCGCAGAAGAACAACAATTAAGTGGTGCAATTTTGTTTTTAGATTTTAAAAAAGCGTTTGACACCGTCGAATGGAATTTCATGATCAGCGTTCTTCAACGTTTTGGTTTTAAAGAAATGTTTATAAACTGGATTAAATCATTATATACCAATATAAGAAGCTGCGTCTTAAACAATGGTTGGCAGTCACAATGCTTTAACCCACAACGTGGTATAAGACAAGGATGTCCAATTTCGGCTTTAATTTTTATACTTGTTGCTGAAATAATGGCATTGCAAATACGAAACTCAGATCTAATATCAGGCATAAAAGTTAAACATAACGAAAGTGTAAAAAATACTCAGTTAGCTGACGACACAACTTTATTTGTAAAATCTGAACTAGAAGTCAATCTTACACTGAATATTATAGAATCTTTTGGACAATTCTCGGGTTTAAAACTTAATAAAAATAAAACAGAAGGCATTTGGATAGGTGCAACAAAAAATAGCTACGCAACTCCTGGAGGGATACATTGGTCAAAAAAGCCAGTAAAAGCACTTGGTGTATATTTCAGTACAAATAAAGTAGAATGCAATAAACTTAATTGGGACTCCAAACTAGAATCATGTAAAACATCCATAGAAAACTGGAAGAGAAGAAAACTTACCTACTTAGGAAAAATACAAGTCATTAAATCTCTTTTGTTACCAAAATTTACATATCTGTTCCATTCACTTGTTGTTCCAGGCGACGTTATTAAAATGATTGAAAACTTGCTCTTCAAATTTTTATGGAATGATAAGAGAGACAAAATAAAAAGAACAACATTGATAGGTGATAAACTTTCCGGAGGCCTGGAAATGATAGATATCAAATCATATATAGACTCTTTAAAATTTAAATGGATTCAAGCCCTCTGCGAAAACAATTATAATACGTCAAAATGGAAACTTATACCAAATTTTTATTTTGAACGCTACGGACAAAACTTCCTGCTATTCTATATGAACCTAGAAGAAAACAAATCAATAGACTTGAAAATGCCATTATTTTACGAAGAAATCGTGAAAGTTTGGCTTAAAATAAAGAATAATCATTATAAGGAACCCTCAACATTTAGAGACATACGTAAGGAAATAATATGGGGAAATAAATATATAAAGTTTAATAATAAATGTTTGATATTTCAGTCATGGATAAAGTCAAATATAATATTCATCAACGATATTTTAGACGAAAACGGCAAAATCAGCTCACAAATAATTAGAAATAAATTAATAAATACTCAAAATTGGATTTCTGAGTACAGCAAACTTTTAAAAGCTATACCCAAAGAATGGAAATTCAAATTAAATTCAACGGAATCGAAACAAACGTTAGTAAATACTCCTCTTGACGCATGTTTTAATAGATTAAGAATCCAAGACATTGATAATAAAATTGTATATAAGCATATCGTCTCAAAAAAATTTACTGCTCCATATACTCATACTTCTTGGACAAGAGAACTTAACTTAGATGTCAATTGGTCAGAAGTGTATTCTTTCTTACATTCAATTCCCGACAATAGAGTAAAACAGTTTAAATATAGAATAATACAAAAAATATTTACATCAAACGAAATAAGATATAAATGGAAAATATCAGCCTCAAACAATTGTAGCTTATGTAATGTAACTGAAACATATCAGCATCTGTTTATTGACTGCCAAGCTACAGATGGATTATGGCTTTTTATACAAAATATCTTCGACAAATGTGGTATATCCAGAAATTTACGACTGTTAAAATACGTAGTCGTTGGTTATAAAATACATGATCACAAATATCATTTTATGAACCTAATTTTATCACTTGCCGGCTTCTGTATTGGTAAAACATATTTTGAAAGTGAAAACTGGACAAAACAATGTAATATTAACAATAGATTTATGTCTGAGTATAATATACTATCTAAATATTTAAAAGAGAGAAAAATATCAGATCACTTTATAACTATTTTTAACCAATACTTAAACATATAATGTATGTAATTCTCAAAAGAATAATTGTATAACATAGTACATTTATACTATCTGCACATGTACTTTTTTATTATATACAATTCATCTGTTATCCTATGTTGTTTTTCGTTTCGTAATAGGAAAATGGTATATTTTCATAATAATTAAATACTTTCATTCTACCATGTAATTGAATTACTTATAATGAAATACAAATGTACATCTTATTATCCTATGATTTTCGTTTCAGCATAGGACAATAAAAAGTGTATTCTACACATCGTAATAACTTACGATTGTATTTTTGTCCTAACAGTTTTGAGTGAATTGTACATATTTATATGCATGTGTTTAGAAAAAAAAAAGTTTCATATTATCATACTATTTCATAGTATCATACTATTTTACAAACTGTATAATTCCGTGTATGTAATTATTTGTAAATTGAAAAAATAAAAAAAATAAACGAAACCGTATGGTTTCACCAAAAAAAAAAAAAAAAAATAAAGCAAAGTACTTTTTTATTTTTAGGTGAATGTGTTTATTTCGGTCGTTGCGATATACATATTTGGAATTTGTAGGTTACCTTAGATGGTCAACTATCTTGGAGCATGTGTCATAAATCCGTCTTTAAACATATTTAAATATGGAATTTTGGACTCAGAACATTCGATTTGACTAAATGCATTCTATTTTAGATTGAGTAAAAACACACAACAGACCGACATTTGTCATCAGCGGAAAGTCGAATTAAGCGACATTTATCGGCCTACAAATCTTGCCGGTCGATTTAAGGATTTGTTTGAACAAGAATGGATTGAAGCCTTCGAAATTATTCAGGAAAATACTGGACAGGGTGAACCACAAGTCGTGAACATTTTACTTACGATTCTTACTGTGAGTAATAGTATTCTCGAATGATGATAACTGATATTGGATATTGTTTTACAATTTTTTACGCTGAAAGTTACAATAATCACTTCATTGTAATATGTTGTGTGATGAACGAGTCGGAGTAGATATTTAACTATCATGAACCGATTTTCCATGGCAGATCTATTATTCGGTTTTAATTATGAATCATTGTTTACTGTAGAGAATCGAGCAATTCTGTGACAGTGTGAGCAAGCAACAACTTGAAGATATTCAGAAAGTGATAACAAAATCAGATAAAGTTGTAAGTAATTCAGATAAGGTGGTATTTCAACCACTTCAAGCCACCATTTGGCGTTTTACATGATTTTATGTTCCTATATACTTAATATTTGGTTGTGATCGTTTGTGGCTATGTTGTCTAGCTGTATGGTAAGATAGAATTCATTGAGTATGCCGTTCCCTTGGAATATATTTCGCTTTCTAAAATTCTGATAAAGATTTTGTTTCCTGTTATGGGACCACATTTAGTGCTTAAATTAACTCGATAAACAATTAAATTTCACAAAAGATACATCTTCCATTGAGTATTACATCTATGTCTAAATGGAACTGTGTATAAGATATCAAGTGAACTATGCGGCATAAAATCAAAGAAAGACTTATCTTAAAGTCTTTATCCTTGTATTTATTATTTATTTGACAGAGACAATTGGGCGTGTCTGGCCATGTTATGAATTACATCAACGACTGCAGGAAAGCTTCACTAGATGAAACCAATAAGGAAATGTTCGAGGTACAATTACCATATCTTCTAAAACAAATTATGACAATGTTCTGTCCGTTTTTGAACAAAACTACTTTAAATTTGAATCCGTATTTCTTTCTCATGCTATTGTTTCGAAAAGATATCACCTTCGTAACTATCATCAGGACATTACTTTCCAACAAGTATTTTAAAATTAGCCAATATTCTTGAAGTGGATGTTTGTCATTTTACATATACCCTCCATCGGCAAGTGAGTATGTTCCCTGACTTGTAATTGCTTGTCCCTCACCGCGGTCTTTCTCAACCGTTTAAGCTGGAAAGTCGCTAAATGACACAGACTGTTAAACCCCAGTGACAAAAAACATTAAACATACGGTGTCATTCACCGGCAACACAAATGCATGCATACGTTCCTGTTGTTTCGTGAAGAAGTACACGGCGTGAAAAATGATAGGAAGGAAACAGCTAGCAAACGTTCTATTCTATTTATATATACTTATGTTTTATATATTTCCGTTAACTTAATTGACATTAGTTTGGTAGTCCTGTTTTTTTCTTTATTAAAATGTGTGCGCGGCAGATAACGCAATTACCAAAAAGCAAATTGTTGTTGTTAACAAATTTGTAGTTGTAATTTAGTGCATAAATAATTTTGTTTCAGAAATATCGATCGGTATTGAAGAATGGTACAGATGAATATAGAGAGTATGAACAAATGGTTGAAGACTACTCAAAGGGGTGTTTAGAAATTTGCTGGTTAATAGAAGTATATACAAAATGGATTCATTATCGAACAATCTTAATTTAAATAAAACGAACGGCAATCATATACTAGACTTTTTTTCAGTTGAAATTTTAACCAAGCGTCTCAACACGAACTGAATATCAATTTCTCCCCAGAGTTTTCTTTCCAATGCCTCTGTCAATTTGTTTGTAAAACAAGAAATAATGGTTGAAGTTTTAAATCTATGTGAAACAGGTCCTGTCGTACAATACGTTGCAGACAAAAAACTAATTTATATGAAAATCGTACGAATTATTTTACCTATCAAGCGCGTTATTTCATAACGTACGGGACCAATCTTAGATGGAAATAAAACGCAAAAGTTGGGCGTAATCTTGGAAAATTATGAGAGCACATTATAAAAAAGCATGAATACGAGCATCGGGCAGAAACTATAGGAGACTCGGTTGCACGTTTTGAAAATATTTTTCAACCGTTGAAGGAGACGTTTGTGAATGACAAGTAACGAGAACTCAGGATAGAGATTGGCTAAATACAGCTTTAAATTTTAATTACTCTACAAAATGCTTTATTCGTTTCAGATTCAGGATCAACCAATTGTGTTTGCCCCTGAACCGAAATCCGGTTCCACCTTTTCCTCTGATGTATACATCACGCATACTAAGAGTGGAACCACGATTGACTACCTTGTTTGGCCGGCTTTGTTGTTGGGTGAAGATGGTCCTGTGCTTTCCAAAGGTGTTGTTGAACCAAATGCATCTCCGGAATGCGATCAGGTTGATGGGAGGAAAAGGAAAAAGAAAACATTACATTAGTTTAGATGTATATACCATCATATGCGTCGTTGCATCGTGGCATATCTGTAAAACATTGTAATCATTCTATATTTGTTACTGGGATTTTTCTCTTATGTTTTTTTCTAGCTATGCTATTCTTTACTATATTTTTGTAGATATATTACCCAGTTTGGAAGATCAACATGGCCCAAAAAAGTAACAAGGTGTCTCATATATCAAAATGTTCGTGAAGGATTGAAGTTTTACCGAAGCCCGGCATGCATTTGAAATTTTGGCGGCGAGCAAAGAAATCCAAGATGGCCGCCATTCATTAATAGACAGAGACAAAAAGAAAATATCCTGTAAAATAGTTACATGAGAGGGTACACTTTAAACTACAGGCAAATAAAATAAACATATGTTGTACTCATTTTATCATGCATTGTAGGATTTTCTGAAGGTCAAACCCAAGGTCACAGACAAGGTCAAAAGGTCAAATTCACTAAAAAATAACCTTATCACCACCAATTGTTTTCTAACAAATGACATAATAGATAACAATTATTCATTTTAAAATGATGCATGGTTATTAATATCATTCCTTTGTTACCATAGGAGCCATTAAAATGGCTTCCAAGATGGCGGCCATTTCAGTAATATATATAGAGAGAAAATAAAAATATCCTGCAAAATAGTTACATGAGAGGGTACACATAAAACTGCAGACAAATAATATCAACATAGTATGTTCTCATTTCATCATACAATTTAGGACTTCCAGAAGGTCAACCTCAAGGTCACAGACTAGGCCAAAAGGTCAAATCTAGCTAAAGATCAGCTTTTCACCGCTAATTTGTTTCTGTTATGATAACCAGTTACATAATGGATAAGAATTATTCATGTTAAAATTAGTCATGGTTATTGTCTTTCACCATAATGAAATGATATTCTTTTCTTACCATAGAAACCATTAAGATGGTTTCCAAGATGACCGCCATCTGTAAAATTAATTACAAACATTTTGCAGGTTATTCTTATTTTTACCAATAGTGCATGTACTGTTTTCCACTTTGAAAATTATTCACAATCAGTAGAGAAGTACAAGTTTAATATAAGGTATACATTTAACAGGTCATTTTATGCATGACCTTATTGACCAACCCACGGTCATATTCAAGGTCATATATGTTTTCAATCCAGGATCTGACCCCATTTTTAAATTACAAGGAAATATCTCATTTAGAGATTGCATTAACATGTACACTTTGTTTTAACTTGTATTATTCTGTATCAGTTCAGTAGTATTTTACCAGACTGAGTATTCTTTGATATGGGCCTGTTAACAAAGGTTGTGTGGGCAAGGCAAACAGAGCTTGAGCGTGTGCCCATCGAGAGAGAGAGAAATATTCCTTACTAATTGCACGTGGATCCAAACAATTATGTATACCATTAAGTTTCAAGTGTTACTTATCTATTGACATCAATCACCAGTAGTACAATCTGGTAATACAATCAAGTCAAGAAGACTTATTTGGGTTTATATAATGCTGTAAAGTTGTTGATATTGTTTTAAGAAAATGAAATTGTAACTTTTCTGTAAAGTGTGGTTTATTATGTAAATGCATTTATTAACAATCCTGTGTCCAGCTTAACATGGAACTTTAGTTTCATATTTATTATTAATGGTTTGATTACAATAATTTAATAAGATTTCATGTTGACCACTGTGCACTATTAGCACATTTATGGAAGGCCAGCATACATAGTTAATAACCAAAAAAATAAGATGTTGCGTGTTTGTGTTGTTAAATGTCAACCTTTTAAATCAAATGTTTGTGAAATTGTTAACAGTTAAGCAGATATTTGATATCAATTTCTTACTTTGTATGTTTATGCATAATATTAGGTTCGGTCTTATTTATTATCCTTTTTCACTGGATCATTTTGGCGATTCTCCGGCTTTAATGGTGAGGTGCTCCTAATTTACACCTGGATAGAACCACCGACCTTCCGTAAGCTAGCCGGAAAGCTTCGTTATTTTGACATTTGGCTCAGATGAGATTCGGATTTACAGCACTGAAGGTCTTCATTTTCTATATGTCCTGTTTCGTGCATGCATTGTTAGCACTATAATCAGGTATATATTCGGATTAAAACTGTTCTAATGATATGAATATACATGTATTGAATGTATTACGTGTAAATGACAATTACCGCATTGACACCAAGTGAGTTTACTCCTAGTTATACTGTTGTCAAACATATTTACAGCGGAATATTAGAACAATATTTTTGTCTTTTTTTATGTATACACTATTTTGACGTTAAGATTTAAAATTTAATCTCCAAACATTTTAGCACTAAATACTAACAGTTTTATGTGATTTTTCAGATGTATATAAATAAAACGTCATAAAGGTCTGGTTGATGTATAAAATATATATAGCAATTCATGTTTGATGTACAAGGGAAATAACAACCAACCGTTCTAACAGACAACATTGGTCGAGTTGTTCAATGGCAGAAAAATATTTAACTTTATAATCATGTCTTGTAAAAATGTAACATCTCTATAATTAATCCGTAACTTTTTATTAAGATATCGACAACATGAAACATGAGTTTTTATGAGTATTATGACGGATATCATTTTGAATAATTGTTTTACATGTTTATTTCTTCATCTGGCTTATGTATCTTTCGTTTGATAGGTATGATTTTAGTAAAGTAACTCATGTGCACAATGCTTCAAAGCAATCCAAGACATACATGTATTTTAGCTATGTCTGGTTGTATAAATTGTTTATATTTTGTTCTACATACATGTTTTGATATATTTGTCATTCATGTTGTATTGTATTATGTGTTTGTCTTGCTCTTCATTCTTCACGTATTTTGAAGGAAATAAAATATTTTTTTAAAAGCCAATTTTAGTGTTGAAGTTCATTTTTAATGATAGTTTTGCATATGTTTTATCAACATGACAACAAGCTAAGTTAAAACTTAATGACGGTATGTTTCCACCGTGTGACTAGCAATATCATTAGATAGTTTTCTACATTACTAAAATCTAGGTGACAGATTATTAAAGTATGGCAGTGAATATATGCTCGAAACAAACTTAGATTGTTGAACTATTGATTAAAAGATGTGCATCACTATATTTCGAGCTCGTTTGCACAAGGTAGTACAGTCCCCGGAGACCTCCCGTGTGCAAACAAGGTCCACGGGGAAGGAAGTTTTATATCAATGTAAAGATGCATACTTGAAGTTTTCAAATATTTTGAGTAGACATGTGAAATAATGGTACGTTTTTTTGGATAAACAAATTGGTTTTCGTATGCATGTATTACATCAAAAATGGTATAACAACTTCGCACCCAGTTGGACCAGTATGAAATAAGCAATCTTATTAATTTGTTATACATTTTCTGGATTTTAAAGATGAAACCTTCGAAAAATGCATGTAAATGTAGTTAAATTACGGCATGGGGCTGAAACCTTCATCTATCGGCCCAGGCATAGGGGAGAAAATTAATATTTTAACATTTCAGTATATCCCGCCAGTTGTACCATTATTATTGGCACCACACACATACCATTATTGAGTCACGTATTTTCCAGGAGGGTAGGATAAATGAACATCGTATCACAGTTTCTAGTGAAGGGTTAAGTTATGATTATTGAGACACTGAATACTTGTTTTATAATTGATTTGATCTTTGCATTATTGCTTTGCTATTAAATGGTTCGGTTGCCGTGGCAACAAAGTGGCAAACTGCAAAACAAAAAACACTAGCTAGGTCGATGTTTTAGAATTCCGTTTAAAACATTTTAAAAAAACTCTATGCCATTATTAAAAGATCCAAATGTTATCCATATTACTGAAATTTAAGACGGAAACTGTCATTCTGATACTTTATCATGGGTTGCGGTAAGTGTCGCTTATCTTTTTTGTTATTTTACGTTTTAAAAGTTGCTAAGCTTTGTGTATTTCGTTTGTGTTCTCATACGGCTAAGTGTAATATTTAGCAATTTTGTTGGCCTCTATAATTATTTAAGTGCTTTCCATTGCAACAGTATTATTATGGAGTGAAACTGATTGTGATATAATTGATTCGCATTTTTTACGTTCACTAATGCACAGATCGAGAGGGTAATTGGCTACTTCATTTGCCAACGGATTGGTCTATAGTGTTGTAATTTGCCGTCTTTGCCCACGTGAACTACTTGCGATGGTGCTCAGTATACCTTGAAGATATGTAATTGCTTCCTGAAACCACATCTGGGTATTCCATGACTTCTGCAATGGTCATTGTGGTGTCAAACAAACAACAAGCATATTTAAGGCAGTAGGTGCAGATCAGAGTTTGGAGCGAACCGTCAAAAGAAGTAGAAAAGAAGCGGTGGAACATAAGAATAATTAGAAAGGAAGACATCATCACGGAATGGGAAATTATTTATCATCAAATGCTAGTCGTTTGTAATCTCCACCGACAAATTAACGAAACAAAACCATTCCTCCATGAACTAATTAACAATTCACGTGTTCACTGATGTTGGAGAGAAGAACATTTCTTATATGATTGAATGCATCCAGCTTAACGAAAATCCATTCAATGTCCACTATGACATTGTTACACACAAAAAGACATTGTGGTGAAATTCGAAAGAAATAAAACAGGATGTAACAGCTAATATCAGAAAGTGAACCACAGAGAACATTCGGCAATCTATGTGAGGCATTTTTGAAAATGATCATCGCTATTTGCAGCTAGGCATGTACGTATAATAGATTTTGTGTTTGAGTCTTACATTGTTAAAAAAGAAGTCAAAGACACAGAACGGCTAAGACGGTGCAACAAAATGAAACAGTACATATTGAAATAGAAGTAAAAAGTCTGGTTCAAAAGTGGACTTTAGACAAATTGAATGCAAATACAGAAAATAAGTTCTTTAATCTGCCCATATATTGACATATTGTGATATGAACAGTGAAGTTGGTACAAAACTTGCTGCCATTAAAACAAAACCTGATTGTCCGTATTTAGCTGATTTTGGCAGGCGTCTTGAAATCCAGTATTAAGAAAATGTAATTTTAAAAGCAGAAAATCTTCTCGTAAGCGTCATGAAGCATAATACGAACTGTGCAACAATGGATGAATTGAGGTACTATATGTCCCAAAAAGTCAAAATCGATTAAATTTAATTTTGAAAGTATTAATGAATATAAATATATCGATTTATGTGTTTACATGTACAAGTGTATAATTCATCAACAATAATTAATTATGTACAATATTGTATTGGCTATACAATTGAATGCTTATTTGATTAATCAATGTACAATATTGTATAGGCTACGTCAAATTACTACACATTCCGTACTTCTGAATGCATGAACTTCTCAATTCAGAATACTGAACCGTATTGTAAAGATCTTTTACCGTTCTGAAAACAAAACAATGCAAAACCCTGCAGCGAAGTATCAGTGTTTACACTTAGCGGTGACCATTCATTTTGTCGGTTTGTTCCCTCTTTGTACACTTTTAATCTCAGTATAATTGTCAGTTCTGAAGGTGGGAAGACACCAGCACATGATTAGTTAAATTAGCTTTGTTTATGTAATTACTTTGCCCACATAAATAAACATATATTCTATTACATAAAGTTGACAGTTGACCCATGTTAACACGAACTTTCTGGGACCGTTGAAATACTTCCGTGTTAACAAAAAAATCGACATAAACGTGCAAAGAGAATTTCAAATTCGTTAAAACTTTTGTGTGCCTCTTGAGAATAGTAGTTCTGTGTACGAATAAAGATGGCAATACTTTTAGGGTTAGTGGTAATTTAACAAGGGTATATTTCGATGTTTTTGCATTCAAATTGTATTAGATTACATTTTTGTATATTGCAATACATACTAGATTCAAATTGTATTAGATTACATTTTTGTATATTGCAATACATACTAGATTCAAATTGTATTAGATTACATTTTTGTATATTGCAATACATACTAGATTCAAATTACAAATTTATTTATTTTGAACAAAAAAAATCAAATTCATTTTTGTAGTATTATACAACTTTACATTGTACTAGAAAGAGTGTTCACATCAGCTATAATATGCAATTTTATACTTCGCAACGTATGTTTCGATGCATGCAGTATGTGATGTATTTGAATGTTAATAAATTTGTATTATCTTTTTATATTAAATGCAAAATCTAATGTATTTCGGAAGATGACAAAATTTCAATTAACATGTTTATCTATCCCCCGGATTTTATAAGACAAATAAAGTGATCTAAGTACGTAAACTCTGACTTTCTATGTATGATTAAGTTTAGTCTCATTGTAAGTCATGCGTATGTCTATTTATTTACAAACAACAGTAAATGTTGCTGAGTATAAGCAACTGATGTTTATACCAACACTTGCACCTTTTCAATTTAAAATGCATATACTGAAAACTTCCTAAAAGAAACTTCTAAAATCACAACATTCTTACTGGTCCTATGGGTGTCTGGTATTCGGAAGTTACACTGTACGACATAGATGTTTAGTTGATTAATATACAATATTGTTAGAGCTGATGTACATGTTTAGTTGATTGATGAACAATATTGTAATAGCTAGATATAGATGTTTAGTTAATTGATATTCAATATTGTAATAGCTACATATAGATGTTTATTTTATCAATATACAATATTGCAATAGCTACATATAGATGTTTAGTAATATTGTAATAGCTACATATAAAGTTTGGTTGAATGTGCTTGTCTTCGTCGAAAGGTAGATTTATTTTCAACAAGCATTTCTTAGAAAACGCTTTTACGATATATGCGCTTTAGATAGCGTTACACCAATAGAACGCTCGTATGTAATGGTTTATCAGGAAAAAAGAATATTTCGTATATGTATACACTAAGAAGGTATTATTTGTTAATCACATTTTCAATATGTATTTTGATTATTGTTTTGTGTCATTTGTATTTTTATGTCAGTCACTGATTTTTGGATAGGGCCAAAATGTGTCTGCCAGACGCATTTCTTTTTGCTGTTGCACTTTCTTGTCCCGACTTTGTTGTTATATGTTTTGTCTTTATAATACATGTTGTATAACATTATTAAAACGTAAAACCGTCACTTTTATAAATAAAATGATATTTTCACCATATGCTTGTAGTTGTTGTATATCTAAGCAAACCTTCATCGGTGGTATGTGTAATTTTGCGTATTTGTGCACTCGAGTGGTGAAGAAGATAAAAATTCGCAACTGACTTGCTTTTCCTGGTTAAAGATGAAGACACGACTTTAAACATGATACGTATTTTACTGTAAATAAATTTAAAAGATATTTAACGAAGACCCGGACGTATAGAGTTTACGAGGTGATATTTAAACATTTTAAAACTACCACAGAAAGTTCAGAATAAGGTAATTAAACTCATTATTGTTTACTTTTTTCTAATAAAATCAGTCGTACAGGTAATATCGATCTAAAGAGGAATTTAAGAACAATATGTATAAATTGTTCTTGTATGCTTGTGTTGTTATTTGTTGCGATAATTGCTATTTGTAACCGCGATCTTTAACAAGACTCGATTTATGTTACGCAAAATATCACATTAAATAAGAACTTAGTAAAATATTATAATCACACATAATTGCTTTTTACTACATGTATAAGTTATTGGACAATTATACGAATGCTATATTTAACATCATATGCGTTTTACTTTTGATTTAACATTTTAGGTCGAATATCTAATAAATGCGTGAACTGTTCTGTTTTTTCGCTTATCAGTTGAGCTACTAAAGTCTTATTACTTAAGGTAATTTAATTGGTTAAATTCATTATAATTCACTAAAACCATGTTTTATTGCTTTTAAACTATTAAGCATTCGTTCATCAGTTGGTTCAGTTATGCAAATATGGTGTTTTATTTCGATTACCAATACTACCGTCTTGAATATCGCATGTCGAGACCGAAAATAGTACCGCATGTCGATGTGGGCGGAGCTTATCGGGGATACCATCAGGGAACTACTGATTACCCGATTATCATTAGCAGATGGTATTTCAAGTCAGGTGTCATTGTTTACAAATCAATTAAAATGGGATTTTGAAAAATGTAAAAGGAAAATGAATACGCATTGGAAACATTCCTGAATCACTTAGTACGTAGTCATAATATGAATATAAAACAACATTTAAATAACATTTGCAAGCAAATATATGGATATTTTCAACGCATTGAACTTTTTTAAACAAGATAATTCTGCACCGTGTAATAGTATTGAAGAACTTTCAATTGGTATCAGAAAATTTGAACAAAGTTTTGCAATCAATTACAAAATTAATATATTGCAATATTTCTTTGGCTTTCGTGGACATTGCTTCCACTATATCAAATATAGATAATCTACCTGAAAAATATAATACAACATAGGTAAAACCATTTTAAACCTCTACTTGACCATTACAATAAGTCCTCTATTGTTTTCTTGCTAGCTGACCACCTTTTTGAAAACTATTTTTGTTTTTGCATTATTAATAGCTTACTTTGATCACAAATCTGTTTTAAAGCATTTAATTGTCTTTGTAGACCGACAACTATATCAGAAAGAAGAGCATTGTCTTCCGCGAGCATTATTAAGAATATTTCTGCGATATCAGAAAAGAGTTCTATACCTCTAATATTATGTTCACATGGCAATGAATATAGCACATTTATGTCATTGAAAACAAAATCGGACTTAAGTTACAACCCTGTCTTACACCAACCGAACATTCGAATATGCCAGTTTTAACCTAAGTTTATTTTAACAAAATCTTTTATAGATGAATATACGGACCATATAGTTTGGTAAAATTTACCATTAATGCCATTATTTTTCAATATGCATGTATTAAACAGATCTATTGACTGTATCACATATATAGTTCACATTTATATAAATCAAAACAGGCGTTATGTTGCTATACTTTGTTCTGTACAACATTTTGCATTCTGCGTCAATATAAATGTGAAACGCAATAAGTATTTTACAGAACGAAGAACAATACACAATAACACAAAACTTGACTATTTATTTCTACCGAATATACGTATCTCATATATGACAAAACATGAGTATGTGCAGTGCTCCTACAGGAGATCACAGAAGCTCCTTTGCTCTTTCCTACAATCAAGCAATACATAAAAGGAGTGAACATGAAAGGTGTAATGAATATGGCCAAGAATGAAAGGAGTAACGAATGAAATGTGGGGTGAAATGAGTAACGAGTGGACCGTGTATATATATACATGGAGCATAAACGCAAATTCGTTACAAAGCATAATATAATACTGTATTTTTATTCAAGGATGTCAAAAATAAAGGATGACAATGAAAAGAAGGATAAACAACTTAAAGCTTTACAAGGTGAGCTACATGGATCAGAACAAAAACACAGACATCAGAAAACAGATTACGACATGCAAGTGAAAGAAATGAACGATACCAAATCAGATATGAAAGTAAGACAGCAATTCGATAAACTAAATGAAGAAGTAGAAAAGGACCAGCAAAACCAACAACACCGTTCTCATGACACAGAAATTGAAATTGATCAAGATAAATTACAGTAAGTATAATAGCAGTGCATCCTTCTAAATTATTTGCACGAGCTATAATACACTCCCTCAAAGTAATTTGAATATACATGTAATACAATTCAACAATAAAGCACGGCTTTTTGGAATTTCCGCACGAGCTAATTTAAACCTGACTTTTTATGAACGGTTTTTAAAATTGGCATAATCCATAAACGAATCAAAATGAAATGTATCGTTCACACGATAGTTATGTTGCATGAAATTCTGTTCCTTTGATCTAAACAAACACAATGACATTATTCCTCACTCAGTAACTAATAAAACCTAAAACAATATGGTTTAATAAACAATCCTTCGTTTCGATAGTTCAGTATACATTAAAGATTGCAGAAACCTTCCTAAACATATCAGGCCGAGGACAACGAGGTTAGCGACTTGCGGGAACAAACGTATAATCAATTTAGTTTGAAGTCAGACGAACAGGAAACGACAATCCAAAGCATAAAACTGACATATCTAGCAAACAGAAGGTCACTCATGAACAACGCGTACAAGACCTTCTGAAAGACCACGGGTGCTTGAAAGAAGGTCTGTTCAAAGAGAAAGAGTCATTTGAAAAGGAATTTGCTAGAATGTCGTCCAACATACAAACCTTTCCAAAACGAGAACATGACGCGACTCAGAAACGGTATAAATAAAGGCACATTAGCCTTTTGAATTCAATAATTCAGAACAATAGATTAAAGGATAGTAAAATGTAAGAAATACATTTTATTTGCTCTGAACCAATATTAACATAATGCCTTTCATTAGCCACTTCTCGTAACCTTTTTTATTTTATACAATATTATTGAAACAGTACTGTGCTACATTTCTATATGAACTTCGTGGTTAAAAAGAAATTGATATCAACATGGACATCTGAATAACTAAAGATTACATAGATCCTTTAAATAATCGTGTTTCTTTTTATTAAATTACTTTCATTTAATCACTACTAGTTAAGTATTGTCAGACAATAGTTGATATCATAATAAGGCAATATTGAACAAAAATGTCATTTCAATATGATTATTAGTCAGTGTATGTATTTTTACTTTTATTGTCTTTGCAATGTTACTCAAATGTTATAAATTCATAGATTCATGTAATATATAACTTTAATATGGAAACTTTTAAAGGGTTAGATCAACAAATAAATATTAATATCATAGTTTCATAACTTTTTAGCTTTCTACAGTGCATGTGTGTTCTTAATTTGTTATCCTCTTTGTTATTCCTTTGTTTCAATGAGTTATTTTGATGATTTTATAGATTGCAGAAACTTTCGGAAGTATATCCAACGAAGGACGATGAGGTTGTCGACTTGCAATATAAGCTGGCTGATGTAGAACAATCACTTAAGCAAAGTACATTGTACGCAGACGAACAAATCAAATCCGTGGAAAATAAGATATCAACACACCAGCAAACTATCACTGAATTAGAGCAACGCATACAAGTCCTTCTGAAGGAAAACAGAGATATAAACGAAGATCTTTCTACACAAAAGCAGTTATATGAACAGACATCTACAGTAATGTTGTCTGAACTTCGAAACCACCATAGTCTTCAACAGGAACTAAATGAAACTAGATCAAGGTTCGTAATATATATTATATATGATATATTCAATGTTTACTTATTTCTACGGTTGAATTTTATTGAATTATTACGGAAATTATTAAAATGTACACGAATAGCAGTCGTATTTCATCAATGTTTATTAGATGTTGTAAATGAATATTATGTGAATGAGATTGTTAATTGTTGAGAAAGATCAAAATCATTCTCGTTTTGTTTGTTTGATTTATCTAAAAACAGGAGTGCTTTTATCAAACTTCTGACTAAATAATGACGCTTAACCGGACAAATTAAACAAATGTTTATGTTATACCAGTTAGATAGGTGAAATGAGTGTTGATGTTTATTGAATAGAAATTCTTGCATTGTAAAATAATGCGTTTCTCCGGTAGCAAAGTAAACCTGCAAAATGAGTGCGACACTTTGAGAAACACGCTGGTCGACATGAAAGTGAAACTTCTTCAAACTGAGCATAAGAATATGGTCATGGATACAAAGTCTAATAAAGAAATATCAAGATTATTAAAGGATAAAAGCGAATTGGAGCAACTTGTAGAAAAACTTTATGATGATAATATTGTACTGAAGAGGGATATTGACCAACGAAATCAAACTTTTGAGACAAAGTCGACGGAGAGCTCCAGACAACTAGAATACATCAAACAAAATTATCAAAAGAGTAAAGAGGAACTCGATGACACAAAAGCTAGGTAGGATTTCAATTCTTTCGCCACGAATATACATGAATATGTGAAGACATGAGTTAATAAACATTATATGCACACAAACAGGTACTTGTATTTGCATTGCCTGATAAGCATATAAATGTAATATTTTTTATAAGCGTTTACTAGGTTAATCGGACTAGTTATACGATTCTGTTGTATAAGGCTGATATGTATATTTGTAAGAAATTCAATTTGTATCTTTATTCTTCCTATACTTGCATTCATGTACTAGCAATATAAATGTATGAATATAATAAAATGACTTATCAACCAATGAATTTATCAATATTAGAGTTTCTGACCTTTCTTATCTATTGTTCTCTTAATTATTCCTAGTTTAAATGGTTTAATTTGATATTTATTCAAAATTGTGTATCTATAGATTGCAAAACCTTTCGGAAGAATATCAAGCGAAGGACGACGAGGTTGTCGACTTGCAAAATAAGCTGGCTGATGTGGAACAATCACTCAAGAAGTGTCCATTGAAAGCAGACGAACAAATTAAGTCCATGGAAAATGAGATATCTCGACACCAGCAAACTGTCAATGAACTAAGGCAACGCTTACAAGTCCTTCTGAAGGAAAACAGAGATATAAACGAAGATCTATCTACACAAAAGCAGTTATTTGAAATGAAATCTCAAAAAATGTTGGCTGAACTTCGAAACACTCTGGACCTAGAAACTAGCGCAAGGTTCGTAATATATACTTGACCAATTCTATGTACCCCATTTCTATGGTTGAACGTTTAGTTATATACGGTATTTAAATGAGAAAACCGTAAATATGTTCACGAATAACAATCGTTTTCCACTAATATTAACATCACAATAATACCGCATATTTAAAGGTTAAACCACTTTAGTTAGAAATAAAATAATGTGAAATCTTAGTTATCTGAATGAGATTGCTCTCCATTTTATTTGATGAGAATTAATGAGATATTACAGAAAATAGCGAATAAACTGTTACTTGAAACGAGCCTTTGTTTACAAATTCAGTCCCAAATATACCATGGAAAGTCACGTGGTATAGGCACTGTGTTTATATTATTTCATTCAGCACAGTACCAATATTATACAGATTTCTGTTTTTAGACAGCGTAAATACTCAGAAGAAATTGTTGACAAAGATAATGAAATAGCTACTTTAAGATATAAACTGATGGATAAAGAGAAAGTGCTTCAGTTAACAAACGGAACAGCAAGCAAAAAGATCGACAGTTTAGAAAAAGAAAAATCTAACCTGACCTCAGAATACCACATGAAAGTGTCCAGACTTGAGCAAACTAGAAGTGAACTGGAAAAACGAGTAGAAGATCTTTCTTCTGAAAATGAAGAACTTATAAAGGAAGTTTACAGACGGAGGGAAAAGGAAAAGGAGTTACCGGACACTTATGCTAAGTACTTGTTCACTTTACATCTGTCTGAAAATTAACTTATTTGATTTTTGTTTTTGTAACAGGAGACAAACTTTACTGACTTCTTACAACCCAGCTTCGATTAGGATTCTTATTTACTACTAGTATCAGAATTAAAAACAACCAATGAATAGTTTGTTTTATCATTTAGCTTTTACTTTAGATTTGTTTACATGTTTTAATCATTAAAACAAAGTTTTAGTGTATCAAATGGTAACAAAACATATGTAAAACAACCAACCTTAGTTACAATTTTTTAGGTAAGAACCTAAATATTTGAACTGGCAGAAGTTACCTCTGTTTCTATATGAATTGGCAAAATAATACACAAATGTTGAGCTTCATACAGGATTTGATTCCCGCCAAATACCATGAAAAACATGAATCTTGAGAATGTGTGAAAAATGGTTTAAAGTCTACATTGGAGACCCTTAGCATACAAAAATGTTTGAAACAATACATAGTGTCAAACTGACTTAAAACAATAAAATCGTATCTGTAGTTGTAGAATATATAATGGTACTAATTAATATAATATTTACAGTAGGTTTTATATTAATGTTAGACGAGTACCAATCCTTCCCAAAAACATTAGCCAGCAACACCTCATTAAACTATTGTTTATTTAGAGACATGGATGGACTACTGAGACATTAATTTCTATCATGCTAATACAAGTGGAATATAAAACACAACACACAGATATTGAATTTAAGGTAGTAATGACTGTGTAGAACTGAGAAATACAAGCATAATGTTTAAGGTGGTTTGATTGGAAAACATTCAATACATGTAGAGTAATTCCTGCCATATTTACACCACGCCGTACCCTAGTCATCAACTGCGAACGTGTATTCTTTGATTAACCTCACAGTAATACCGCATTTTGAAAGGTTTATTCAATTAAGTTGTCTTTAAGAGCAGTCAGAAGTCGACGCACGAGACATTGTACAATTACTCGGTTATTTTCTACAATAGCTGCATTAAGTGTTAGTTGAACACTGATCTATATTACAAATAATGTGCCACATTTGTGCATTGAAATAGTGAAAAATATGCCTATAAACATGTTTGAATATTTGTGTGGTATGAATATACGAACTGACGAAAATAAAGGTATGAAATATTAAATATTTGTTTTATCAGGTATTCGGCTGAAGGAGAAAGTTTCCAAAGTAAAATTACTGTTTTGCAACTTGAATTAGAAACTGCACAAAAAGAACTACGACAAAAGAAATACGAAGCCAAAGAAAGAATTCAAATTTTGAAAAGCGAAAAAATTGACTTTGATGCTCAGTTCAGCGAGAAATTGTCTAAATTAAGGCATGATAAAAATGATTTGGAAAGACGCATCGAACAATTTACACACGATAATGATCAACTTAAAGAAGATATGGCGGAACAGAGAATTATATTTGACAAGACGTCAGCAGAATCCGAACAAACTATTCACAAATATAAAGATGAACTTATTGATGCTAATAGTAGGTTAGTAATTCTATTTACTTTTATATCATGTCATCTATCTGTAACTGTTTCCACAGCTCATAATGATTAGTGTAACACGTGCTTATTTTCTGTCTGACGTTGGTATACAAAGTTAGATATGTAGCTTATTGTTTTAGTGAGAATATTAAATTGCCTTGAAAGATATTACGATAATTACTATGTTTAACACATTTGTGAGGGCTCTTTCACATTACCGATTGCGCCAGCACCTTGTCGATGGCTCAATCGCATTTTACAAAATGTGAGTATTTCGTTTTAAATCGAGCTCTGTGAACAATTTTTCTGTGTGTTGAGGCAAAGTGGAGGTTTGGACAATGTTGCATGCAAGATTAAATGGGCCAGCATACACTTCACGGAAGATGTGTTTCCTCGTAAAAACATACATGAGTTGATAACTGGTAAAAGCTCTAGCAACGTCATTTTGGTGTTTATCCTGTCCTAATTGCATGCAAAATGACGAAAACAATGTTCTATGCGGCATAGCATTCTTCGGCTTTGAAACAAAATCAAGGATGTTCTGTAAAAACGGACATTTTTGTAAATTGTGCTTACCTGTTTTGACTCCGTTTTGCTCGGCTGCTCTATTTCGGAAGTGTCGATTGTTATATTAAACAGACAACAAACATGTGAAAGAGCCACCGTTTAGTAGGACTGGACCTGTGCCTTAGAATTCTGATACTTGTTTTCATTTTTAATCTATGGCGTATTACATACTAAACAGCAGGATTCAGGGTACGGAAATTCTAAGTCAAGTGTCTAACGAACGAAGGACAATATAAAAAATCTGTGGCACGGTTCCCTACATTATACATTTATAGTTATTTTACATTTTACGCAGCATATTATGGTATATCAATATATATATATATGTTTTTAGACAGTGACTAACGTATTCGTACGCATGTTTGAGAAATACATCTCGTACATATTTATGAACTTCTGGCAAGTATAATTCTGCCCCAAGAAGTGTCAGATAGAACTTATTAGGGGTATTTACAAGTAGTTCAATTGCAAGACTGATGCTCATAACAGTAACATCCGAGAAAAACATCCATTGTTCGAATGTTGTTCTCCACAGTTACCTGAAGAGTGTATGCTAATGTATTTAGTAGGTAAATCACATTTTATACAACGTTGGTCTATATCATCCGGTAGTTTGAATAATAATTTTGGTATGAGTAGTCTTATATGAATTTTCAGTTTACACTAGGTATATGACTGCCTTAGAGATAGACGGATGTATCAATCTAAAATATATGTAGTCTTCGCCGGATATTATTCGTTGTGTCCATGAAGTTGTTCCTCGGTCCGTTACGAGTTGTTTCACTGTTTTCACTGTTGTTTTCCACTGTTGTCTTTTTGGTAATGATTCAGGGTGCACCAAGAGTCTTTGATAAAGTTTCGTAAATCTGAAGTTCACAATATATTGCAGATATTAGGGATAAATCCAAGCTGAACCTTTCAATCTTGTATAAACTGAAAATATCTGTGTAGAAATATGTTTCTAGTTACACATTTTGAATGAAGACTTAGAATTTGGTGCAGAAATAGTAATTTTCTAATAATAACAGAGGATTAGAAATTGGTCAACCCTAACATTGATTATCACATATCTGACCTAGTTCGAACATTCCATTTAATGTATATCAGAATGTGTTACATTGTTCCACAATTTGCTGCCGAACAGTATTATACGAGGGGTGATCCAGAAATAACCGGACAGTCTTTGAAATTTTTATACGTCATATTATTTCCATGAACTTTTGTGTAATTACGCATCCATCCTAATAAAACATTAAACGAAACTGAAACATTTCTGGAAAGAGATATGATAATCTTGATATCGAGCTGGCAAGAAATAAAGAGATTTAAACCCCTCATGCAATCATTTGGGACAATTTGGGGTATAAAAAGATATTACAATACTATTTATACACGTACGAGATAGTTACAATTACGTGTGGCAAAACTTATATAAAAAACTAAGCAATATTTCATCTCATTTATCAAATTCTCGAAAATTGTTAACATTAAAGAATATCACTTGGTCTTGTTGATTTTCACATCACAGCATCATTTTAGTCCTGAGTATATTGATGAACATATAACATTTCAAACAAAAGTGAATATAAGGTATGTTCATCTACAAACATAACTTAGTAACACCTAATTATAACACAAATTACATAAAGATATGTCTCATTTATATCTTCGAATTGTGGAACATTATGCCGAGTAAAGTACGTTCAAACTCTACAATATTATTTTCTGAGAATGCTCTAAATATAGGTGCATAATACGCACAAGGGCTAATATATCTACTTATTAAACAAAATGGTTAGTAATTTTTAATTTGTGTTTGTCAATATTTATGATCTATGATGCTATTATTCTATTTTCATTTTTTGCATTTAATTTATTGGTTTTGAATGCCTTGTTTTAATTTATGACCCCCATATGTGTTTGTATATAAAAAAATATGACTACATTTTACTACTGCATAATAAAGACTTATCATTATTAATAATGATATATTTGACAGGATTGAATTTTTGGAAAAGGAAAACTCAATCCTGACTTCAGAGTACACAAGGGACGTAATGAAACTAAAACAAGAAGAAAATGATCATCAAAGCCTCGTAGAATCCTTGACTTCTGAAAGAGAGAACCTGCAAAAGGAACTAAGTGACACAGAAATAAAGTAATTATTCCTGTTTAACCAAAATGTATGATTCATAAGAGAAAAGATACGTTTGAGATTAAGAATACGATACGTTCCTAAACGATACGTTATTAATAAACACTGTAAAGAATCGCTGCATACTACTTTAGTTTCACTTACTAAATTGTTACAACGGTACTTCTCAAACAAGTGTATTTATATACACGGAAGCCAGCGTATCAGTATGTCTGTTTAGTATTATGATTTTGCAGCTATTGTATCAAAATCAGAACAACGTAAATTTCTGTCGATTTCACACACATGATGTTTCATACTGATTACTTAAGATAGACAAAACTAAGGTCTTGGAATGCGTGTAATAAGGTCATCAGACAGCAAACACAATATTGGCTATATTAATGTATTATAATTTGTAGGGCAATATATTCATTTGTGTATTAATCATATTTCAATTAGTCGATATAGTGGACGCGCATAAAAAAGCAAACGACATTATATTGATATGTATTGTCTGAAAGATATACATTGCTTGAAAGATATGCATGCTCTGTTATTATAAAAAAAGGTTGCAGAAATTCTGTGATGAAGAAGTTATAAAGAACTATGAGATTGTGAACTTACGAGCGAGATTGGCAATTTTAGAGAATGAATTGCAACAACAGAATCAGGAAGCAAATGAGCACAAGTTAGAAGTATCGAGAATTAAGGAGACTAGACGCGTCATGGAAAAAAGTGTAGAAACACTTTACAAAGAACGCGGAAGATTACAGCAAAAGCTAGACAAGAGAGCTGACAAAGAAAAGCAGCTTATGGACACAATAACGAAGTATAAGATTTGCTTTTTATTTATGATATTAATGCGCTTCAGTTATATTGTATTTGAAATCCTGTATTTGCCTATATATAAAACCTGGGTATATACAAACTTACTCTCAAAACATATACCTTGTATACCTATATTTATCACGGGCTAGCTATTCAGAATAAATTGTAAATACTGTACATGTATATATACTCTATTGTTAATTTAGTAGCTAAACTTTGATGGGTACTCATTTATTAACAAGTGTCATTATCCAAATGTAGTGATTACGATTTATCTATCAGTCAGCGACAGCAGATGGATAATTCTAATGCTGACCATGAAGCTGGAATTGTAAAACTCAAACAACAAAGGCAGGATCTAGAAACATACGTTACAAACATTGAACAAGAATACAATAGAATGGAAGGAGATATACAAAGACTTACGATGCAACAGGAAAGAGAGGAAAAGGACAGACATTCACCTGACGATTACGAAGCAATGCAAACTAGGCTACGTCATATAGAAGCAGTATTAAAGGAGACTGAATTTGAACTAAGAGATACTAAAACAAGGCTAGTAAGATTTTAAATACATGATGTCAATGAACTAATTTTATTTAATATTGCAAGTACCGTCTTCCTCGAAAGTGTAAAGTAATGTTCAGGGAACTATATTGCCATATTGTAACTATTATTAAAAGTGCGTCCATTTTTATTTTGAACATGTTATTATTTCTATCATACGAAAACGAACATTTTATAGAAAATATCATTCATTTATTATGAATATTAAACGACCAATCATTTTGTATTTAACTATACTAATACCATATTGTCCATTTAGACTACATGAACTGAAGAAAAAGAAACGGAATGTTGAACTGGACAATAAAACTTTAAAATTTAAGCTAAAAGAAAAACACATGAAACACGACCATAGTGGTGACAGATTAAACTCCGTAGAGAAGGTAAAGAAATACATGAACTGTCATGATGATCACGCACCTTATCAAAAGCAGAAAAACGTTTCAAAATTGGTTAAGAAATTTGAAGACGAAGGTCTTCGGGCATCCTCTGAAGATTTTCTCCAAACCAAAGAAACAAACATGAGTTATGGCAAGGAGTAAGTATACAGTATCTATGAATAAAGATATTTTTTTATACATCACTGTATGATGCTAATACATGATGATACAATATTAGTTGCATCACCCATATCAATCGACATTTCTTAATAAACTTATTTCTTGTCAAGCATGTGGTTTCGTGGATATTTTGCCATATACACTCAAAGTGACGCGCCCCAAATCTGACCTTAACATAAGGTGTGGAAGCTGACAGGAGATAGTGAATGTACATAGTATGTACGAAGTGGTTTGTAACTAACTAAGCCATCTCTTTACCGGGCATGAATCAATTTTATCGATACATTGCTTCAAATTCAGTACAATGTCAAATAATGTGATACGAAGAACATTTAAGCCCGATTTATTAAAATTGCTTTCTTTTACATTATGTAATTCTTTAAAGTGGATTGTATTGTTTTTGTTGCGGGAAATCAACGTTCATGAATGCGCTATGAAATTAATTCCGTACATGGACGCCATGGATTATCTCATCTGTATTATTATCATTATTATACCATACTTATATAGCGCTTTTTCCATAGAAAAATAACGTTCAAAAGCGCTTTACAAATTTACGTATAACATATATAAACATATTACGGTACATTAAAACAGATTACAGTATGTTAAAAGCATAGATATTATGTACATTAATTAAAACGACAAGCTCCAGTAGACCTGCAAAAAGTAGTAGGTTTTTAGTTGTCTCTTGAAACTTTGAAGTGTCTAACACTTGATGGCAATGAGTTCCACAATGTAGGCGTAGATGATTCAAAGCACCTGTCACGTAGATTACGTGTTGGTCTGTAAATTTCTAGTATGTCTTTGATATACACAGGTGATTGGCCATCAAGAGCTTTATATGTACGTGTAAGAATTTTGTAGTTCACTCTATATTGGATGGGAAGCCAATGGAGATCTTTTAATATTTGTGTGATGTGGCTAACCTTGATGTTTAGGTTATAATGCGGGCGGTGGTATCTTTAACAGTTTGTAGTTTGTTAATCGTGTATTGTGGGACTCCGTAAAGAAGCGCGTTGCAATAGTCAAGTCGCGATGTAACTAAAGCGTTAACTAAATATTTTGTGGCGTCTCTGTTAATATATTGTCTAATGCGACCTATTTGCCGTAACTGAGCGTAAGCGGATCTGCACACAGAATTAACATGTTGCTCTATGTTCATTTTGGAGTCTAAGAATGCACCTAGATTTCTACTACTAGTTGACTGTGTTATTTGTGACTTTTACTGTAATATTTGAAACTGCTTTTGAGTTACGTTCTGATGTGAAAACAGTTCGGTTTTTTCTGAATTTAGTTTCAACATGTTGCTGTTCATCCAGATAATAATTTCATTCACTTCACAGTTAGTCACACGATGAATTTATCTTCGATGGTTTCGTTGTTTGTTGGTAAATGCATATACAGTTGAGAGGCATCCGCATAAAAATGTGTGTCCAAACCATGTTTACGACAAATAGCACCAACTGGCTTTGTGTACATAGTATTTCGGGCCTAGAACCGACCCTTGTGGCACACTGTATGTCATATGCACCGGTTTCGACAGCTCTTCATTTATACACTGGTATCATTTTACGAGTACTTATCCGGATCAAGCATCACTCTTTTTCAGCAAAGTATTACTGACCCAGAGTTGGATCTCAATTACCCCCGTTAAGGTTTATCAAGTATAGAGTGCATGCGATGGGTGCATACAATCATTGCTAATAAAATGTTAAAATAAACTTAGCATTTTACAATAAGCTAGTCAAATTTTCTGAAATAGGATGTTGTAAATCCATTCTAAAATGTATTTAATGGCAATATGATATCATATTTTCGCAATTAGAATTACGCAGCCAGTGTGTTATAATAGCATACGTCGGTAAAAAACACCTACAAGTAAGTTGGTACTAAGATTAATCAGTCATTTCTTTATTGATTGAAGTATATTTATTTTTAGATTTAGGAAAGACACACAACAGTCCGAAATAAGTCCTCCGAAGGAAGTCAAATTAAGCGACATTTATCGCCCAACAAATCTTGCCGGTCGATTTAAGGAACTGTTTGAACAAGAATGGGTTGAAGCCTTCGAAATTATTCAGGAAAATACTGGAGAGGATGAACCACAAGTCGTGAACATTTTACTTACGATTCTTACTGTGAGTAATAGTATTCTCGGATGATGATAGCTTATAAATATAATGAAGGATATTATTCTTACAGTTTTGATTTCTATAAGTCTCCTTAATTTACCTGAAAGTTACAATAACCACTTCGGTGTAACATGTTGTGTGATGAACAAGTCGGAATAGATATTTAACTATCATGATCCGATTTTCCATGGGAGATCTATTATTTGGCTTAAATTATGAATCATTGTTTACTGCAGAGAATCAAGCAATTCTGTGACAGTGAAAGCAATCAAGAACTTGATGATATTCAGAAAGTCATAACACAATCCGATAAAGTGGTAAGTAAATCAGATAAGATATATCAACATGTTTAAGCGGTCTTTCGTCTTTTTACATGATTTTATGTTCTTATATACCTGTTTTGGGTTGTAATAGTTTGTGGCGCCTTTGTTGTCTGTATGCTAAGTTATAATTCTTTGCGTGAGACTTTTCCTTGGAATATATTTGGTTTTCTAAAAACCTGATAAAGATTTTGTTTTCTGATATGGGACCACATTATGGGCTACATATTTTAACACGATAGATAATTTCTAAAAAAAACATACATTTCAGCCAGGACTGCACTGTTTAAATGAAACGATGATCATTTTGTTTAATTGTCAAAATTTCTGATCATGCGTTTAAAACAATTGTTAAGTACTACATGTGTAGGATATACTTTCAAGTGAATCATACGGCAAAACATCAGCGAAATATTTGAGTACAACTACTCATACAACTCTAGGTATTTATACTTGTGTTAACTGTTTATTTAACAGAGACAAAGGGGCATGCCTGACTATGTGTCTGATAACAGCGATGACTGTTGGAAAGCTTCGTTAGATGAAAACAATAAGGAAATGTTCAAGGTACAATTACTATGTGTCCAAATATATTTGTGACAATTGTCTGTCAGTTTTGAACAGTTTTAATCAGTATTCCTTTCTAATTTTTACCTTTGTGACTAGAGCATTACTTTCTATCACGTCGGTCCAGTTTTAAACCTCAAAGTAGCCAATGTTATGGATAGGAATGGAATTGGAGAGTCAATATAACTATGTTAACTTAATTGACAACAGTCTGGTAGTCCTGTCTTTTAGGGAATTAAATTCAATTTCCATATGAAATGCATGCGAGCGACAGATTACCCTGTCTTCTAACTCTCGTTATTAACAAATTTATAACCGCTAACAATTTGGTGCGTACATAATATTGTTTCAGAAATATCAAACAGTGTTGAAGAATGGTGCAGCTGAATATGTAGAGTATGAACAAATGGTTGAGGACTACTCAAAGAAGTGCTTAGAAACTAGCTGGTTAATGGCAGTATGTACAAAATGGAGTCATTATCGAATATATGTCTTAATTTTAATAGAATGAACAATAAGTAAGGACGTACGGCTCTTTTTCAGTTGAAATATGAACTAAGCATCTGAACATGAACTTAACAACAATCTCTCTCCCTTGCTCACAATGTATATGGCCACAATGTCTCGGCTAAGTTCGATTATGGGCGAAATCGGACAATAACTTATTTATGAGTTATGGGCCCTTGAATTACAAAATTTGCTATATTTAGCTTGTTTACACTCTAGCGCCTTCATTTATTCACCAATCCTAATCATATTTTCAGTAAATGTGTATAACCAACAGATCTTGGACAAGTTCGATTATGGGCGGAATCGGACCTAAACTTCAAGAGTTATGGACCATTGACTTTGAAAATTAGCTATATTTTAGCTTGTTTACACTCTAGCGCCTTCATTTATTCACCGATCCTAATAATATTTACAATGAATGTATATGACCTTATGGTTTTGAACAAGTTCAGTTATGGGTGGAAACGGACCACAACTTCAAGAGTTATGGGCCATTTGAATAGAAAATTTGCTACGTTTTAGCTTGTTTAACAGTATTATAACTTCATTGTTGGTTTTGATATCAAAATCTACGTAAAAATGAGTTTTACGAGATGGAAACTATATTACCTGGTCATTAATTATTGTACCTTTATTCTCAGGTGAGCGATAAAGGGCCATCGTGGCCCTCTTGTTAATCTTAACTTCTATGAACAAAAATATTTCATTCGTTTCAGAATCAGGTAACCAATCGTGTTTGCTCCTGAACCGACATCCGGTTCTACATTTTCCTCTGATGAATACAACACCACGTATACTGAGAGCGGTACCACGGTTGACTACCTTGTTTGGCCAGCTTTGTTGTTGGGCGAATATGGTCCTGTGCTTTCCAAAGGGGTGGTTGAATCCAGTGAATCTACGGAAGGCGATCAAGTTGATGGGAGTAAAAGAAGAAAGAAAACAATTTAGTTGTTCATATATGTACCATTATATGCGTCGTTGCATCGTGATGTATCTGTAAAAGATAATCGCATTATTATCATTCCATATTTGTTACTGGGATTTTCTTAATGTGTTTTATTTCTAGGAATCCATTTAGACCCATATCTTTTCACGTTTGAATAAACGATCAGATACTCTTCAGAAGGGATAACGTAAATTCACATTGTTTGAAAAGTGCGATCTTTTATTTGTTTAATTTCTGGGAGATTTGTGTTGAAGAGTTCCTTACCAATAGTATATGTGGATCCAAACTCAGGCGTCATCTACTGACATCAAGTACCTGTAGTACAATCAGGTAATACAGTTTAGTCAAGAAAAGCTACTTGGGTATTATCATCCTGTAATTGTTTTGTAGATTTTTGGTTTTTTTTTAGATTTTATAAAAAAAATCACATTTCAGTTTTAAATGTAGTTATTAAATTAAATAAATGTATTTTTAAGGTTTGCTTTGTATTATCAATTTTTTTAGATTGGTTTTTTTAGAAAATCACATTGTAATTCTGTAAATATGCATATATAATTATATATATTTTTTTAATCCTGCTGCTAGCTTTATATGGAATCAGCTCTGGTTTCTTATTTCTATATTTATTACTATTTAGCACTTTTAGTAAATCAAGACTGACACATACATTTGTTAAAATATGTAGACAAAACTTAAGATTTTGCATGTTCGCGTGGAATCAATTACTTGTACAATTATTGACAGTTAAGCAGTTATTTTATATCAATATCTTAAAATGTACATAGTGTCGTATCAATTAATTAATATCATCTGATTAATTATTATTATATACATGTATTCCCTGTATTGTTTTCTGAATAGTTTTGAGCACTATTCTCACCAATATTAGTACTTAATGTTTTCTATGTATGTATGTATCAGATTCATTAAACGGACGCACTAATTCATTTCATACAGTCTGTACTCTTTTATACGTCAGTATAAATTCTACATTCAGATGCATTTGTTTCATAAGGGTCTATATTTTCCATTCTCTTATTTCGCTGAAATATATATTTGTATGTATGTATAACTTTGATACAATATGAGAAATAAACGCACCATTGGTAGTATTTGATTTGTTATATAAAATTCTGTAATCTTTTCTTCGTCGGTATAATAACTAGTTTCTGATTCTTTGCTTCATTGTGGTCGATATTCTTTATTCTCATATTTTATATTGTCAAATGTTGACTTTCCGGCTTTAACGATGAGTGTTACCCCAAGTGTACACCTGGATAGAACAACCGACCTCCTGTGAGCTAGCTTGGTAGCTTCCTTAGACGTGAAATTTGGTTCCTGGTCCGATTCAGACTCGCATCCATGTTTGAAGTACAAGGGAAATAACAAAACTATCTGTTCTGACTGACAACGTCGGTAGAGTTGTTCCATGTAATGTTATATCTTGTTACCTCTTCATAGTTTGGAGATGGATTTTTCAAATACTTTTTTTATAATTATTTTTGTTAATTGTCGCTTTGATTGGTTATGACGTATACATATAATTAATAAATCACTATAGGAGAAATGTTTCTACATTTTGTATTTGATTATATACTAGTAACCATTCAACTAAAGTCCCACACGGCGAAAACTATCGTTTGTGCTATATATTACTGAAAGAACAAGGAATTTGCTTATCTTTTAAATTCTTATTTTAAACTGACAAAACTCCAGAATGACGTTATAAAATTCAGATAATGCAACCTTGCTAATTTCGATTTTAGTTTAGCTATTCTTGAAATAATTCAAAGTAATCCCTGTCGTATGCTTCAGCGTAATTTTTGTATCGGCAAAATGTTACCACTGGATGGATTTGCGAAAATGCATAACAATAATTCGTAAAGCACTAGCAATACTACAAAGCCAGCCATCAAAATTCCTCTCAGTGCTTTGATATTATAAATGTAACTTGAGCTCTCAATATTAATTCAACATTACACAGCTCTGTCCGTATCGTTTATATCAAAGGTAATTACTTTTTAACAGAAATGATTTACTGTATGTGTCAAACGATTGTAAAAGAAATTCATTTTTAAAGTACACAATGATTTCAATACAAGTTACCACAGTAAACTTTATTTTAATTATGTCTTTCAACTTAACCATTTCTAAAAAATATTCTACTGAAAAAAATAGGTCGCTTTCGTTGTATAAAGAACGTTAGCAGTGTACGTTAGGTAATATGAACTGTTTTATACTACGTGAACATTCGTACAGTGCGTGCTCGGTAGTAAATATAGAATACTGTGTTATACTGTGACCGTGTTTAAGTGTTTTATAGAGAATGGTGTGTGTGAACTAACTTGTCAGGTTGAAGACATAAATTTAACTATCGTATTATCTCGTTTGCATTTTATACGTTTATTGGAGGAATGGGATTAGTTAAGGAAGGTAGGTTTGGCAGTTCTTTTAGTACATATTGTATGATACCCTGTGAGTAGATGTCAATATTCTGTGTGATGGATGTTGCGATGTCTTTGAATATTCAGCCATTGTATACGAAAATAAGGCAGTTCACTGGAAAAATATTTGACAACATTATCATCATCCAGAATGCAGGATGTAATCAGCAGATAGTTAAAAAGGAGCTTTGTTTTATTGAATGCTTTGCAGAATTTGTCAGCAAATTCGATCGCTTTTTTGTTATGTTGGGTTAAACATGTGGAATTGTTGCAATCAACGATGTAGAAGTGTGTGGTATATATTCCATTTACTGTGCTCATTTTGATTAAACAGGTGCCTGTGTGTTCCATAAGACTGGTCTGTGTGTCATGTCGTCCCTCATACTTGCTCAATGCCACATCTTGTATCATTGTATGTTGCTTAATTATTACATAACGTACCGAAATGTGCAGTCGTTTAACGCGTCAAACCGTCAAATTTCCGTCGTCCTTTGTTCATGGCTATGTTAAATTCAGTCCTGCTTATAACAGTTAAGTTTTCCATTATTTTGATAATACACACTGTATCTCTGTACATGCAACTACGTATGAAGATATGAAATAAATGAAAAAAATACGTATAATTATGTAGATGAATTAGAATTTGACGCACGGCTGGTCATTTACACATCATATTGATAAAAAACTTGGAAGATACGGTAATAGCTTTGAGTGTTTGTCGTATAATGTTAATCTCGTTCTATCGCCATGTGATGCGACTTATGGAAGAATTGAGAATCGATAGGGTTGTGCATTAATGTACAAATTGGACGCGTTTATTGTATTGGGAAACAACAGCGACAGATAAAAATAAGAGAAGCCTATCATGTTACGGAACCTGATACAAAGTTTAATCTCGATCATTGCGCAGATTAGACCTTCATATATCGACCTAACTGCACTTTTTCAGAGCAATTACTTCCGTTATAAGGTCAAATTTTTTATGGTTGTAGTGCTTTATTGACGACTGTAAATAAGTTCTTACCCATAAACGCCTAACACTTGTCAGTTTTTGCGGAGCCAAAAACGACTTAAAGTAAATAAAGGTGTTTAATCAGTCATTGATATTAGTTAGGCCCTAAAAATATATTTGTTTGTTGTTACATGCTTATTAAAATAGGATTGGGTGGTACGTATTTTTGGCCTTTGAAAGCGTGCGGAAAAGTAAAATGAGATAATGGATGTACAGTATGTCGGGTAACCAGAAACAACAAATGTTAGGCCTTTTCAGAACTATATGGACATCACTTTAGTGGTACTGGATTAAAGACAAGAATAAACAAATCAAATGAGTTTTTGAGTATTCAAGAGGATATAGCGGAGATTTTAAATCGACTAAGATCTCGTCAATGATTTAAACACGTTTTGTAAAACTGCGTCTGCTTGTGTTAGCTTTAGATCACATGCTTGTAACTTGATATTGTAGTTTGACCCACATTCGCGTCTGTTTTAATGTATTTACAAAAAAACTTAATTCACATGTACATTTGAAACACGTGTTCAGTGCTTTGGCAGCGTTAAAATTGTAAGTTTTTGTTTAATTTGGCAAAATACCGTTTGAAGGGTCTCCCATACTAGCATTAAGCGGAGCGTTTGTTGTACTATGCTGTTTGCTTCTACTGCTACCGTTGTTGTTGCTGATGTTGTTGTTACTGCTGCTGTTTTTGCTGTACTGTTGTTGTTATTATTATTGTTGATGATGATGCTGATGATAATGCTGATTATCATTATTCTGTTGATGTTGTTGCTGCCGTTGTTGCTGCTGTTGTTGCTGTTATTGTCGTTGTTGTCGTTGTTGTTATTGTCGTTGTTGTTGTTGCTGCTGCTGCTGTTGTTGTTGCTGATGCTGCTGTTGTTGTGGTCGTCGTCGTCGTTGTTGTTGTTGTTGTTGATGCTGATGTTGTTGTTATTGCTGCTGCTATTGTTGTTGTTGTTTCTTCTGCCGCTGTTGTTGTTGTTGCAGCTGTTGTTGATGGTGTTTGCTGCTGCTGCTGTTGCTGCTGCTGCTGTCGCTGCTGCTGTCGCTTTTATTGTTATTCGGACAAATGAATATTGATAACATTTCTTTTTGTGGTCCAAACAAAATGATCATACATTAGATTAAATCGAGTGATTTACATATCACACATGCAGTATTGACTATTTTGTACGGCTTTGTCTCAGGTTGTGAAAATGTTAACTTATATATCTATCGTCAAGATACAAGTGAACTGTTCTATTCAGCCAAATAGTTTTATGTTTAATATTAACCTTCTATTCCGTGTCTTTGAGGACTATTTATTGCGTAGATTCAGCTACAAACAACACAAACTAATTCATAAAGAACCTACAACACACTGTAACAGAATTACTTCAGTGAAAAACTTGAGAGATTTTCCACGTATGTGCCGTGAATTCTAACATGATGAAAACAATATCTTGGCAGTATGTATTCATGAGATGCTGATGTTATCAATCAGACATCTGTATGACTGTCAAACATGATATCTCTACTAGCGGATCCGAAGGGGGAGTCACTAAACTCTAAAAAAAATAATGTTTATTTCAATGATATTGGATTGTAAACGCATACAAGACGTAAGGTACTGTATAACGCGGACGTTAAGAACACATTTGGAACCAACAAGAACGGTCTTAAAATCAAGGTAGTTAAATTTGGAAACATAGACAAAATCAATGAAAAACGATCTGAATACGTGTACTTATACAAGTGGTCGCATGAATAAGGGGTCGTTATATGCAGGTGTTCGCTGCATGAAGTTACACTGTATATCATGCAATACGTTTTATTATTACAATAGAGAGAGAGAGAGGGAGATAGAGAGGGATCAGTGAGGGAGAGCACTGTGTTTTATAACCACTTGTTATATTCAAATGCACGAGCGTATGTGCGTAAGTTATACTCGCTCATCTGTACGAATTCGTCCCAACTAAAGTCACTATTAACATGTCAACACTAAGCGTTTGGTTTTTTCACGCTTGCGAATAAACGGTACTTTCATTATATTATATACATGATAAATATAGTACATGTACATCACTTATATATGAACACTTATAAATGGCCTGTGTCCTGGTCCCGAGGTTAAAAAACTTGAGGACAGTCTCCAAGCTAAGTATTATGGTTGAACAGATAGAGCTGATTAATGATTTAATACACGTTAAGATCAACTATGATGTCAGACGAATGTATCAAAACTATAATTATTATATCATCATGTTTAACTTAGAAATATTAAAAAACTAGATATGAGAGTTTGGAGACCGATCTCAAGCTTTATAACCTCAAATCCAGGCTGTGTCTCACCTCCGCTCAATAAAACATCTTTTCGAGCTTTCGCAGCATTTCGATGGTTCAGCGCAACACTGTCGTAACTCATACTGAAATAAGAACAAGTTACGACAGTGTTGCACTGAGCCTTCGAAATGTTGTGAAGATGAAAATTTGTAATAAATTTGTAATAAAGAACAAAAGCATGAGCGTATAAATGTAACATGAGAATAGTGTAAGATCATAAGTTTATGTAAATGAGGTTTACATTTCTTGTATGGAATTTGTACAAAACCTTTTCATATATCTAGAGAAGATATATGAACATGATCGAATATGATAATCAGTTAATATTAGTTCGTCTGTACAAACAAGAATGAAAACAACATATCATATGATTGTATAGTTTACAGTGACAGTTTGACGGTTGAGATACGCTGAACATTTGAAGCAGAGGTTTTCTTTTAAGGTGAATATTTATTCTTTTAAAGACGAATACAATACACACGAACATGGTCACATATTACATGGATACAATGAAAATAAGCATAATTTGTACAAACGTTTTACTAAATAAAGGGTTGCATTGAATTTACAACAGGATATACATAGAGGATGAAAGAAAATCGTGTTATGTTACCACTGAGCTTAACCTTTAAAATTTGCATAATTTATGTATAAATGACTTGATCCGAAAGCGGAAGTTTTGTGAATAAAAAATGGCAGTTGAAGACTATCGAGGTAAATTATGTGATATTTTGTTTTAATTCTTATTTTTGCATTTTTAAATTTACTTTTGGCTATAATAAAAAAATGGCATCACTCTTTTTTAAAGTTAAGAAATGTGTTAAATGTGTTCATATCGAGTGTACAATCAAGTGCGTATATTTATAAATCATGAGTAGGGTATTTAATTCATTCCCATCATTTAAGTTAATTTGATAGCTTAAGCCAACAAATGGTGGGATTTTTAAAAAGTAAACATGGCACTTTCATAGATGAAGCCAAGTCTCCTAAAAACTCAATTTTTCCTTCGTTTTATGATGATTAATTTGGAACCAAGTACATTATGTTTATCTTCATTTCTGAAATCTCTGTAATGCAAATAAATTGTGAAAACAACAATAAAAAATTATTTGATATGTTCAAGATGATTGACACTGTCTACGGCTTACAAGTGTCAATGACAAGTGGTCAATAAAAGTCATTTTAGTTATACATATATATATGCATGTGTGATAATTTCTTACGTCATGTTTGTTCAATGATAATTTTTATCGTATGTACGATAAAAGCTCTGAAAACCGGACACATTGAAAACCGGAAATGTCTGAAAATCGGATGGTTTTTCAAGTTAATTTTTTTAAGAATTCATCTAAAGTTCTCTGAAAATTGGAATTCTCGGAAAACCGGAATTAGTTCAGTTCGGAAGAGGTACGATTTTCATGGGTTTTACTGTACATGTTTAAAAAAATATTCTGAATAAACTTATAAATTTGCAATTACACGATGCTTATGTATAATTAGGTTAACAATACTAGATATACGTGTATTTTCTTGTGTTGCTTGCGCCATTATTATGTTCACATTCGGTTGACTTGTTTGTACAAAGTGGTGCATTGCAACATTGAACGGGAACCGGTTTACATCTGGGGTTACAATTGTACAATGCAATACATTAAAACCAGTGTTAGTGGCCATCTCCGAATAAAGGTCACCCTGTGAATAAAGGCCGTTCTTTGAAAACCCTTAATTTATTAAATTTAGAACAAAATTACATCAGAATAAAGGCCACCTGTCAATAAGGGCCATACTATTTCTTTTCCAATGATGACCTTTTGCTGACAGTTTTGACTGTAGTTGAAAACATTATTCAATGTAAGGCGGGTAATATTTACATAAATAACTTACGTAATTCATGCAACGTCAAGAACATGTGTTGCTTGTAGAAAATCCTCGTATTTATTAAATGTTTGTACCGTGGTAGTATATTGCATTTCATAAAATGATGGTTAAAGACACAACTTCCGATCAGACTGTCGGATGCAAATGAACTCTCTCTCTCTCTCTCTCTCTCTCTCTCTCTCTCTCTCTCTAAATTGTTTTATCAGTGATAAACATACAGTGAATGCTGACTTACTGTACTAAATCTATAAATAGCTGAAGCAGACGATGGGTTTAAACCATATAAACTCCTCCCTCTAATTTCTGTTATAAATTGTTTTGAAAATATAAGACCCTTAATCTTCGTACATTTTGAAGTTTCTTATCTGGACTGATAAAAGAATCATTTTGCTTCATTCAGAATTGTTTTCAGTGATTAAAAACACCACTTAATATCAATGTTTTAAAAAAAATCTCTCCCTGAGCTGAAAACAGTATAAAAATCAAGGGAAACACGCACCAGCCATTACTTACCTTTTATACCCATGTTGGGGGTTTAAGTGGATTACTGTTACAACTTCGTGTTGTAAGTGAAGCTGATCCCATTATTTTGCTTCATTACTTTCTCATAATACTTAATGACATTCGCATGCAAAAGTTTTATTTCTGGTGCGCATTACGATCATTTTACGATGCATGAAAAACAGAATAGGCGTTAGTGTATTTGCATTTCTATCTACAATCTTATAACACTTTAACGCTTACGTTCCTATTTGGATATTCTTTCAAACTGAGTCTTAAACTTGTATTGAAATCAAAATATAACAGAATCAAACACTTGCTTAAATATATTTACAACATGTATGCAATCCTACAACTGACACCGATCTGTGTGATACAGACGCTTGCCTTGTTTGGCATAGTTCTTACAACACAATGACTGGAGGCGAATCTGATATTTCTATGATAATAAATACAGATGCATGAATTAATAAAACACGTGTATTAATAACTAACATGCATTCCGCAACTTTTCTTAGCATTACAACGAAAAAGTGCATGAATTTATATTTGTTATTGTTACACAACGATTTGTTTTTATAGCCTAGTACACGTCTATGCTTACATCTTTATTTAAGACGAGTTGGTAAATACTAACTAAGATCCCTGTATAGTATGGACTGCCCCATTGTTTACAGTACTTGCGGAGTATGGACTATGTCTAGAATTCTTGGACTGTCCCACTGTTTCGAGTTCTTGCATAGTAACGTTGGTCGCATCGTTTAGGGTTCTTGCATGATATGGACTGCCCCCACCGTCGTAGTTCGTGCATAATATGAGTTGTTGCATGGTCTAGAGTTGTGTCTCATTACTTCTGTTGTGTAATGGATTCAAATGTTGCTTCAGTTAGCTCGTATGACAGTGATTTCACTATAAATTATGTTACATTGCCTTATTGTGTAGACCTTGTTCTATAATTATACGATGTATAACAATTGCTGTAATTATATTTCAGACAACATGGTAGCAGAAGATGTAGTGATTGGTGGAGATGATGAGAGAGGAGCCAATGGTACTGTAGGGTTTGCTTATTCTGATGGTTATCAACCTATACCTAATCCAAAGAGTGCGGAAAGAGATCAACTGGTTTGTAGATTTTCTGTATGCTCTTCTGATCCTTTGCTAACGCGACTAGAGAAACTCTTATGAAGTTTATGAAGGTGTAGATCATAAATAAAACGGTTTTTAGTAGAGACGAAGAAACATTTGATCACTAAAGTCGAGTGGGTGTTGAGAACAGTACGTATATGTGGTCAGGAGCATTACGATTGTTCCAGCTCATTATCTCTGGCTTTGTCAGCGGACTTCTTAACCCGTACTAGTACAATCCTGCTGACTCTCCGGCACACTGACATCCATATTGATAATACTGTCAACAAGATCCACTGCTTAGTCCTTTCTTTTTACGATAAAAACTTCACTGTATGATAGTCTTCCTATTTAATATTTTAAATAGATGAATGCACATTGTACAGTGCAACTTCTCCAAGGCAACACCCTTTGGGAGAAGCAAAATTAAGTTATTGTTGAGAGGCTATTTCTCTATGGAGGTTAAGTTTACGGTTACATTTTCCTTTGGAAAATCATGCTGTTGTTGAAGGGTTGTTGCTCAAGAGAGGGCCGCTCTGAAGAGGTTATTCTGTATCGAATTAAAGCTTCGTTGTTTGTCTTTTCAGACCGTTACCATAGAAGATGACGATGACCAATTTTCACAGAAGCCAGACAATCATATGATTGGTGCTATTTGTGTCACTTTGATGTGTTTCTTTCCCACTGGACTTAGAGCACTTATGTACTCGAGGAAGGTAGTTACTTTATACCATTTAATCATACTGACATGCAATACACACAAACCATTCGATCTGACACCACATCCAATCTGACAAAATATCCAATCTGACACCACATTTAATCTGACACCACATTCAGTCAAACACCACATTCAGTCTTGCACCACATTTAATCTGACACCACATTCAGTCAAACACCACATTCAGTCTGGCACCACATTTAATCTGACTACACATTCAGTCAAACACCACATTCAGTTTGGCACCACATTTAATCTGACACCACATTCAGGGCGATTCAATTTGCCACCACATTCAATCTGACACCACATTTGATCTGATTCAATCTGCCACCACATTTAATCTGACACCACATTTAATCTGACACCACATTCAAAACGATTCAGTCTACAACCACATTCTATCTGACTCCATGTTCAATCTGACACCACATTCAATCTGAAACCTCAGTCAATCTGATTCAATCTGACATCACGTCTAACCTGACACCACATTCTATCTGACTCCATGCTCAATCTGACACCACATTCAATCTGAAACCACAGTCAATCTGATTCAATCTGACACCACATTTAACCTGACACTACATTCCATCTGACAACACATTCACTCTGACACCACATTCAATACTATTCAAATGGCTTGCATTTAAACTTGATTACATTCACGCCTCAAGTATTTGACATTTTCCGCTTGTTTAGCATACCGTCTATAATTAGAAAAGCATTTGGCAAACACACAGATGATTCTATTGTCATATTATGTGACATTTCAATTTGATATTCATTTTGTTCTAAAGTTCATAATATTCCATCATGCAAACACATGCATGTTGATTCGTATAATATAATAAAAATACATGGAACATATACACGTACAGACCCTCTACTACCCGGAAATTTCTTTTACAGTCTAAAACACTTTTAAATATGATGTTTATAGTATATTTCCTAGCACAAGAACAAAGGTTTTTGGCTGACAACGATGGGGGACATATAGCCAATTTTGATTGCTAGTACGTACAGGCCCTTTTGGTTTCGGGTTATCAATTTCAAACAATTATTTTATTCGACTCAGCTGATGTTAGATAGATATAAGGGATGAATATGTGGTCTTGTGGTAACGCGCCGGTTTACTGATCGAAAGGTGGGGGTTCGAATCTCGGCCCCGCCTCCCGATATTACAGTGACGTGTCCCCATCTCAACTACCGAGCCAGTTACTATGTTTAGAACCTGAAACAGATTATGCGTATATCCAGTGATTTACACCGGGTACGATTTAAATTACGCACGATCCAAGAAAAAGGAAGTTTGGTTTTCCTGTATATTCACCCCCCCCCCCCCCCCTCTCTCTCTCTCTTTCTCTCTCTCTCCCCCCCTCTCTCTCTCTCCCTCCCTCTCTCTCTCTCACTCTCTCTCTCTCTCTCTCTCACTCTCACTCTCACTCTCTCTCTCTCTCTCTCTCTCTCTCTCTCCCTCTCTGGAGCGGCCTTGAAATGGCCGTATGGTTTGTTAAAACAAACAACAGATAAAAGATAACGACATATAAAGATAGATGACAAATAATTCAAGATTCAAACGTGGAATTTATTTGATTTCAGGTGAACCAGTTGAATGAAGAAAATAAAATAAGGCAGGCCAGAGTGATGAGTGAAAATTCGAAGAACTGGATAATATACACCGTAGTAGCATTTTGTGTTCTGCTAAGCATTGGGACTGTTTCTAGAATATTTTCTGTGATGTTTTCGCCGAGCCTTTATTCTGACAGCCCGTTACATCCCCGATCTTGATTTCCGAAGATTGCCGGAAATCTCCGAGATTTTGAGATTACTTGTAATAAACTATGGATATGAGTTGCTTCCCTTTTGTGAATAGAGGCATTGAAGAATCACTCATAACTAAATTGAATCTCTATGAGAAAGGATTGTATTATGAGGATTACTATATGAAATTTAAGGACCATTGAGGCTATAGGATTGTAATCTTAGGGCGATTAACATTCCTTATAGTGCATGGATACCACTTTGAAAGCAAATTCCGGTTTATATGTTTCAATACATTAAACTGTTTCTATTTCTGGTTACATGCTCATTAAAAATAGGATGGGTAACTCGGGTTTTTTGTTTTCTTTTGTGCTTCGGAAAAATAGGGCAGTAATCAGAAACAAACATGTTTATGCCTAATACTAGGATTCACGGACACTAACGTAAACTGTCTCAGAATATCATCAATGTTGTTATTTCACGTATTGCCGTATTGACTTTCTTGCTGATTTTTAAACTGTTCGTACATGATGTGTAATTGTACGAGTATGACATTAAATTTTAATAAAACTTAATTATGTAAGTTGTTGATTCTTTGTCGTTGAATCAATGTATGAAGAAAATATTTCGTTCATGTTCGCTAATTAATGGTAATCCAAGCCACAGACACTCGATTTCCTGATTTTTATACGTTTACAGACCCACGCTTATTTTCGTCACTACCGTCAAACGAAAAGATGGCGAATTCACTACCTTGGAGCATTTTATACACTCAATAAAGGAAAAAATGAAGATTTTTCTTTCGACAGATTTGCGTTGTTTGTTGTGTGAAATTGAAAAATAACGTCTGTAAACGTATAAAAATCACGAAATCGAGTGCCTATGATCCAAGCCTGCAGGCTAGCGCTTGTTTCATTGGTACACTGCTATACAGTATCTCTCTCCATTCCAAAATCTCGGCTCCGCCTTCCAATTTTCAGAGATGCTTTTACAATGTCATTTCCAAACTACCTATAGCCAAGTCTAAAAAACCTCAGGAATATGTATGTGCATGGTGTGTATCGTTGCTTTACAACGGACATGATAAAGAACCAGGAAGAACTGTTCGAAATATGAGGAGGGATATCTATGCTGGGTTCTTTCATATTTTTTCTCCTTTCTTTATGGGACAGTCCTGAAATGACCATAGCTATCCAATGAAAAGTTCATCTGAAAAGATAACTGTCGTTCAATGTCCTGAATGGTCACATTTAGTTCATAATAATTATGTTCTTCGTTACTGATTGAACATGCAGTCTGACGTAATGGATGATAATATTCTAGTCAAACGGCTTACATAATATGCATCGAACACACACATCCCCAGTAAGGTACAAAACATAATCGTATACGACCGAGGGTGCATATCTATGAATGTGATTTTGTCTTTGCAAGCACCTGCTTCAGCTGCAGTTAGTTTCAAAATAGTTTTCGTTTTATAAAAAGTATTTACAAGTGATCAGTTTTTTAAAGACTTAAGTTCATGATGACCAGTAGCTACTCTTAGTCAATCATTCCTGGGGTGTGCTGCAGAAAAAACATCCGTATGCTCTGAGATGACCAGGGTTATTACAACAGATTCAACATAGTAGGCGTGGCTTATCAGCATGTACATTCATAGTATGATATGATTGGCAGAGAATACAAATACACAACATTAAAATTGGATATGAGCATGCAACTGGTATGGTTATGCAGTGAAATATTTGGTAAGTAGATAAAAATATATTGTCCGCTCAAATCGAAAAAATGATACTACATGTACATGCATATTATTATAGAAGCCTGAGATCTTCTTCGGTCAAATGTGAATATTAGAATCTACAGCTGGTCTGACTTTAAACTGATTTGCCCTTCATAGAATCAAAGAAGCAAATTTTAGAATGATTATATAAACAAATTGTGATGACGAAATTGAATTCCTGTATAGAACATATATTATGTATAGCAAGAAAGATACTCACTACTGGTTACGACTTTGAAAGTGTTTGAAGTGGAAGGCGTTTACCTGTTTTAATATATAGTTTTATATAGTTTTACATGAATTTTCGAAGCAAACACAACGGTTGGACCAGGGACGCAATATTAATTGTGATATGGTCACGGTCCCTTGTTCAACTCACATCCTTCAGTAAATCAAGGGAGCACGTGCACAACATTCATTTACATTGACTATGTATATGGGTGCAAGGATCCTTCCAATACATCGTACTGGATTTATGAATGACTCAAATGACTGATATTTAATTAATAAAAACTAAATTTAGGACAAGACTTCTTTGCCGCGGTAAGAAGTTTTATCTGATGTCCGCAAAATGACAAAACTGTGGGTTGTAAACAAAAGTAAAACTTTATATTTGTTTCTGACGAAACTAAAATGGCAAATATAATGCAACAATGGAACTGTTAGACCCATGTATGTTCCTGGACGTAATTAATTACAAATTCAGTTTATGTATGGCGAATATATATCAACAGACGCAATTAATACACAATTAATGTAGGCATACACAGAAAGTACGATGCAGTTCAAAAAGAGTTACCATGATTACGCCTTGCCTCTGTTTGTTATCAATTAATTAAATAGAATATGTCATTGGAACTTCTTCCGAAGAATGCTAGATATCTTGACAAATCATACATATATATGTATATAGCGTATAGTATATATAGGTCTTAGCTTAGCCCGATGTAGTTAAGAATAGCCCCGTCGATATTTAACTGCCATTTCAGTTTTTATGTAAGCCATTTCTACCCTATTAATCGAGATAATCATTCTGTCGTAATGAAAGATGTCGAGAATATCCTCACATTAGGCATTTTGTGTATACGGCACAGACCGTGTTGGTGTACGACATAAGACCGTGTTGAACGGTATTTATCCACGTTTGTCATTCAGCCATGTGGAGTAAAAACATTTGCCGGTTATCGTCCTCTTTGAGATTAACGCGTTGTAGTCGTGCCTTACAAGGTAATGTTATTTACAAGTGAAGTAATGCACTAGGGAACAATGAATGGAATTAAATCTGATGAAACAATGACACCGTTTTTCTAAAATGTCTGTAAATGTATTCCCCTAAATTAATGATCTAAATATTCAACTCTAGTCTAACATTACATCATTTGAGCTTGATCCTTTTATTGTGTCATTCATTGATCAAATAAGTCTTTCATCGTTTTTATTTTTGTTACTGTGTCAATTTGTATTCAATTAATGCACGATCTTCGATTTGTGTACTTTTTTCCTGACAAATGGACCAAATTCGGATATCTATTTTCGGATAAGTATGTGTACATTGATAATTCTCATTTTTATAAGTACTCTGTTAAATCATTTGGTGTTATAATTGAAACTAGACTAGAGATATGTGCTTGACAATAAGAACAGAAAAGAAAATACTGAGTCAAAGATAGAAAATGCTATTTATCGTGTCGTCTTATGATTTAGACGTTCTTATGTTTTCGACGGTTTTCATTTTCTGAAGATTGCGTCACGATCACACGAGATTTCTTTGAGCCCAGCCCCCTCTGAATGTAAACAAATGATGCTAGTTGCCGCACGTACATCAGGCGGTTAAAAAATGGAATTATGACAGGTAAACTAGCAATATCAAAGTCACTTACTGATATTTCATGGTGAATTGCTATTCCCAACATTTGTGTCAACAAAATACCCAAGAAAAATCGTTTTTCATCTAATAATCTTCAAACAAAAACATGCATGTCTGCAGTAGACATAACCTTTTCTGGAAGTCATGTGGTCTGAACAAATTTTTGTACAGGGTGTTCTCAAAAGTTTTTCTGATTTCTCCAACTTTCTTATGGTGGCAGACCACAAAATTGTGTTTCCTCACTACGCTAATTCTTTAATTATCCAGTAATAATTCAGGCCAAGTCCCAGTCAAGGAGTAAGGACAGGTCATATTATGCTGATGACCTTAGTAATGCATACTTGTAAAACAGTGATAAAGCAAGATTTATCAGTAGAATGGATGACAATGAACAGTAAACCAAGGTTAAACAATAGTTTGTTGATTTTTTTATGGAAAGAAATACTGAAAAGTTGCCAAAAGTGCATCATAGTTGCTATTAAAAGTTGACAGGTACTTTAGTGAAAACAGCGTTAGTGAGTCCAATATTCATTGAACTCACTGACTGAACTTCGCATTTGAGAAAAAGTGTGCTTATTGACTTTTTAACTGCCCCATATCCCTATTTATATTGACCAATGAAAACCGTCGAAAACATGTAACATCAATCATTGAGTGGGAAAATAAAAATGGCTGCCATGGAATGGCTGTAGAAGGTCAATACTCTATTGTTCTGCTTAAAAGTCTGTATTTTTTGTAGAAATCTAAATGTTAGTATTTACTTCCATGTCAAATGTGCATGCAATAAACGTCCGTTTATTTACCGGACGAAATATGCTTGCACCGTCGAAAACATAAGAAGCCAGCAGGATATTCAGATTTCATTTACCCGAGACAGTCTTTTAAGTTTTTATTTTGTTGTCTGTTAATTGGTTTCAAATTTGTTTGTGACATGATTTATTTTGTGACGGAGATTGTATTATAGATCTTGATAAAAAGCATGCTGTTGCTCTTTATGGTAATGCATTTTTAGGGCTCGATCATTTTTTTTTCAGGCTACTCGTCCTGCTGGACAACAAGCTAAAAATATAACTAGTTCTATAGCAATCTCAACTCATCTTGAATCAGTTTTTACTCATAATTTCAAGTGGACGAGAGGATTTGTCCAGCCCTGCTTTCTCTATCAAATCAAGGGTTAGTTAGTACTGGTTAGAATACAGTCCAGGAAAACTGATTAAAGGAACTGGTTGCTAATTATAAAACTGAAATATTGTTGAAAAAAGGTGTTGAACCCACAGAAACTTAATTAGTCTTGATACATGTTGTTTGTTATTTTTGTAAACATTTAAAACAACAACAATGGTTTACTGACTGAGGACTGAATGTTGAGGAAATCCTCTAAAAGTAAAAACTTCAGAAATCTGTACTTGACAGCTACAAAAACTTCATATAAACATTGTCATTTCTATATTTCAGCAACGAGATATCAGTGTTTGGAAAATGTTGTATGTACACAAACAAACAGACTTCATACATCAAGACATAATGCCGGCAATAATAATGAACAAAAATCAGGCTCATTTAACAGTTCCAGTCGATGGTCAAAATCGTATTTTGTCTATATTGCCGGTATAGGGGCATTAGCTACAGGTTATATGGTAAGGACTGGTATTTAAGACTGAAATGGTCTCATTGAATACTTCTTGTGTGAATTTTATATTTATTTATTCAATTTGCCTTAAAAAGTTCTGCGATATTAGACTACAGTCAAACCTGTTTTAGCAGCCACCTCTGAATAAAGGCAACCCTTTAAATAGAATGAAATTGCCTCCCAATAAGGGCCACCTGTCAATAAAGGCCACATTTTGTCTTTCACCAGAGTGGCCTTAGTTCACAGTTTTGACTGTACTTCATTTGGACATCTTGTCGAATAACATAGTGAACCTTTAACTTGTTGGTGATAAGAATGGAGACCAGAAAACATCATTAACCAAGAGCCTATACCACTCACACATTTCGCAGCCCGTGAGATGAGTATACCTGTCTGCACAAATCACTCTATACTTGCCTACGTGATAGGTATACCTTCACTAATTACTATGATATTTGGGAATTGGTTAATTAAGCTGTCATGTCTTAAAAGTTCCCTGGCAATACAGTGTACAATGTAGGCAATATGTATTGGGCAGTAAAAGAGTTAAAACTTCAATATAAAAACCACTGTTGGAGCCCATAGGTCTTAATATTGAGTCGGTCATTTTGAAGTGTTGAACTGTGGAGGAATTACATGAATCAATCTGTTAATGAGTAGTCAGAATACTTTATACAGATGTATTATATTGATATATTCTAATTTCTACTCTATTTTGTAATTGTAATTACTAAAACGCAAACACCATACTTAAAGGGGCATACCCTGCAACTGACAAACATTCTGTGAAAGTGTAAAAATGTGTTACATGTATATGTAAAACAATATATAATGGATAATTGCAAGAAGAACTTGGGTCATAAAATGACTAGTTTAGATACTAGCCGCAAAAAACATGGCTATGAATAATAAATCACTTCCATCCAAAAATTGTACAACAAATTCCAAAGAGTTTCCGATCTTTTATGGAAACTAATTTTTTGTGATTTTATTTTTAATTGGATGAATTTTTGGCTAAACTTTCTTCGTCGGCTTTTTTCTTTACAAGCTTCTAATTTATCATCATTTTGCCTTGATTCTAGATGCACCAAGTTGTAGAGTATGCCCCTTTAAATACATTGTAATTTATAGAAATAGATTGTGTAAACTTGTTCTTGATGAAATGTTTGTTTATCATTATTACAATATATTTCAGCTCTGGGTGAAAGTACAAAAGTCATATGCTGCAGAAAAATCTTCAGAGCCAACTAAAACCAAAAAGACTAAAAAAAGTAAGAAAAATAAGGAAGCTAAAGACACTACCTCAACAGATGAAAGTCCAGAATCTAAGACTGAAGAGAAAAAAGCTGAATCTGGTGAGTACTTGATAAGATAAGTTTGTTAATGCATTGTTTCAGAAAAAAGTGCTATAAGTGTTGTTTTTATAACGTTTTGTGTCGGAATTTCTGCATCAATTCCCTAATGAAAAAGTGTATGAATGTGTAGATGAATTGTAGATGTAGAATTGATTTAACAATTATATGCTTGCTTTGAAAATATTGTTTATACCAGTCTTGGGTTAAACATCCTTGCTTTGTACAGACTTTAGCCGTACTTTCTTCATCTGACATTTGATAAATCATTCGTTATTAGATCAATCATTTTTGCTGCGCAATGAAAAATAATTATATTCTGTTTAATAACTGTATATATGGTTAATTTCTGAACAAGTTATGTAGTGGTTTGGTTGATTGGTCAATATTTTTTCAGAAGAGATAGACTGGTCCCTCATCCCAGACATACCCAGTCATGTCCCATATTTACTTATTGGTGGTGGAATAGCTTCAATGGAGGCATTTAAAGCTATTATAACTAAAGATCCTTATGCTAAAGTAAGTTCTCATCTTTTTCCTTATTAATTGTACAATAGAATCAAAGTGCTGTTAATTCTGTGCCTGTTTGGTTACTACAAATGTCGGGATGACATTAACAACTTAATGTAAGTCTAGTTTCAATGACTGTATAGCAACTGCTGGATTCAAATATATAAAACATGAAAAATTTCCAGTCGTGGTAAAATGCTATTTCTTGTATGGTAAAATCTAACAACCTCAGTGTTTGTTTGGGGGGGGGGGGGGTGACTTGGGACTGAAATTTGGCCCCATTCCCCTGTCTTTTAAACGTTTAGATTTTTTTTCTTGTTTCATATTTTTTCCTATTAATTAGGATTTCTTTTCTTCTTTTTGGGGAGGAAAAAGCATTATGTTGAGGAGGAAAATGGCGCCGAATTTCAACCCCATGAAAATCAGAAAATGTAGGCCCTGATTATTCGCTATTATGTTTCAGGTGTTATTGATTGGTGATGAAGATTATGATCCATACTGGAGACCACCATTATCTAAACAATTCTGGTTTGATGATGATAAAGATGCATACAAGGAAAGAAGTTATACAAACATGAGAGGAAATAAATCATCGTAAGTTTTCTAGAATTTTAATTTTGTATTAGTGGGTTTAACGTTATTTTTAGATATTTGGTATGAGTTGTATTTCACATTTAATGTGTTGAAGGTATTTTATTCCTTAAACAAGAGGGCCAGGTCACAAAATACGCCCATCAAAATTCATTTTTCAAAGCATCAAGGGGCATAACTCAAAAGTGCCTGGGCCAATTGGGCTGGTTATCGAACTTGATCGAGATCTTACGGCCATAAATATTTCCATCAAGTTTGGTGAGGATCCCAAATAAAATAGTAAATATCAGTGGTCCCTATACATGTCTTTCAGTGTTACGGTTATTACATGCATCTAATTTTGCTAAAGTAATTCTGCTTTATTCTTACCAGAAAACAATCAAAGAGCTTTTTTCAGTGTAGATAGGTAAAAAAACGAAAGCAGCTTGTCAAATCTTATGCATTGATCTCCCGTACTTCAATGATGTGAGGATATCTTATGGAAAGTTTGCATCAGGACAGGACAAGGTGGTATTTCTGGCGTATTTGATGCAGAAAAATGCAGTAAATCTCTGCTGGTTTTGCTCTTTTTTTGTAAATTATTCTTTGTGTATATTTTAGGATATTTCTCTCTGAAGGTTTATATTGTGAACCAAAGAAACTTCTACGTTCTGACAGGGGTGGTTTAGGTCTCCTGAAAAATACAAAGGTATGGTTTTAGAACAATTCTGATGGTTTTTTTTCTTAACAGTGACTTGTTCTATGGTTTGAAGCCTCTTTTCAATGATATTTCAGTTCAATATGGCAGCCTTTCACCTATCCAGTTTTCCGGGACTGCATCCTAACCACTATTAACTTTTATTTCCCAATGAAACCCGCAATTTTTTCATGTTTTGAGGAAAAATTGACATTTTGTCCAATTTTCATAGACGTGTATGACCTGCGGCAACTTGGATTCGAACTTGGATCGCTGGGTTACAAGTCCAGCATACTAATCACAGGACCACAGACTTCATGACCCAAGTACTGTAGGTCCATCGTTAAAGGTAGAAAAGTCGCCAAATGACTCAGTCTGTTGGTGTCGCATTGATCTTGTCGGTATTTTCTTTTATTGGTACTAGCTGTGGGTACGTTTATTTATCTGTTGTGTAACTTACAGTGTGTTTATTTATATACAGTCAAACCTGTGTTAGTGATCACCTCTGAAAAAAGGCCATTCTGCGAATAAAAGCCTTTCCATAAAAAATTGACATTGATTATATAGAACAAAATGATCTCCAAATAAAGGCCATATTTTGTCTTTCCTTAGGGTGGCCCTAGTTCACAGGTTTGTCTGTTCATGTTAACAGAGCTAGAAAGCTAACAAATACTTTGATCTTTCAGGTTGTTAGTTTGGATGCTGTAAATAAATCTGTCACATTAGATAATGGATCTGTTATCAAGTTTGATAAATGCCTTATAGCTACAGGTAGGATATAATCTGTATACAAAATGATAGTGAATAGATTATGATGCAATTTGTTATGATTGGTATTTCATATGCTCTGTGACTGCTTTCCAACTTACCCATTCTTTATCTGGTCACTGCCGAAGAGTTCATAAGCAGCACTTTAGATACGCTAAAGCCTTTTTTTTTTTTTTAATAACATCAGGCCGTCAGCGAGGGTCATTTTTGTGACTTTTCCAGTTTAAACGACCAAGAAAGACCCAGAGTTCTACTTAGGTAGAAACACTGACTTTCCGTAAGACAGCGTCCTCAGACTCCTCACAAGTCAAACTTGTTTAGCTATCATCTGATCTGAACCAAATTTACAAAATTTGAAACCATACCCACAAATTCATAGATGGATTCGGGGATTTCGAATATTTTCGAATACCTGTTGTAGCCCTAGATGTATGTGAGGATATGAGTAGAAATTTTATGCAGGATGTTTATTTCAGGTGGAAAACCTAAGAATGATATGGTATTAGCAAAAGCTGGTGATGATGTAAAAAGTAGAACAACCCTTTTTAGAACTGTATGTTTGTATTTCTATTTTGTTAACATTGTTGTCTATACTTTGCTTTCTATTGCGTATTAATGTCAGTAATAATCACTGTAACTGAAGACCCATCTCAGCCAGACGCCAAGCAAACAGCATACAGATTCGGGAGGTACTGTCAGCACAAAAGTTAGATGCCTTCCTTATAAGCCAACTAGGCTCGTCCTTTTAGTAGGAATCAAAAGTACAATAAAAAAGTCTTAACTTTTTAATAACTAGGCAACACCTTAGACATTCAGCTTGTATCCTCCTGAAAATATCTTCCTATCTTATGTTTTGTTGAAAGTATTTGTCCTATTCTACCTGTCTAAATGATACTTTGCTATGTTCAACAGGTAGACAGTACTCCATTTGTGCATAAAAATGAACAATTTTTTAAGCAGATGCACTATACATCATGAGATTTTTCAATAATGCAGGGCATGTAGTGAATACCTTGTCCATCAGTGAATACATATATGTAAACAAGGCTTAGTCAAGCGCGTAACCAGGCGCATATGCGTTCATTTAAAGCAGTGCCTTCTTTTAAAGTATAGAATTTTTTGGGTACGAAATAATGTCACCTGTAAACTGTTGTACATTGTAAAATAAGTATATATTACATATATTTTCAGTATAATGACTTGTATACACTTAGTGAAGCAATAAAGAACTCTAAATCTGTTGCTGTGATTGGCGGAGGTTTTCTCGGCTCTGAATTATCTATTGGTCTCGTTTACAAAGGAATGGACTCAAATCTCAAAGTTCATCAAGTTATGCCAGAGAAAGGTAATACAAAATGTACTTATGATTAACACCTCAAAGATTTGCTGTATAATTTTACTGGGTTATATCTTTGCAACATCACCCACGGTCATTTGGTAACTCTTCTAGCTTTAACAGTGAAGGAAGACTCCAGGCTTACACCTGGGTAGAAACATCAACCTTCTGTAATCTAGCTGGACAATTCCTCACATGTGAAATTTGGTTCTGGTTGGGATATGAACAACTCAGTGTTGAGGAACTAGTGTTTGCTACTGTGGAATCATTTATTTTCGTTAGGGATTTAATTTCGTGGATTTCGTGGGTCGACTCATCCACGAAATCAAATCCCAATGAATTTAAAAGAAGATATAAGGCATTTCTTTCAGAAATCAAAATCCACGTATTTATGTCCCCACGAAATAGCCATTGTAGTAAATCCCACGAAAATTGAGCCCAACGAAAATAAATGAAAATACAGTATATATAATCTCTGTGTAGATGTATTATACTATAAAACGTTCAAAATTATCAATGATTGTGGTTTTTGTTACTTTTCTTGTCTGTGAAGAAGTGGTAAGTAATATTAAGCAACATGGACGAGACCCCAGGATATCAGCTAATTTTCAACTTCTTACGCTGATTTTTTTTGCAGGAAATATGGCTAAAGTTTTACCAGAATATTTGTGTGAATGGATTACAAACAAAATGGGTGAAGGTATGTCATTATCAGTTTTACATAAGTTGTATTAAACCACCAGATCATTGTGTGTATTAAGTCATGGCCCAGCCAATTGTAACTAGGTTTTCATAAAATGTCTAATCAAGTTATTCATTCCTGTTCCGCAGTATTCAAATTTACCATGATTTGAAGCAGTATGTCTGAAATTAAAATATTGTTCTTCGCTATCTATATAGCTTTATGAACATAACTGTGTGTACATAACTTGACAATTTTGGGTCTGTTCATAGGAATTTTTAATTGTCAGGAAAGTCACTTAAGACGCAGACTTCATTATAACTGTTTACTGACCTCTGACTATCTGACATGTGATATTTTGTTATTTTTTACAGCCGGTGTTGATGTAATTACAAGAGCTAGTATCAAGTCTGCTGTGTATGATGACGGGAAAGTGAAACTTACTTTAACTAATGGAAAAAGTGTATGTTTATCTATTTATCAGACTTGTATTACTGTAAATAAAATAAGACCATGGTCTTGATCTAGTGATTAGTGAACTGGACTTATTATCAGGCCGTCCGGGTTCAAATCTCGGTTGCGACAGGTCATGCCCTTCTATGAAAATTTTACCATAATGTCAATTTTCCTACATATGTTGAGCAGTTGCGGACTTCTTGTAGAAGGGCAAGTAAGTATAGGTAAGACTACAGGTTAACTGGTTAGGTGTACTGACCACCGTTTATAACTGAACTATCTTCGAAAAAAGGGTGTTAAACCCTTTATATATAATTGCAGCAATTAACACATGTAATCAGTTAGCATTATATATGTTGTTACATTTTTGACGAAATGTTTTCTTCAGTTACAAGTTGACCATGTAGTTGTTGCTGTAGGTATTGAACCTAACACAGATCTAGCAGAGACTGGTCAGCTAGAGTTAGATGATAAATTTGGTGGATTCAGGGTCAACTCTGAACTACAGGCTAGATCAGATATATGGGCAGTAAGTCAAACATTTAATTTGATTAATATGGTTTGTTATACCGCCTTTTGGACAAAAGGGGGAATATTGCTTTGCACATGGTCAGTCCGTCTGTTTGTAATCAAACATTGTCCAGGCAATAACTAGAGAACTATTTTGCCCAATCTCCTCAGATCTGGTTAGGAGGTTGGTCATAACATGTAGATGACCCCTATCGATTTTGAGGTCTGTAGGTCAAGATCTTACTATCCAGTTAGCCTTTAGGGGGTATACATGTTTCACGAACACTTCTTGTTCATTTTTGCTTTGCCAGCTTATGATGAGCTTGTGTGTATAGATTCAAAACTGTATCATCTTACAGATTAAATAGTTCTAGAATATCTTCATACTCTTAGAGCTAGATAAAACTCATCACTTCTAACTTTTCTTTCTGACAATTAATTTATAATTTACATTAATTTTCTCTGTCTAACATATGTCTGGCCAGTATTTTAAATTTTTCAAGGATCAAACAGGATAAGAATCTTGATCACAGAAAAAAGGGCGACATGTGTATCATACCTTTACACCAAGCATAATAAATGACCAGGAAAAACTATTTGACAAGAGAGTAGGGAAATAAATGCCCAGTTCTTCTGTAGCTTATCTTCTCTCTCTCTCTCTCTCTCTTTCTCTCTCTCTCTCTCTCTTGGACAGCTCTGAAATGACCATAGCTGTCAAATGTGTCGTTAAACATCCAAATAATTAAATTAATTTAATAAAGAGATCACCTCAGTTTTAAGACATTTGGTTTTGTCCCAGAGGTGGTCGTAATATGAAGGTTTTATTGTATGTGTATATCTTTCTTTAAGGCAGGTGACTGTGCTTGTTTTTATGATGCTAAACTTGGACGTCGTCGTGTTGAACATTTTGATCATGCTTCGATCACAGGGAGATTAGCTGGATTCAACATGACAGGAGAAAACAGACCATATATCCATCAATCAATGTTCTGGTACGAAAATTTCTTTTCTGCAAATTTGATGGCATATTTTTTTACACACTTTACAGGTTTTTCTTTGGGTGAATTTTACAGCTGATATTTGATCAGATTTCCATTTGAAATTAGTATCTTTTTTTCTCAATTCACAGACAAAAATCAGCTATTGAAACTTCCCAAAAATAAAAAATAGTAATAACTAAGATATTTGAAAAAGAGATCTTTCACTGTACAGTAGAAGACTTATAATGATATAGTTTGTATCATTTTGGACAGTGATTGTTTGTGTACATTTAGATATTGCAAAATTCGAGTCACACATTTTTTCCCAATTTTTAACAAAACACCTAAGGGTTTTGGTCATGTTCCCAAAATACTATAAAAAAAACACTGCAGTATATGTGATGAATTTTTGTAAGATATGATTACCTCCCTTGTAACACTAATCTCTGTATTGGTTACACTTGGACCATTATGCCCTGTGTAAAATTACTACAACTGAAGATTGTAGTTAATTTCAACAAATTTTTTATCCTGTTTGAATTAAATTACATTCAAACCTGTGTTTGCATTCACCTCCAAATAATGGCCACCTTTTTAATGAAGGCCTTTCTTTGAAAACAAAAGACATTGATTACTTAAAATAGACTGACCTGAATAAAGACATTTGTGAAAAAAGGGTCACATGTTGTCTTTCCCAAAGATGGCCTTTGTTCACAGGTTTGACAGTATCTGTAAAATGTCTAGTAAGTGATTATTTTATTTGATGTTTTACTTTGGCCATGTCTGGGTTTTTCTGTGTCAAGATTATAAATGATAAACTTCAAAGACAGTTATATATTACAGAAATGAATTCTTTTTGTAATAATAAAGTAATAAAAGAATTCAAAAATGGCAATTATCCATTTTAGAACAAACCTATTAATTTTAAAAGTGAGTGAGCTTATCGTGAGCATAAATGATAACTTTCTAGTATGATGAATAAACCATTGTTCCTTACTAGTATACTGTAAACCAGGAAACTTTCGCATCAAGAAACTTTCGCATTTTTAAGCACCCAGGCATATTCGAGGCATTAAACTTTCGCGGATTTGAGGAGACCGCGAATCCCGCTAAACAAAACACGCTTTGAATGAAATATATACTTTAAATAGCATAACACAGCATTAATATATACCTAACACTAATTTGCCTGGTCAGTGGTCATGGTGTTTGGGTGAATATATAGTTTGAGTAGTTTAAGGCTAGTTGTTGTTGATTCTAGTTGAAATATTGTTAACATGTCAAATTTTTACCATTACCACACTGAATAAACAAACCATAGCAGCTTTCAAGACAATCTTTTGTAGTGACTAATTTTTGCAGTTTTATGACAAGACAGTGGATCGCGGCATTTTACTTTTGTGGAAACAACCCGACCACGAAACTCGCTAACTTAAAATGCATGAAATAATTTCCTGGTTTACAGTAATGAATAAAACTATTGTCCTTTACTAGTATACTGAATATGCTATTGTTCATTACAGGTCTAGTTTAGGTGGATTAATTGATTATGAAGCTGTTGGTTTGATCAACTCACAACTGAGAACATTCTCTGTATTCAGAAAAAAATATCCACCTGAGGTATGTGACAACTAGACAAAGAAATCATAATATTAGCCTACTATAATGATTATGGTTTAAATGGCTATGTAATATATTTCTGGTGTAAGGGTGTCGCAGCATTCGCTTTCTTATTATTTTCACCGAATCACAATGTACAAAATTACAGGTCATACTAAACACTGCATAAGACATGCAAGTAACTGTCTTTGTTAGTCTTTATTGTAAGAAAAACAAACTTTCTTTGTATGTTTTTGTTGTATTTTACACTGTCTTTGTGTATCTTTTGCAATGTTGAGTACTAATAGTTGGATTTTAAAATTACGATGGTTAAAACGTGATATATTTTGGCATATTCAAAACAATTTTAATCACTTTTTAAACCCCCGCCAACAAAGAACATATACTTTCCACAATTGATGTCGGGGAAAAGAATAATGACATGATGTTGCTGTCAGGAAATAAGACAGATTGAAAACTCAATGGTCCTGCTATAGATCTGATCTTTTCATGGTTTTATTTTCAATTTCGATATGTCTTATGTATTAGAATGAATCATTTCACATTTTTAAAAGTCTATATACATGCACTTTGAAATTATGATAACGATTACAATGTTGATCTGTGATAAAAATGTGTATAAGATTATAGGTTTTTAACCAGTATGATTTGCTTGTAAAATTTATGATAAAATTAATTGTATAAAAAATATTGTTTTGTTCTTAGAGTCTTCATCGCTTCCTCTGTTTATTTTATGTTTGTCTTTCAGGAAAAGAAAGAAAACGATGAAAAGAACAAAACAGCAGTAACTGATTCAAAGACAAAATCTGAAGAAGAACCAGGTAATCTTTTGATCTTTATTTGGGCATTTTATTTATTTGGGTTCACCGCTGTTTTTCAACAATTTTTCAGTTATACTAGGCAACCGATTCACAAACTAGCTAGTTTTCCTGGACTGTATTCTAATCAGTACTAACCTACCCTTCACAAGGAACCAGCAACTTCTCCACAAATGTCAACATTTTTGTGTCAAATTTTCATAGAAGGGTTTAACCTGCCGTGACCGGGAACCAAACCCGAACCATACCGGGAACCAAACCCGAACCATGGCCGCAGCCTCCTTGCTTGGGCAGCATTGCATTTAAAGTCCTTGTATACTAAGTAAATTCAGAAATAACTGAAATATGGAATCTTAGTTTAACGAGGCTAGAGTTGTTGATGCATATTTGGGAAGCTGTATAATGCATAATACTGGAGAACTAGTTTATACTTGGTGGTGAATAAAGAATATCGTTTTGGCTGATTTCTGTTTATTTCTATGATAATGTTGTTAAACAGCTTCTTACGCAATAAATACAAACAGAATCAAATTTCTAAACGTCCACCTTGTCATGAGTCTTCTTTAGTGTATAGTAAACATTTCTTCAAATTTGTGCAATTTTCCCCAAATTTCCAATTTACTTCTTGAAATTTCATTCCCCAAATTGTTCTTAAGTGAAAACTTTGTCCTAAAAAGAGGCTTCATTCCACTTTGTCCCTCAAATTAAGGGCTAGGGCGCCTTCCTTAAAACATAAAAAAATCAGCTTGTATTTTATAGCATTAGAAGAAAATCATTTAAGTTAAATAACATACTTGATTGCTTACCAAGAAGACTTGTAATGTATTCAATCCAACATAGATGTTGACTACTCAATTTCAATGTACATGTACAAGGTATATTGAAAGTTTCATGAAACCTAAGATTATGTTATTTGATTCCTTCCAAGAATCGTCATCAAAATTTATGAAATAGGCATTTAGAAATTCAGTTCAGTATATTATATTTCAGCCACATGTTCGTTAGAAGATGACTACGACTATGGTGTGATATTTTATCTAAAGAATGATGAAGTTGTTGGTATTGTATTGTGGAATCTAAATGGATCATCTGGTTATCCGTCAAGAATGGATATAGCAAGACAGGTACCTAAGTTGTAAAAGATTATCCTTTTATTTAATTGATTAGAATATAATTGTGTGCCTTATAATTTAATCATCATTTCAGTCCTTACGCAATGCCCTCATTTGCACATACAGTCATAGCTACATAGCATAATCTAGCCTTTGATGTGAGAATAAGGACAAACAAAAAGTAACATTCAGTTGTATTTATTCTGGTAGAATTTCTGTATTGCTTAAATTGTAGCGAAACAACACTCACCCCCCCCCCCCCCTTTCTTTAAAAAACACAGTGAAAATTTCCCCTTTTAAGGTCCCTAGTCTCATTTCCCCAAAATGTAGAGAGAGCCCTGTTATCACTCTTAGTACCATTCATTGTTATATTTTCAGGTTTTAGCTGATGGCGTCAAAGGCAAAGATTTGACAGAAGTAGCCAAATTGTTTAATGTTTATGCACGTTGAGAAAATGTATTTATGACTGGTATTCAATTTGATATATAAATAGCACTGTTGTGAAGGAATGTATGCCGTCTGATACTTGATGCATGCAAAGTAGGCTGGGGATATACTGAGTACATTCTGCAAACTGTGGCTGCCATGGTTCTCTTTTGTATCACATGAAGAGTACCAGTAGTTTATGTTAAAGCTGTGCAGAAAGATCAGTCAGTCAAGTACCATGCAATCTGAGTGTAAATAAAAAGCAGGCTCTGAGTTCAAGCTCTGGTCTGGCAGCTACCTGATTTTCTGTCTTAGAGACATCACAATGCTCGTCATTATGTGTCTCTAGAGTGAAGCAAACTCTTTTCTTTCTATTGTTATATTCCACTCCAAGAATGCAAGTTTTAGCTATATCAGGCATTCCTGTTGTAAAGTATTAACTAACCATTGATTAGTATAGAAAGATTACTGCACAATTTGTATTTTTATGTTCTTACAATGAAATACATCATAATAAGATACAACATCGTACTCAGTTGACTGAAGATCAATTTTGCTTGAAAGTGTTTGAACACTATTTGGAGAAGAGTCTTTCTTTTTTTTAGAAAATCCTGTCTTCAGAGAAATTGATTGAATTTTTGTGTGAATTATATATATGTACATTTGTATATGTTCATTTTGTTAGCCATTAGGGGTTGTCTTTATATCAAATAAAATCACTTTGTTAAATAAAAGATCTTGTAGTATATTATTCTTTAGTTTGATATTGTAGATGACAGCCAGTATGTAACACAATGTCAGACACCACTACAAAATGTATATGCACAGATCACATACATTGTCATACACCGCTGCATGTCTAAATCACATATTTAGTGTCTTACATTTAGAGCACATACACTGTCACACACCACTACATACTTAGATCACATACACTGTCACACACCACTACATACCTAGATCACATACACTGTCACACACCACTACATACCTAGATCACATACATGGTCACACACCACTACATACCTAGATCACATACACGGTCACACACCACTACATACCTAGATCACATACACTGTCACACACCACTACATACCTAGATCACATACACTGTCACACACCACTACATACCTAGATCACATACACTGTCACACACCACTACATACCTAGATCACATACACGGTCACACACCACTACATACCTAGATCACATACACGGTCACACACCACTACATACCTAGATCACATACACTGTCATACACCACTACATACCTAGATCACAAACACTGTCATACACCACTACATACTTAGATCACATACACTGTCATACACCACTACATACTTAGATCACATACACTGTCACACACCACTATATACCTAGATCACATACACTGTCACACACCACTATATACCTAGATCACATACACTGTCACACACCACTATATACCTAGATCACATACACTGTCACACAGCACTATATACCTAGATCACATACACTGTCACACAGCACTATATACCTAGATCACATACACTGTCACACACCACTACATACCTAGATACCATACACGGTCACACACCACTACATACCTAGATCACATACACTGTCACACACCACTACATACCTAGATCACATACACTGTCACACACCACTACATACCTAGATCACATACACTGTCACACACCACTACATACCTAGATCACATACACTGTCACACACCACTACATACTTAGATCACATACACTGTCATACACCACTACATACCTAGATCACATACACTGTAACACAGCACTATATACCTAGATCACATACACGGTCACACACCACTATATACCTAGATCACATACACTGTCACACACCACTATATACCTAGATCACATACACTGTCACACACCACTATATACCTAGATCACATACACGGTCACACACTACTATATACCTAGATCACATACACGGTCACACACCACTACATACCTAGATCACATACACTGTCACACACCACTACATACCTAGATCACATACACTGTCACACACCACTACATACCTAGATCACATACACTGTCACACAGCACTATATACCTAGATCGCATACACTGTCACACACCACTACATACCTAGATCACATACACTGTCACACACCACTACATACTTAGATCACATACACTGTCACACACCACTACATACCTAGATCACATACACTGTTACACACCACTATATACCTAGATCACATACACTGTCACACACCACTACATACTTAGATCACATACACTGTCATACACCACTACATACCTAGATCACATACACTGTAACACAGCACTATATACCTAGATCACATACACGGTCACACACCACTATATACCTAGATCACATACACTGTCACACACCACTATATACCTAGATCACATACACTGTCACACACCACTATATACCTAGATCACATACACGGTCACACACTACTATATACCTAGATCACATACACGGTCACACACCACTACATACCTAGATCACATACACTGTCACACACCACTACATACCTAGATCACATACACTGTCACACACCACTACATACCTAGATCACATACACTGTCACACAGCACTATATACCTAGATCGCATACACTGTCACACACCACTACATACCTAGATCACATACACTGTCACACACCACTACATACTTAGATCACATACACTGTCACACACCACTACATACCTAGATCACATACACTGTTACACACCACTATATACCTAGATCACATACACTGTCACACACCACTACATACCTAGATCACATACACTGTCACACACCACTACATACCTAGATCACATACACTGTTACACACCACTATATACCTAGATCACATACACTGTCACACACCACTACATACCTAGATCACATACACTGTCACACAGCACTATATACCTAGATCGCATACACTGTCACACACCACTACATACCTAGATCACATACACTGTCACACACCACTACATACCTAGATCACATACACTGTCACACACCACTACATACCTAGATCACATACACTGTCACACACCACTACATACTTAGATCACATACACTGTCATACACCACTACATACTTAGATCACATACACTGTCATACACCACTACATACCTAGATCACATACCGAGGGTTCAACGCAACAGTATTGTAACTCATAATGAAATGAGAACAAGTTACTACAGTGTTGCGCTGAGCCCTCGCATACACTGTCACATACCACTACATGTATATCTAGATCACATACACTGTCACACACCACTATATACCTAGATCACATACACTGTCACACACCACTATGTACCTAGATCACATACACTGTCACACACCACTACATACCTAGATCACATACACTGTCACACACCACTACATACCTAGATCACATACACTGTCATACACCACTACATACCTAGATCACATACACTGTCACACACCACTACATATCTAGATCACATACACTGTCACACACCACTACATACCTAGATCACATACACTGTCATACACCACTACATACCTAGATCACATACACTGTCACACACCACTACATACCTAGATCACATACACTGTCACACACCATAACATACCTAGCTCACACATACTTCAGACACCACTAAATACCCAGACCACATAAACTTTCACACAGCTGCTTTTATTTATAGAAATTTAGGTCAACCATTTTCAGAAAAAAATATTACACGATTATTATAGCAGTTATCTGATTTAACGCAACAAAAATAATTATTATATATATATATAATAATGGTTTTGTAATGAATGTTAACAACCACAAGATCTCATGTTTAACAAAAATACAATCATAATTATAAAACTAGCACACGAGTTCCGCCTTTGTCACTAAATAGAAAGTAGAACAACCCGTTTTCGAAAAATGTGATATTAACGAACGAACCAATATGGCGACCTGTGATCAATCTAAGTATTCTGCAGAGGAAAGTGAAGTGAATAAATCTGCGTGTTGTTCACCGTGTGCAGAAGATGGGAGGAATATTTCAGCAATACATTATTGTGTGGACTGTGAGATGTATTTCTGTACTAAATGTATGAAAGGTCACAACAAATACCCGGCTTTAAGAAAACATCATGTGAACGCTGTTAATACGCCCGTTTTTAGTAAGGACGATGAAACTGCAGAATGCGGAAATATTTCTACCTACAGGTTGAGATGTCCATTTCATGAAGATAAACGTATAGACACATTCTGTAAAGATCTAGCCCTACTAATTCGGCTTTCCGGTTGGCCGATTTTCGTGAACGAATTCGGAAAGGCCATCCTCTCAGCCTTACAAACATCTGCATATTTACGTGCGGAAATTCAAATTACGTCAAAATTCTTCAATAACAGGCATAACTTACTTAAATCGATAGAAATAACAATAATCTGCGTGAATGTGCTGCAAAATCTGTGTTAAATGTCAAATTTGAAGTATTTAACTTAAATTTTACGTCGTGTGAGAAAACCCGGTACGAACGGACTTTAGCCACATCCAGTTACACTCGGTATACAAATACCGTCCGACAGTTTAATTCTAAATCGATCTTTATAATGAATACCTAGAATTAACGAAAGTTGATTTAAAGTTTAATTTGACAACGTTTCGTGACATGCCAGCTTATTTAAACTTGTACTGAAGCGAATGTTTGAGAGTAGGCAATGTTTACCATGACACCGGCATTTTACCGCCATTACGCCAGTTTCGTTTTCAGTTGGGAAATAGTGGGGAGAAACAAATCATTAATGAATCTTTCAGAAAAGGTATGTGGGAATAATTTATACTTATAGGAGTATAGAAACATGTTTTCTACCCACGGAATGGTTCACTTTAGTCACAGATATTGTAGTTATCGGGCCCAACGGGTTTTAATTGGGGATTTTCCGCACACAAATATGCAGATCTTTGTTAGACTGTGCGGGACGGAGCCAAGTCGAAAAATCTCTCGCCGTCACAAAGCAGTCTAATTAGTTGGACTAGTAAAGATCATGATGAGGTTTGCTGTGCTATATGCGCTGTATTTAAACACAGGTAATATAATCAATTCGTACTTAATTTTCTACCTGACAACATATTTATATGTGAACGTATTTTGCTGCCTATGATGTTAAATCTATCGTCTCTTGTATAAATCTCTATTTGAAATAATTGATAAAAAGAAACTTAATTGTTTTATCCAGGTAGTTGTATTTAGTTAGTTGATACAACTACCTGGTTTTATCATAGAGACGAATTAATTTCGTACATCTATTATTGAACGTATTTGTTAACTTCATAAAACGATTAACCAACAAATTGTAGATAACTATTTTTATTCTACAAATAAGCCTACACATGCATTTTAATTCAGGAGCAAGCTCAGAAATTTGTCATCCGTTCTTCTAAACTGTGATTTTTTATCTGTACAGTATCGTTACATTTAAAATCATATGTTTCCATGTTAAGATATGGATCATTATATTGTTATGAATGTTTATTGAATTATTAATTATTTTGTCAAATTGTGCACCAAGTATACTGTTTTTAAAATGTTAAGCCACTAGCTGTTACATTTGTGTCTGTATAAAATGTTTTAACTGCCTTATTAAATGTACATGTTTTCGTATTATTTACTAAACTGCAACTCCAATTCTTACTTAAGAGACCACCTTTCTTCAGGTACCATATTTTCATTCTCCCTTGAGTGGTCGCTTTAGGCACTGTATTGATAAACATGCAAACGGAGTTTGAATTTCTCCAAAGCAAAATTTGCTAAACAGTACGTCTGATCGCCATATGTAAATGAAAGATAAAGAACAGTAACTACTATACATCATCATGTAACATGTACGCTGTTCAATTATTCATATTTTGATATTTTACAGACAATGTACGTGTGAACCGATTGCTATCAAAGCTGTTAATTTCCAATCCAGTCCTCATGTGAATCAATGCAAGGAAGCACTGACTAAAGTTCTTATCCAGTTTAACGAAGAGAAAGTGAAGCGAACAGAAAATATCGATTGCATTGGTAAAGGGAAACTTGAGCTGATAGAAAACATCGACAAACATGAAGAGGAGATTATCAAAAAAATTAAGGAGCTGGCCGATAAATCGAGGAATGAAATACGTTCCAAATATGAAGAGTACAAGACATCTCTCGACAATGACGTTGAAACATTAGATGTTGTAATTAAAACAACCACTTCATGTGTAGAAAAACTTGAGCAAACCGATTATGATGAGGAACTGTTTGTTAACGTCATGTCCAGCAAGATGGTTGCGAATGATGGAAAGAGGCTTTTACAATCCTTGAAGACTGACTGGTGGAAGAGAGAAATGAAGTTTCACTTTGACAAGACACTTGCGAGCACTGTTGATAGGATGGAAGCTTTTGGCAGATTAGAAAATGAATTTGAAGTCAACGAGTATGAAGCATCATTCCTTAAGAATGTCAATATAAAGCAGAATAATGATGAACAGGAAATGTATGTTTATGACATGTGTTTCACTAATTCTGGCGACCTGCTTTTGATAGACTATAACAACCACAAACTGAAACGATTGAATTCGGAGTTCCAATTCAAGGATGAGTTACAGTTGTCAGGTAGTCCAGTAGCAGTCTGTAAAACTGACCAGCATGAAGTAGCTGTGAGAATCTGGAGCTCCAAAGTCGTACACTTTGTGTCAGTTGGTCAAACAATGCAATTAAAGTCTTCATTTATACTTGGTGACAACGGTCGCGGTATGACATATGACACAAGTACAGGGGAGATATTAGCATGTGAACGTAGTAAAGTAAGTGTCTACAGTAAAACTGGAAATAAACTGAGAACGTATGATAAGAATACAAATGGTGAGCAGATGTTTTCACACTGCAAACAGATTACATTAAGTGTGAGCACACAAGATATATATGTGACTGACTATCACAAAGGTTTGATAGTTCTAGACAAAAATGGAAATATGAAAATGACAATCTCTTCATTAAACGGCATCAAGGCGTGGCCTTTATGTATTTTACCAGGTAACATTTGTCTGGTGGGAGGCTGCCGATCAGGGTTTATAGTCCAGGTAGATAAAGAAGGAAAACAAATCGGAAAGTTAATTGACACTAAAGATGGACGATCACATACATATTGTGCACTGTATGACCGTGAACATTCAAGGCTGATTGTTGGAAGTTATCCTGTTGGGATATCAATTTACACAATATTTGCAAAATGAACTGTTTAGGTTTTCAATGCTGTATTTGTAAAGATTAAGGATGACCTGAGTTAGATGATTTACAATGATTATAAAGCTTACAAATGTACCATGTGATATTGAAGTCCAATGATCATAGTATATTTACATTACTCTGGTTTTGTATTGTAGTTACGTAAACTGGTAATGAACTATATCATTTAGATATTTAAACTTCTCGTGTGTACTATTGTTCAGGATATATTATGTATCTGTTTGTAAATATAACAATCGTGGGACTGCAACCGTATATAGTGCATACAGTCAAACCTGTACATAAAGGCCACCCTTGGGAAAGAAATTATGTGGCCTTTATTGACAGGTGAACTTTATTCGAAGGTCATTTTATTCTAAATAGTGACTGCTTTTTAAGAATGACCTTTATTTACAGAGTGGCCTTAATTTTTACAGTATACATGGTTCAATGAAAAGTCGTTTTATCACCGTAAGCAATCTATAGTCAGAAATCAATGAAACTTTCATGAAGCTTCTTCAGTATGATAAGATTCACATGTGATAAGCTTGATATGATGCGGTGATTTTTAGCATAATTGTGACCCTTTGTTTTTACTGTCATTAAATTTCCAAGAATGAGTTATAGTGTGACGACTGTCTGTTTAGTTTGTGATGCTACTGACTGTATGTTGAGAATAAACACAATGTTACAACTTCAAACATCTTGATATGTACCAAAATATCACAAATTAGAAAGTTGTCAATTTTATTCTGGTCAAAGTCTATTTCATCCTACATGCACTTGGTATATGCAAGCTTGAATTACACCATGTGTTATGTAAATAATGAATAAAATATTTGATAGAAGATAACACTGAGCTCTTATTTTTCGAGTTTAAACAATTTTTATGTCGCAGTGACAAGCAAGGTCTAGTTTCTTCATCATGTAAACATTCAGAGTAAAACAACAACATTTCTTTAAAAGAAGAATATTTTATTCAGTCAGTTCAAGTTTCACACTTTATTTAATTTATGTTGTCTTTCTGCCTTTTGTTATTATTAACGGTGTTCACAAATTTTCGTGTTCCTGACCTTCATGGTAATCTCAGTTTTCATCAGGGACCTGAAAATTATATAATTGAACAGTACATAGCTTTAGTTCATCAAAAAGCTACAAAAATGCACTGAGTGTCTTTAAAACATAAGAAAACATGATTGGCTATATTCTCTTGAGATTTTTCATATTACCAATGAAAACGCTGTACACATAGACTGGTCTTAGAGCACAATTTTAAATATCAATACAAAACCTGTTACACGTTTTGATTCAATTCAATTATTCTGTCTCATTCAATATAATACTTTATGTGTAATATGTAAGTTCACACATATATGCAACACCCTTTGGAAGTAGCAACATTTTGTTGTTGTTGCTCTATAGATGTTAAACTATTGTTCAAATCGTGCAATAGGGAAACATCGTGCTGTTGTTGAATGGAGGTTGTTGCTTAAGAGAGGGCCGCTCTGAGGATGTTGTACTGTATACCTACATCATCAAAAACTAGATCCATTTTTGATAAAAAAGAAAATTGAACCTAGTAAATAACAGTGTGAGTGTTTTATTGATTTCTACTCAGAATATTTACTTAACGCTGAATTGTGTATTAATTGGTAACAATAAAATACATCTTACATGTTCAGAATGATCTGTATCATCTTCAGTCACATTACCAGTTATAGCAGCGACTTCTGGAAATATGACAAGCCAAACTTGGCTTCTATAGCGTGTAGGAATTGTTTGGACGAATCATTAGACATGATTTGTTTAATTCTAGGTAAGTCTGTGTTTCCATGTCGTATTTAGGCCAGAATGGCATTGAATCATCAGATGGACCGTTCGGATTCCTAAAAACAGCAGTGAATGTCCATTATTTTGAAAGAAATGTTCAAGCAACATGTTATCTCTAGAAATGACAACTCTAGGTTCTTGTATGGTGTTTCAATAAAGAATTACCAAAACTTTAGTAATTCTGTAAATGCATAGTGTCATCATTTCACAAAAATATATTACCAGATCATTTTAGAGTATTCTTATTACCGTTTTCTTATATCATTTGATAACTTGATTCTGTCAAAAGAATGTAAATGTTTACATTGCCTTGATTCTGAAGTATGGATTTCAATATTTAATCTAATATTGCCGAACAATTGTATGTTTTTGTTCTAATCAACGAAACTGATAGGAAATGCGTACCCTCTACGGAATTTGGCAATAAAAATTTGGGGTCATCATATTTGGAAATGCAGAATGTCACTTACCCTGTGCACGTCCTGGCAATCGGTGATGTTTGGTTGTTCTTCCACACCTAAAACAAAACCTCCTAATGGGCTTTGTGAGCACACCGCCCGCTACTTATAAAATTGCATATTGTATTTACTATACTGTGTACTTGATATCAGAGTTTGACCCTGGAACATTATTCTACTATAAAATGATTAAAGCGCTTGGAGGACAGTGGTGTTTGCATTGTAAATTGTTGCATCTTTGTTAAGGACATATCCGGTAGTTGCTATTGCGAAACGTAGCGCGCATCCGTGACGTTAATTTTACTATTAAATATATAGGCAAAATGAAAACGTATAGAGAATTTCTTTAAATTTTGCATGATCATAGCATATGATAACAGAAACATTTTAATCGAAAATAAAATGGGGGTCGCGGTGCTTGTTTCTGAGTTATCTGCCCTTGTTTATGACGTTTTGGCTTTAATTTATGTCATTTCAAGGGCATATCACTCATACATTAATATTAAATACCATATTTTTACTTTTGTTTTATGTTTGTCATTTTATTCTTGGTCAAAATACAAATTTTCATGCAATTCCATTAAATATTTGTATTAGCTTTTTTCAGTTGAAGTTAACAAACTGACAATTCTTCAAAATTAAACCAAGTTTTAGGAAAATTGGCATTGCTTACGGTAAAGAAGAAACAAATACAAAAACACTCATTAGCAGTTCTTGAAATTTTGGACGATTGCATGAAAAGAAGTCGGCTACTTAAAATAGAAAATGAATAAGACCTTGTTTTCCTACATTATGAATTATCTGCCCTTGAAATGACTTAAAATGAGCCAAAATGTCACATTCAAGGGCAGATAACTCAAAAACGAGCACCGTGATACTCATTTTTGTTTATCTTAAAATGTTTCTACTATCATATGCTATGATCATGCAAAGTTTTAAAAAAATATCTCTATACGTTTTTATTTTGCCTATATGCCTATGTGTAAAATTGTGGAAACTGTCAGATATGTCCTTAGCACCGCGGCAGTTATCTATATTGTTTTTGTGTTATCCTTACTTATAATGTTGATTGACATGGCTTAATTAATTCATACGTGTCTATTCATTGTTTGTTTGTTTTATTGTACTTGTCATGTTTGTCGTTACATTACATAGTGAAATCTATTTATCTATATGTTATAAATATCACGCAATTTTGATAGTATACATAAATACACGGAAAAGTACGTAACGGATAAGAAAGACACACATAAATGTTCTTTTCGGATATTTCTTCGACCACTTCACGACTTCGGGGGGGGGGGGGAATAAGATAAAATGTGTGTAGTTTCCTTGAAAATAATCTAAAGTCATTTCCCAAACATTCCACATTTTTTGTGCTAATTACTAGACTAGTATAAGAGTACTAGTATCACACAACACAGCGCAAATTAAGTCACAATTTTTATACCAAATCAAACACAAATGTATCCAGCGATCCAGTAAAGTTTTAATTTACATGCATAGAGAGCAAGAGAAATCCTGTAATCTTAGAAAACAAATGGTACATAAAATTTAAAAAATGTCAAATCACATTGTTTTCATAACCTCTCAGGGTTTTCTAAAAAGATGTAATTTAACAAATGTGAGTGTTACAAGACATCAGAATAAAGTGTTCCCAAACATTTTATGAGTGTAATTCTTATCAAATACAAACAAGCAATCTGTCAATGATAGGACTGTCAGATATAGCTTTATACACTTGTAAGTACATTGTATTGTATTTCAAGTGCAATCCGCCCATTGTTGGGTTAAAAGGGAGATGGAGTTGTCACCACTCTACAAGAGTACGTCCATGTCGTCGGTATTCAACAATTGAAATTAAAAAATACATTTCTATCAAATTGTATATTGAGTCACATTTTGTTTAGATGTGGATAACGCACGTCATAGACGATTTGTATGAGTACTGTATATGACTCGAAGCTAGTCCTGAAGCAAGGCGAGTATACGAATACCCGGGTATGATGACAATAACAAAAATGAGAAGTATGTTATATTACCGGTTTGATATACGAGTCGTAGTTCGAGCTGTGAATACTTGGGCCTGATTTAGTGGATCGAAATGGATCGACACATGCCAACCGATCTACAACCCTACTCAAAACACACACAATCTCTTCTCTGAAAATTGCAAATTTTAATCTAAAACCTAATAATTTTCTACACCACTCGCTACAGAGAATAGTAATCATAAACTGCCTTAAATCAATCCTTGGGCCAGCATCGATTAAAACTACACAGTGTGAAATGGCTTAACCCATAGACAATCTTTATCATTACGTGATCCTTGAGAGAGATTGACAACTCGCATGGATCTAATTCGCAAATTGACCATTCACGTTTCTTTCTTTTGTTTGTATTGCCAACAATTTAGAATCATGACTTGTATCTGTTTTCAGTATTATCTAATGCGTTGCATGTACAGTCAAACCTGTGTTAGCGTCTCCTTTGAATACAAGACACTCTGTGAATAAAGGCCATTATTAAAAAGGCGTCATTGAATATTCAGAAAAAACAACCTTCGAATAAAGCCACCTGACAATAAAGGCCACAATTTGTATTTCCCATGAGCGGACATTATGGTTTAGTAAGTTGTACCTATGAATGACTCGTAGCGTATTCTTTCTTATGGTACTTGACCAGTAGATATTGTAATTTGTGTAGAATGGATAAGACTTTTGTCCATAAGTATATCTTAACTTGCAGAACACACTCACCAAATTTAATGACAAGTGCTGAAAAAACTTGAAAACCTCAATCATTTCTTCATATTACTAGTATTACGTTTACAATAAGCACAGTTTACAATTACATATCCACGAGTTTTAAAGACCCAACACTAAAAAGCACCGACCTACCTAGTACCTACCCTTTTTATTTTTAATGAACATGTACAAAGAAGAAAAACATTTTTTCCAAGTCCCATTATTTTCGCATTTTTTAGTATCAAAAGCTCTTTGAAAACCGGAATTCACAGAAAACCTTAAGTCTGGAAGGGGTCAAGTTTTGAGGGGGTTTACTGTCTATAATTTCTTTAAAAATCGTCTGCTATTGTATGAATGAACAATGCACAAAAATGTCCTTTTGCTTGATTTTAGTGTCAACTAATTAATGTTATCAAAATTTTCTCTCAAAGTTCAGTACCATGCTGGTTGGACAGTTTGCTAAGCCGAGGTCGTGGTCAAGTGGTTAGTGCTCTGGAGTTGTTACCCGGCGACCTGGGTTCAAATCTCGGTCTATGAAAAGTGTCAGTTTTCTTCCATACGAGAAGAAGTTCCCAGCTCCGTGTGGAAGGGTAAGTTAGTAATGGCCCAGAGGTTATAAAACTTGAGAACAGACTCTGAGCTCAAATCTCAATTTCATTCTCAAAGTATTATAGATAGAAAGATAAAGCTGATTAACGTATAAATGCGTGTTTAATCGATCGTAAAGTATTTATTGAGAAAATCCTTCATTATCTCCGCTGTCAGTTTTCAGCTTTCCGCGTGTACATCTCTAATAAAAAAGTTTGAGGTCGTGAGGGGGAATAGGGTAAGTCAGGTAAACAGAAACAAACTATTTTATAATTTTATAACTATCTCCATATTAGTTATTTTTAGAGCCAAGTAGCAGCGAAATCATCTACATAAAGTTTCGGTTTCGGTCTATTTTGGTAAATGTTTAATTCACATTGAAAACCTTGTTTATCGGTCGTTTAAACTCTCTTTACTTGAGCAAACTAAATATCCTAGTCGTAAATCCTAGTTAATGCATTATTGCCGGATAAATTGAGTTTTAAATTATACGAAGTAATATAAAAACTTACGCACACAAAATAACCAAAATAACCTTGGTTTTGTATCTAACGGTCGTTTTTTACCCCTTAAGTTAAGTCGAAAGGTGATCTACCGAGACTGACGAGGCGATAATTTGAATATTAAGTTATACTGTCAGTGTAGTCCATGCATTTAGAATACTATCATTTAGTGCGGACAAATCATGGATCTTAATATACATTTGTTCTTTCTAATTTCGATGGCAATTGTCTTGTTTAGAAACGTGGATTCTAAGAGTAAGTGCATGTATTTTTCTACAGCTTTACAAATGCTGAAGTTATATAATTTATAATAAGGTATGAATTCAATTGAGTTTACACTCATTTTATTAATATTAGGACTTCACTTTGTACCTAATTTGTCTCCTCAAAAACTATTAGTATTTAGATTTTATACAATTTTGGCTTTTTATTTTAAGAGAATATAAAAGTGGTTTTTATACTTCTTATCTTCGACGAACTATTTAGTACCCACTGTGCAAGCTAAGAGGCGAAGCACTAAGGCGGTTAAAATGCATATTTTGATGTTCTATCGCTCCTTTTAGCTTTCTTATTTAGGAAAAACACCAAAATTAAGCACTCCAACCTATACATAACTATAGTTCATATTCCATGCATCAATATTTATACTTAAAGACATATCCTAGAGTAACTTCTCACGCGGAGAATTTTCTCTTTTTTTTCAGAGATGTACTTTAATATATTACAAACATAAAACAGGGTTTAAAAGTATGGGTCACCATGCCCGTTTTGGAATTACACGCGTTTTTTAATACCATATATTTCTATCTTGGATTAATGCAAAGATGTCAAACATTAAACAACATAAAACCTTAAATATTATCACAAACTCAGTAATTCTTTTTCATATCCTTGTAGAAAAGATGTCTTAACTATTACAGAATAAAGAAACTGACATATGTAAGATAATAATCAAGAAATTATGAAATTTGTATACAAACGACCATGCCCGAAGCATGCAAAATTACCAAAAATTTGAACATTTTAGCTCATAAAAAAAATTCTAGCGCGGATTTTTTTTTTATTTTTCCAGAACATATAGTTTAGCATATGTAGTTTAAAATAAAAGAAAGAAATGCATACCAAGCCATGCTACTTTTTAAGATATACAAAAATTTAGTAAAATTATTACCTCCCTTTATTAAGAAAACAACTGAATTTTTAGGCAATAATAAAATGGTTAAATACTAAGTATCATAAATGTAATATTATCTCTGCTCAATTTGAATGTGCACTGGCAACTCTAGGAAACGCCTTTAAGATAATATAGGGTAGTAAGATTTGTGTTCTTTTTTTACCTATATCTATTGTGTACGTCACCATGTTCAATATTTCTCAACATGTTCACAATTCACTATATTTTCATGTTCACTATTTCTTACTATATACACTATATCTTACCATGTTCACTATTTCTTACTATATTCACTATTTCTTATCACGTTCAGCATTTATTACCATGTTCAATATTTCTCACCATGTTGACATGGTCACTATTCACTATATATTACCATGTTCACTATTTCTTACTATATTCAATATTTCTCACCATGTTCGCCATTCACTATATATTAACCTGTTCACTATATTTTACCATGTTCATTATATCTTACCATGTTCACTATATCTCACAATGTTCACTACATCTCACCATGTTCACTATATGTCAACATGTTCACTTACTATGTTCACCATATCTCACCATATTCATTATATCTTACCATGTTCACTATATCTCACCATGTTCACTATATCTTACTATGTTCAGTATATCTCACCATGTTCACTATATCTCACCATATTCATTATATCTTACCATGTTCACTATATCTCACCATGTTCACTATATCTTACTATGTTCAGTATATCTCACCATGTTCACTATATCTCACCATATTCATTATATCTTACCATGTTCACTATATCTCACCATGTTCACTATATCTTACTATGTTCAGTATATCTCACCATGTTCACTATATCTCACCATTTTCACTATATCTCACCATGTTCAATATATCTTTCCATGTTTACTATATCTCACCATATTCACAATATCTTACCGTGTTCACCATATCTTATCATGTTCACTATATCTTACCATGTTCACTATATATCACCATGTTCACTACATCTCACCATGTTCACTATTTCTCACCATACTCACTATTTATAACCATATTCACTATTTCTAAACATGTTTACTATTTATAACCATATTCACCATTTCTAAACATGTTTACTGTTTATAACCATATTCACTATTTCTAACCATATTCACCATTTCTCACCATGTTTACTATTTATAATCATATTCACTATTTCTAAACATGTTTACTATTTATAATCATATTCACTATTTCTAAACATGTTTACTATTTATAATCATATTCACCATTTCTAAACATGTTTACTATTTATAACCATATTCACTATTTCTAAACATGTTTACTATTTATAACCATATTCACTATTTCTAAACATGTTTACTATTTATAATCATATTCACTATTTCTAACCATATTCACTATTTATAACCATATTCACTATTTCTAACCATATTCACTATTTATAACCATATTCACTATTTCTAAACATGTTTACTATTTATAACCATATTCACCATTTCTAAACATGTTTACTATTTATAACCATATTCACTATTTCTAACCATATTCACTATTTATAACCATATTCACTATTTCTAAACATGTTTACTATTTATAACCATATTCACCATTTCTAAACATGTTTACTATTTATAACCATATTCACTATTTCTAAACATGTTTACTATTTCTAACCATATTCACCATTTCTAAACATGTTTACTATTTATAATCATATTCACCATTTCTAAACATGTTTACTATTTATAACCATATTCACTATTTCTAAACATGTTTACTATTTATAACCATATTCACTATTTCTAACCATATTCACTATTTATAACCATATTCACTATTTCTAAACATGTTTACTATTTATAACCATATTCACCATTTCTAAACATGTTTACTATTTATAATCATATTCACTATTTCTAAACATGTTTACTATTTATAACCATATTCACTAATTCTAAACATGTTTACTATTTATAATCATATTCACTATTTCTAAACATGTTTACTATTTATAATCATATTCACTATTTCTAAACATGTTTACTATTTATAATCATATTCACTATTTCTAAACATGTTTACTATTTATAATCATATTCACCATTTCTAAACATGTTTACTATTTATAACCATATTCACCATTTCTCACCATGTTTACTATTTATAATCATATTCACCATTTCTAAACATGTTTACTATTTATAATCATATTCACTATTTCTAAACATGTTTACTATTTATAATCATATTCACTATTTCTAACCATATTCACTATTTATAACCATATTCACTATTTCTAAACATGTTTACTATTTATAACCATATTCACCATTTCTAAACATGTTTACTATTTATAACCATATTCACCATTTCTAAACATGTTTACTATTTATAATCATATTCACCATTTCTAAACATGTTTACTATTTATAATCATATTCACTATTTCTAAACATGTTTACTATTTATAACCATATTCACCATTTCTAAACATGTTTACTATTTATAACCATATTCACCATTTCTCACCATGTTTACTATTTATAACAATATTCACCATTTCTAAACATGTTTACTATTTATAACCATATTCACTATTTCTAAACATGTTTACTATTTATAACCATATTCACCATTTCTAAACATGTTTACTATTTATAACCATATTCACCATTTCTCACCATGTTTACTATTTATAATCATATTCACTATTTCTAAACATGTTTACTATTTATAACCATATTCACCATTTCTAAACATGTTTACTATTTATAACCATATTCACCATTTCTAAACATGTTTACTATTTATAATCATATTCACCATTTCTAAACATGTTTACTATTTATAATCATATTCACCATTTCTAAACATGTTTACTATTTATAATCATATTCACCATTTCTAAACATGTTTACTATTTATAATCATATTCACTATTTCTAAACATGTTTACTATTTATAACCATATTCACTATTTCTAAACATGTTTACTATTTATAATCATATTCACTATTTCTAAACATGTTTACTATTTATAATCATATTCACCATTTCTAAACATGTTTACTATTTATAATCATATTCACCATTTCTAAACATGTTTACTATTTATAACCATATTCACTATTTCTAAACATGTTTACTATTTATAACCATATTCACTATTTCTAAACATGTTTACTATTTATAATCATATTCACCATTTCTAAACATGTTTACTATTTATAACCATATTCACTATTTCGAAACATGTTTACTATTTATAATCATATTCACTATTTCTAAACATGTTTACTATTTATAACCATATTCACTATTTATAAACATGTTTACTATTTATAATCATATTCACCATTTCTAAACATGTTCACTATTTCTCACCATATTCACTATTTATAACCATATTCACTATTTATAACCATATTCACTATTTCTAAACATGTTTACTATTTATAATCATATTCACTATTTCTAAACATGTTTACTATTTATAACCATATTCACTATTTCTAAACATGTTTACTATTTATAATCATATTCACCATTTCTAAACATGTTTACTATTTATAACCATATTCACTATTTCTAAACATGTTTACTATTTATAATCATATTCACCATTTCTAAACATGTTCACTATTTAGAACCATATTCACCATTTCTAAACATGTTTACTATTTATAATCATATTCACTATTTCTAAACATGTTTACTATTTATAATTATATTCACTATTTCTAAACATGTTTACTATTTATAACCATATTCACTATTTCTAAACATGTTTACTATTTATAATCATATTCACTATTTCTAAACATGTTTACTATTTATAACCATATTCACTATTTCTAAACATATTCACTATTTATTACCATATTCACTATTTCTAAACATGTTTACTATTTATAACCATATTCACTATTTCTAAACATATTCACTATTTATAATCATATTCACTATTTCTAAACATGTTTACTATTTATAACCATATTCACTATTTCTAAACATGTTTACTATTTATAATCATATTCACCATTTCTAAACATGTTTACTATTTATAATCATATTCACCATTTCTAAACATGTTTACTATTTATAACCATATTCACCATTTCTAAACATGTTTACTATTCACTATTTCTAAACATGTTTACTATGCACACAATTTCTAACCATGTACTATTTATAATCATATTCACTATTTCTAAACATGTTTACTATTTATAATTATATTCACTATTTCTAAACATGTTTACTATTTATAATCATATTCACTATTTCTAAACATGTTTACTATTTATAACCATATTCACTATTTCTAAACATGTTTACTATTTATAACCATATTCACTATTTCTAAACATGTTTACTATTTATAATCATATTCACTATTTCTAAACATGTTTACTATTTATAACCATATTCACTATTTCTAAACATATTCACTATTTATAACCATATTCACTATTTCTAAACATGTTTACTATTTATAACCATATTCACTATTTCTAAACATATTCACTATTTATAATCATATTCACTATTTCTAAACATGTTTACTATTTATAATCATATTCACTATTTCTAAACATATTCACTATTTATAACCATATTCACTATTTCTAAACATGTTTACTATTTATAATCATATTCACTATTTCTAAACATGTTTACTATTTATAACCATATTCACTATTTCTAAACATGTTTACTATTTATAATCATATTCACCATTTCTAAACATGTTTACTATTTATAATCATATTCACCATTTCTAAACATGTTTACTATTTATAACCATATTCACCATTTCTAAACATGTTTACTATTCACTATTTCTAAACATGTTTACTATGCACACAATTTCTAACCATGTCCACTATTCACTATTTCTTGCTATGTTCACTATTTCCAGTTGTGTAGAGTTGAACTACAAAAAATAAAAATAGACGCTTTGATTTGATATATAGTTAAACCTGTGAACAAAGGTCGTCCTTGGGAAGGACATCTTGGCTTTTATTCGTGGGTCATTCCGTTCTAAATAACCAATGGTAAACAACACAATTTATTAAGCATTGATCTGTGCATACCAACGTCTTTCTTGGTGTCAGTTTTACTCTTACTAATCAGTTTTCTTGAAGCTTCGATTTTAGGCGTATCCACCATTTTAACACTTACATGATCCAACTATGGTCACGAATAGATGTGTTACTGGTTCATGTTGACTTTGTCTGTACATAGACCTTTGGTGCACTGCAACATGGAACGGGGACCAGTTAATAAAATTGCGTACCTGGGCCATGGATTACTTTCCTTGTGTGAGTATGCATAAGGCATTGTTAATGTATAATTTCATTTTAAAATATCATATTTATTTTTAATCCACAGGTGAACAATCTTTCTTAAAGTATTCTAGTGATCTGAAAAGAAAGGTTATTAAACAATTTGGAATTGATAATTGCTTTGATGAGGCGGAGAGATACGCAAATAGAGAACATGGATATAAAAGTGGCCAGGATAACTTTGAAGCTGTTATGTGGATACGTATGTACACAAAGGAATGTGAAATAACCAAAGGCATAAAGAAAACTTGGCCAAAGTTCAATCAATTTTATTCCCGTTTAAACAAGGAACTACGCTGTGCACAGTTTAAAAGAAATTCCCGCGGACAAGAACTTTTTATAAAAGTTGGTGAGATAATTGACAAATCTCTGTCAATGTTGCCCGATTTGAAACCCCGAAATTATAAAAAGTATTACAGGGGTACTAATACGTTTCATTTTAGTAACTGGACTTATTTCTACGATGGTGGATTTTTTAGCACGTCCTCCAGACCGTTAGAAGCACTGAGATTCGCAGAGGGAGAATATCTACAAGTACTTCATTTAATGTCTAGCTTTAGGATTAAGAATTTCAGCGAGTTTCGATATGAGCATGAAGTGTTATGTAACAAGGGTTCTTTATTCAGGATAGATAAAGTGGTAAGAGACGAGGAAGAGATTAAAAAAGAAATTAACAAGTTGTTGCCGGACGGGACCGATGATCTTCTGCTGCCGAAAGTCCTAATGTGGATGACACAAGTCCCATATGACACTAACTTTCCTATTAAGGATCAGTTAAAAAGCAAATCAACAACTGAATTCTGCAAGCCCTAAAATATCTATGGAACAAAATCAATTGTTTTACTTTACTGTTTGTATTAGGTTGGTGTAATTACGTATGCGATGGTTGATATAAAATTCGTGTATTTGGTGTCTAGTTTTCATTCGGTTTTTCGTACGTTATCATTTTTATCATCAAATTGGACCGCGTGAAATTGATAAAAGTTAGTATTTGTCTGTGTTCATCTATTTCGTACTTGTAATGCTGTTTTTTTTTACATTTTGTAAATGAATCGTACGTCTCATTGGAACCTCCTTACAAGAGTCATCGATAGGAAGGACAAAAATGGCTGTTGTAAAGAGATGGTGGCTGTTGTTGAGAGTGTGAAAACAGAGCAGAACGTCAATTTTGGGTTGCTAATGTACTGGCTGTAACAGGGAGGTGACTGTTGTTCCGTGTTGACCTTTCATGAAGGTTACACTATATACTCTTCTGTTAATTTTGTTACGTTATGTAGAGTCAACATTGTATTCTTATCATATTCGATGTAACCAGATAAGGCCTAAAAATGTTTGTTGCTCGTAACATACATATCAAAAATAGGGTAGGAAGGTAGAAGGCTGTTTCGACTCTTTAAAGCGTGTGCAAAGGTAAAAAAAGTCGTTGTACCATATGTCAGGCCTAATAAAAGGTCTAGGATCACTGGAGAAAGTTAGGGTGACAGTGTACCAGAAAGTAACAATTATTTGAGTACTGTACATTTGTTTTAGCTTTTAGTATGATATTGTAAGTTATCGCCGCACTTATAATTAATACACGACTGATTAAGTGATTTAGTGTATAAATAAAGCGTTGAAAAAAGTAATTACCTTGTTTTAAAACGTTCATTAGCGCTTATAAAAAATTGATGCCAAGATATCCTAGGAATTAGTAAACCTAGTAAATATTGGTTTGCAAAACAACACATGCTTTTACGGATACCATACATTAATAGGTATAATGTATAAGGTATAATAAGTATAATGCATTATTAATTATTATTACAGGTGTATCTCATTTTAAACAGGCGAGTCCGATTTTTAAATGATGCAAGTACAGTGCAACCTCTCTAAAACAACACCCATTGGGAGTAGCACAATTATTTGTTGTTGAGAAGTTGTTGCTCCAGAGAGGTTAAATTCTTAGTTAAATTGTACAGTGGGAAAAATTTGATGTTGCTATGTTGTACTGTTTATGACATGGTATAAATCAACTTCGACATGATTAAGGACTTACCTAGAATATATCACTCCAGTACACATACACAAAAGATATAAAAAAGGGGGAAGAAAGTTCTGCAAATTATCGCACAGAGTTTCACGGTCTCTGCTTCATCAATACCATCCACAGAAATATCAAAACTACCTCGACTTGGTTACATGTAATAAGCAATATACTTTACACTATAAAGAGGAAAACTTTCACAAAAATAATCTTAAATACTTGCTTGTACTTTCAGCAATAATCTAGAAAAAATATGCATGTATACATTTGCATTAAAACAATTATGTGATCGAATGAATAACGCGTTTGCTTATTACACAATTATTCCACTTATACGTACGAAAAAAACATTAAACTGGAAATCGACTAATTATTGCTGTTGCTATTAGTTCCTATTGAACCATAAACACAATGTCATGTAGGTTGTATTAAGTTGGAAGGCAGTTCGCCATTCACAGTTCGCGATCGTTATTAACAGATGGCCTTTATTCAAAGGTTATTTAGTATTTAATAATTAATGCCCGTTTTTTTAAATGACCTTTATTCAGAGGTTTGACTGTATTGCAAATTTTGGATTCTGATAGCCAAACCACATTACCCCCACCTACCATTACCACTTTCACACCATATGCCTTTTCCTTTATATCTCACATACATTCATGTGAGGCCCAACAAACGACTTCATATTTCTTAGCCCAGTGATACAAGTATACAAGGGACGTCAATCTTTATTAGACACACACTGTAGTCTCACCTAAATCATGCAGTTGCACATGTCCTTGTTTATCATGCAATTCTTCTGTCTTTCTCCGTTGCCGGCTGTGTGATTAATTCTGTTCAATGTCACTTTCTCTTATTGCTTGTGAAACATCGTGCATGTTCTTTAACTTTTGAATGTACGAACATGTGACAGTTTCAGGAAACATGTCAAACTGCTGTTGTCAAGGAATGAAGACATTGTATTATGCTGTAGACCAAATATTAACCGTAGTAACTGTTGTTGATGCTTACACATAATAATTACCAATGACCTTTTCTAAAATATTTGCTATATCAGGGAGTAACCATTGTTCGTTTGCTTCTACTTCCACAGCAACTAACGTCTGACGGCTGTTCGCAATATGTCCATACAAATCATTACAATCAAATTGCTAACGTGGAGGAAGAAACCGGTTTAGAAGGGTCAAAGGCTAGAGAGCTTGTTGCCAATACAGTATCAGTTCCTATGTGTTTTGAAGATGCATGTAATAATCTTGGAGATAAATCTAGTAGCATATCTACAGACTACTAACTGTGAATAGAAATGTAGTGACTGTCGCATCTGCTGTTTATTTTTACCTAAAATCTAAGAAACTACACATGTGATTATATAGGTAATCCATCCATGAAAAAGTCTGTACCATTCATAGAGTAATGATTAAATGATTTTTGTTTTATAATTCTCTGTAGATATACAGCATAAAAGCATGCGATAATATTTGTGTTTGTTTTGGTTTCCTTGGATGTTTTAAACATCCCACAGTATGGTGCAGACTGCTCCAAGGTGGCAACATCCAGGAGACGATGTTTTGTCTTCCTTTGTCTGTATGATCCTATGTGATGAGTGGATTTCCTATTTGGAATGCTTATATTTAGTTCATGAGTTGTCTACCAGTAGTGTAGACATTGATAACAAACTAATTATACTACAGGTTGTTCATATTGCTGAGCACACAATATATAGTTACAATATATGGCTTAGCACACAAAAACGACATAAAATCGTCTGAATGTAAAAAGTTTGGTTTCCATGACGTAACTCATTTAAAACGTAGGATTATACGTTCCGTATAAAGTCAAGGGGCTATCGTTATTCATTTGTTTGCCGTTTGCAACAATTGTTCAGTTATATATGACGACCGATACACCTAATACGTTTACATGGACTAGATTCTATCCAATACTTACTTACCCTTCCGCAAGGAACCGGCAACTTCAACACATGTTGAGGTATAATGTACGTGAATGTACCATTTCAACAGCCTAGCAGCGTAAAGTTGGCATCATAGCAGTGTCACGAGCATAGGCAAAACCTATATTGTAAGAGTATTACCTTTTAAATTAATAGATTATGTCAATTTTTCTTTGCTGGGTCTTAACTATATGTACACGCACTCGATGGATATCATGAACTACTTATTTAAAGGAATTATTCCGATTGCTACTGATATCTACAAAGGAGAAACCTACTTACTGAATAGGCCTATATACAGGCCCATTATTTTTCTGATAACATTAATAACTCCCTGCATTTACAGTATTTTTAGAAACATAATGAAACGTTTGTGCTAATATACTGTGTGTAAGCAAATCAATTGTGGGGAAATTATTTTTGCTGGTTCATTTTCTGTCGCCATTTTACTCTTTTTTATTAAAAGAGAACTTTACATAACAGGAAGCATAACATGTCATAGTTTATGTTGAATTATAAAATAACCAATTCTACCTTGGTCAAAGTCTATTTCTATTCTATTCGAGAAAACATGTGAATTTGACAGTTCAAATATTGTATTTATTGTACTACTTCGTTTCCATCTAACGAATAGATCTATATCAAGACTCCCGGATCTGATACATGACTTGTTTGCATTCCATATAAATCACACCTACTAGCATATGCTTGTTTATTGATACGACGTTGACAAAGACCTTTATAATAAAGTCCTACATGCATAAGTTTCTAATCATGACGGTGAGGTTATTGAACAACGTGGGATGTAATATTTTCAGATAAAACCTGCAGTGGTGTTCCATAACACGGACAGAAATTAATCTGTGTCATTATCTGAATTGTAAATTTTTGTACATTGAACAGTTGGACTAATCAACTGAATATTTATATCTGCTTCTATTTATAAATATTGAGATCAACGACTTTCAGAAAGACAAAATTTAATACATAGCACAAGATATACAAGTCATTATTACTGAAGTTCTATGATTTAACGTTATGGTGACGTTTTATAGAAAAAGATACATTTGATAGAGTAAAGCTAGCACAAGAATTTCGCATTTTAACGAAAACGAATGTAGAATAACTCGATATCGTTTTCGAAAATTGTGATACATGTACATGTATTTAAATAACACAGCTTAGTGGTTCTGTAATTACTCGTGACATGGATTTTTCATTTATCGACATGTGTTTACAATCCAAAATTGTTAAGCGTGTACAATTGTACGAGAAAGCACAGTTATATTTTTGGATTTATCTGGAAAACGAAAGTAGACAAACCGTTTTCGAATAATGTGAATAAATCTGCGCGTTGTTCACCGTGTGTAGACGATGGAAGAAATATTTCAGCAATACATTATTGTGTGGACTGTGAGATGTATTTCTGTACTAAATGTATGAAAGGTCACAACAAATACCCGGCTTTAAAGAAACATCAGGTGGGCGATGTTAATACGTCTGTTTCTAGCAACGAAGATGAAACTAAAGATCGAGGAAATGTGTCTTCCTACAGGTTGAGATGTCCATTACATGAATATAAACGTATAGACACATATTGTAAAGATCATCATGAGGTTTGCTGTGCTATATTCGCTGTATTTAAACACAGGTAATATAATAATTATATCATACTTAATTTCCTACCTGAAAACATAACCATGTATGCACGTATCTTTCTGTTTCTGATACAATAGTAGTTGAATCTTGCATACATATTTGAAACATTTTGAAAAAAATACGAGTTATTTCATCCTATAGAATAACAAATATGGTTCCAAACATTTAACTTTCTAGTATTTCAAAGTTATTTGATAACTTCATAAAGCCCTACACATGAATTTTCTGTTTATTTGGTAAATGCCAGTAGATCTAACGCGTGGTTATCTAATTCAAATAATTGATCTGACATTGTTTATTGATAGAAAATTGTTTTAAGAACAATTCTACATAATAATTAACAATTATAATTCTCCAAGGCAATTTCACAAAGAAAACACCCAAAACCATTTAGAAACAGAATCAAAGGTTATTCCTGATCGTCATATGTAACTGAAAGATAAAAAAATTGATTGTAGTTCAATTATCCAGACTTTCATTTTTTGATACTTTCCAGACAATGCTCCTCTGAACCGATTGCTATGGCAGCTGTAGATTTCAAATCAAATTGCGAGGTGAACAAATGCAAGGAAGCGCTGACTGAAGTTCTTACTCAATTCAACGATGAGAAAGCGAAGCGCATTGAAAATATCGATCGTATTGGTCAACAGAAACATGAACTTACAGGAAACGTTGACAAATATGAAGAGGAGACTATAAAGAAAATTACGGAGCTGGCCAATAAATCTAGAGAAGAAATATGTTCGAAATATGATGAGCACAAGACAGTTCTCCACAATGACGTTCAGTCATTAGATGTTGTGATTTAAACAACTACTTCATTTGTAGAAACACTTGACCAAACCGATGGTAAGGAGGAACTGTTTGTTAACGTCATGTCAAGCAATGTGGTTGTGAATGATGGAGAGAGGCTTTTACAATCCTTAAACGCTGATTGGAGGAAGAGAGAAGTGAACTTTCACTTTGACCAGACACTCATGAGCACTGTTGATAAGATAAAAGCTTTTGGCTGGTTGGAAAATGAATGTGAAGTCAACGAGTATGAAGTATCATTCATTAGAAATGTTGATATAAAGCAGAGTAATGATATGCATGAAATGAGGGTATATGACATGTGCATCACTAATTCTGGCGATGTGCTTTTGGCAGACTATAACAATCACAAACTGAAACAACTGAATTCCGAATTCCAATTCAAGGATGAGTTACAGTTATCAGGTTACCCAATAGCAGTTTGTAATACTGACCAACATGAAGTAGCTGTGAGAATCTTGAACTCCAAAGTCGTACACTTTGTGTCAGTTGGTCTAACAATGCAATTGAAGTCTTCGATTACACTTAGTGGCGATGGATACGGAATCACGTACGATGTTAGTTCAGGGGAGATATTAGCATGTGAAGGTAATAAAGTAAGTGTCTACAATAAATCTGGAAATAAACAGAGAACGTATGATAAGAATACAAATGGTGAGCAGATGTTTTCACAAACCAGGCAAATTGCATTAAGTGTGAGCACACAAGATGTATGTGTGTATGGAAAGCCACAGTACACCCCCGAGGTAGTACTATGATTTGCTATATAAACCCATATCTGTTCTACTACCTCGGAATTATGCCAATTTCCGAAGTAGAAGAACCGTTCAATGTCGGAGTTCATATTATCCTACATCGGGATAGATCATACTACAACTTCGGAGTTTTATTTTCCGATGTAGAAGTATACATACTGCTACATCGGCTTTCTTACTACAACTTCGGAGTTTTATTTTCCGATGTAGAAGTATACATACTGCTACATCGGCTTTCTTACTACAACTTCGGAGTTTTATTTTCCGATGTAGAAGTATACCTAATACTACTACCTCGGCTTTCTTACTTTTACTTTCCGACGTACAACAAAATGCCTTGGTATAAGTACACATTAGTCATACTACTACAGTGATTTAACTCGACTGTGCTATAAAGGTATATATAGCTTGGTAGTACTTCGGAATTTTAACTCCGAGGTATCGTGGACAGCGTTATTTCGGGAGATTGGAAACGATAGTTCGGCTTTTAATTTATTCCGAGGTATCGTAGGTGAGCGTTACTTCGGGAGATTCCACGATACTACGGGGATGATTTTCACGGGACACACAAAGTCTGATCACCGGATCACCATCACTCAGGCGTTTGCAAAGGTAGAAATTTTGCAATATTTGATCGTGTATAAACGTAATCAGTAAATTAATTGGTTTGGTATTTCCAAAGTTCTTATGCCATATACTGTCTTTTTAGATTGTATTTGTCCTTTCTATATATTGATTATTAATCCAGAATGTGTGATATCGCACGCAAATTACAGTCCGCTCTTGCTAGCCAACAGGACTGTGATGTTAAATTACTTTTAAAGTCTGGCGAATGTTTTCAGTGCCATTCATTGATTCTTTCCTTAAGTGGCCAATTTTTTGCAAGTAAACTGAAAGTTGAGTGGTGTGGACCTGAAACTGTAAAGGAAATATCATGTGATGATTTTCATGATGACTTTGTCATAGGAATGGTAAAGTTCATGTATGGCGTACCATGTCTGCTTTCAGATGCAAATATTGAATGGTATTTATCTTGTGCAGTGTTTTATTGTGTTGATGAATTTACACAGAAATGTGACAATTACATAAATGAAAATATTTCTTGTGATAATGTGTTTAAATTATTACGTATTGCTGATGCTAATGCTAGAGATGAATGTGTATTATCTTGTTCTGAGTTCATTGGACATAATTTTGAGAGCTGCTTGTTTGATGATGGAGAATTTTGTCAATTATCGCCAGATTTAGTCCTTTCAATTGTGAAGCATGTATCATTAAATGTACATGAGGAATTTCTCTTCTCCTGTTTGATTTCGTATGCTGATGTTAAGGACAGTGATGATATTTTCTCATTATGTGCAGGTTCTATAAGATTCACCTCTATGACATTGGAATATTTTGTTTCCCAATGTGCTTTGCGGAAATTTTTACCTGAAGAGGTGGAGAAACAGATCTTACTCTATTTGTCATCTTTGCAGTTTTCAGCAATTGATATTCCAGGCATTTGTTTGCCTTCGAGGAATGTTGCTTTAGACTGTGATATTTTTGTCCCTAGAGTTCAAAATATTTCTGCCAGTGCTACATGGCAGTCAAATCCACTTAATGGTGATAGAATACAGTTTCAGTGTAGCAGTGCTATGAAGCTGAAAGCTGTTGCTGTTTATGGCTTAAAATCATCGTCTGTATTTTACAACTTGTCAGTACATGAATCTTCTACTGGACAGTCCATAAGTCAGTGTTATTGCAGACTTCATTTTTCTGAAGATGAGCTTTTCAGATATATTCGCCTGAAAAAGTGTCTTCCTCTAGAATCAAATACATTGTATACCTTGGTTCTTACCAGTAAAAATACATCTACTTTTTTTGGAATAAAGTGTTTATCATCCATGATGACTGAGAAAAATGAAGAAGTTGTGAAAATAACATTTGAAAATGCACCATGTGGTTCTTCATCCATAGAAAGTGGCCAGTTTCATGGTCTGTTATTCTGTAGTTAGCCTGTTAGGTTCCCTGCAGGGTTGCTTATAGACTTTAGATGTCCTTGCATTTTAGCCTGATGTATCAAAAAAAGAAAAATTATAAACGCCTTGATTTTATCAAGGAATTGTAATTATATGCATTCATGGAATCGCAAAACTTCTGTATTTGCAGTAATAAGTAATCAAATCCTGCAGAAGCGACACATGAATCAATTTTTATGCAGACCCAAGCACTACGTTTTTCAACATCTGCAATGAATTTGTTAATTAAACTAGATCCTGATTCATGTTGCAGAGTAGTCTATATTAGTTCAGTTGCCATGAGTGCTTTCGTTGGTTTCAATACTTTGATAAAACATTTGGAGAATCTGTCTGACTACAATATTGCAATATTTTAATGAACGCAACCAACCCATTTCCATGATGGGAACTTTTAGTCATTAAAAGTGAATTACTGTGTAAGATCTCTAGTTATCAGAATTCTTTGTTGATATTTCTGTTTTCCGCATTTCAAAAACGAGGGAGTAAACTGTATATTGTTAAAAAAAATGCTTAGCCCATGGTAGGGAGGTCTGTTAATTAGACTGTTCGTAACCAAACCTTGTCCAACCAATAATTACAGAACATTTCATACTAAGATTCTCAGATTTGGTATGGAGGTTTGTCATCGCATGTAGATGACCCCTATTCAATTCAAGTTCAGTAGATGATAGGACAAGGCCTAACTATCCAATCCTTACTATTGGCCTCCACTGTAGAGTCTTTCCTTTCGTAACAGAGGCCGGAATTCAGTGACTGTCCAATTGCAAAAAAGCAATTTTTCTCCCAACTTTTGGAAAAAAATCACCAAAAATACAATGTTTTGTACAAAATTTGTGTTTGAATTTCCCAAAATGCAAAGGCTAATGCCCCTTCTCATTTTTTGGAAAAAGGCCCTCTTTGAGGGGGCATTCACATTTTTTTTTATTTGTTGTTTCTGGAAGTTTGAATCCGGGATTTGGTCTTTGAATTTGGAAAAATATATTATTTTCTATTTTGAATATGACCGGAAATTGCTAGAAAATAAGACCCCCAAAAACCTGATTTATTGTTACATGTATATTCCTTCTATTTAAGCATAGTAAATACCCCAAATTAATTCATTTTAGATAAATCCTTTATCAAAACTGCAGCTGGTTAATTGCTTGCATTGTTAAACTTGTCTCAGTCATCTTCAGAAATTCAATGTATGTTCTAACCTTTAAATATGTTATTTGCCTATGAGACAATTGGATAAATATCCTTGGACAACTTCTTGACATTTTTGGAACATAATGAAGCTGGCCAGTCCTGTTTAACAAATTGTACACAAATCATGTAGCCAAGAACAATCAACTACATATATCCTTTTGCCAGACACAACTTGATCAGTCTTGAAACCTCAGAGTAACATAATACATGTGTAAGGCATTTTTACACAGCAGGGACCCTAAAACAGTGCATGTTTTATTCTAAGATGGCATTGCATATCAATGATGAACTTCAATCCAGGTCAATGTGCTCATGATGTGGAACAATCGTGGACATATTTATTGTATTTTAGTGGAATTTGCTGGAAAGTGCTTGTGTTATAATGGTATCTGAAGGTATGTTAATGATTAAGATATGTATATACAGTAATTAATGTTCATTTTCTTTGTACAACTTATACTTATAATAATTTAATATTAATTAGTAAAAAATACATAGGACAACTTTATTTCTTAGGTATATTTATTCTTGTTTTGAATTATAGAAAGTACTTCGCGATGAAACTGCCGGTATCATGTTATTTCTTTTTCTTTATGTCTGATGATAGGTAAATGAGCAATCATTGAGAAAAGAACAAAAGTGTCAACAGTTTGCATTTCCTGTCTTGGAGATAGTATTCATAGAATATTCCAATTATTTTCAGAAGTTACAGAAGTCATTAGACATTACTTTCGCCAGGGCTACCCCTATAGACTCATTCATTATCTATTAGAAAGCAGACACCAGTGCAAAATAAGGTATGGTACCTACTTGATGTTATGTCCTTGAAATATACTTCTGAACTTGTCCTTGCTCACTGTTTCCTTGTCACCTTAGGACCAGCATACTCTTTATGATAGCAGAATACTATTTTTCTGAATGAGTTTATGTCAACATTCGTGTCTTTGTGCTAATTGATAACTTACTGTTGTAGTTTAAAATGTTGGGAAAAATGCATATAAACTTTCATCCGATGTTTGGTTTGCGACAATTCTATATAATTCCTTTGTCTTCTGTACGTAATGGCTAGCCACAAACGACTCAGTGACTTGGAACTCAGATGCGTGATAGCATCCAACAAGAGTTTTGTAAGAATGATCCTTGTTAATTTGTTAGTTCAGAAATTATAAAACAGATAAAATTATCATATTGTTTTGAAGTTTAATATACCACTTATGTTTAACTTGTATTGCTGTATACTATAATTTGACAGTTTCAGTTATCTACAGAAGAAAGTCATACCCTCATTAGGGTTAAAAAGAAGAGGAACACTCCCAGCAAATATTGATAATATATTTAAAATTTCTATGGCAAGTATAAATTAAATATGCTTAATCTACTGAATATAGCTGTGGCTAGGCATGTTTTAAATATGTCATATCTGACTGTACTAAATGCCATGCAGCAAAGGAAAAAAATAATCTAGAGGAGATGCCAAGCAAGTGTAGACCTAGTTGTACAGAAACATTGTTTATGTCTTCTCATGGCTTCTTGATGCCAAATTGGAAGTGGTAAAACAACTATATTTCAGGGATGTCAATAGAGCCAAATTTAAAATCCTCAAAATCATAAGTATGCAGCAGACCATTTTGGTCATTCATGAGGCTTTCAAACATGTTGTGTGCATATTAATATATATACTTATGTTGAGAAAAATCTGCAGAGCACATTAAATTGACCATAGCTTTACCATTTCTTGAGATATTTTTTTATGAAGTAATTCATAGCTCGATTATTTTTGGCCAGATAATATTAAGAAAAAAATGGATTCAGATTTATCTTGAAAATTCTTCATGCACAAAATTATTCAACTGAAAAAGAAACAAGTAATTAAGGAAAAGAAAATGACTAACAAAATAAAACTAAGCTGTGAAACCCCACTTAATTTATTTACTTAACAACATGCTAAAGTCAATTTATCTTTGAGCAATGGAAGAGTCAGTTTAGCCATATATTGTACACTTTGATGTTTTCAAAAATAAATTTCAGCTATAAAATCAAATCTTTTTATTACAGATTGAGATTAATAATGGTGTTGGTGGTGCTGAACAGTTGCGTAGAACATTATCAGTAAAGTATAACTTGCAAATAGCGAGGTAAGTGAAACAAGATGTGTTTCAAAAACACCATGACCCCCTCCGGGTTTAACTTGAAAATGCACAAAATAAACAAAGGGCCATAATTCCATCAAAAATGATCGAATCACAAAACCTGGAATGTGCGGGGATTCTTGGTGACAACAAGTCTGTGAATGTTTCGTCAAAATCCCATGAAAAATGTAAGAGTAGTATACTAAAAAAAATGTTGGAATTTTTTTAAACACAATGACCCCATGACCTTTGACCTACTGACCTGAAAATGCACAGGTCCTGTAGAGGTTGTCTTGAAGAACCTACATATGAAGTTTGATGAATGTAGGTGCAAGTGTTTTGATTTTATAGACAAGGTTAAAGTTTGGTACAGACAAATAGACAAACAATAGACCAAAAACAATATGCCCCTATCTATCGATGGGGGGGGGGGGGGCATAAAAAGCACCTCATTTCTTGTGATATAATACATAATGCATTAAAAGCAATTAGCTTCTTCAGTTTCTTTTTCAGCCACATTAACTTTTTTATGCATTGAGATGAATGCAGTACTGAGGTTGAAATACATCCGAGCATAATTGTTAGCTATGCTGACCTTCAGTGTGTTGTGGTTTTTTATATTCTTAAATCATGATCATGGGGTCAGGATTGGCCAAACCCTGCTTCTTTTGCATAAGCTTACTTGGGAAATAAGTTTTCTTCTCTTAAACCATTTTGTCTCTTGTTTTATTTATGAAGTTTCAAATGTATAAAGAAATACTTAATACATATCATGTCTGTTTTGGAAACAGAAATCTTCGTTTAGATGTAAAATTACCAATACATAATACTTAAGACATTGTGTCTTTATAGTTTGTCATGAATTAAGTAAAATGATTATGAACATTATCCTTGCTTATTATGACATTGATCAGCTTTCTTTAAGTGGTAGGAACATATTACATGAATGTAACATTTTTCAACGGCATTACTTCAAAGTCTGTTAATACAGGTGTACTTTTTGAGAAATACATGTGCATGATCCTCTTTTCAGAAAGTTAAGTAGAGAACTGGTTAGAGCTCTAGATCCTGTGGGTTTGGAAAGAAGAAAAAAGCATCGTCTAAGACGACGTCAATACATCTCCAAGGTATGAAACTTTAAAATTTTAATTAGTGTTATATTTGTCAAAAGGCACGAGCACTGCAGGTTGAAATTTTATCGGTCAAACACAACATTTTACCAGTAAATAGAATGTTTATTTTCATTCACTATTGGTTGCAATCAATGAACTTGTTTTTAGGTAATTTTATAACATGCTATGACTCAATAAATAATCTATTCATTTGTAACATGTATGAAAGCTTTTGGCAATTAAACACAACTTTAATGTTGTAATATGCTGTAGTTCCCTTGAGGACACATTAAATTAGTGGTAAATTAGATATTAATTCAGAATTGATCTCAGCGATATTTAAATAAAATAGATTGTACAATATTTTTTCAGGGCCCAAATTACACCTGGCATCTAGGTTTGTTTGCTTTTTTTCAAATTGTAACTGTAGAGTATATAATACACCATGTCATTCAATTATAGATTCGACTTCAACACACTTTTAGGCGATGTTCACTTAGTTTGCACCAATTTTCATGAGTTCTTATCCAGTTATGAAGGAACATGATTAATAATCGGATCTTTACAGTCACATTTAAACATCTTATGAACATTTCTTGACACATTATTTGCTGATTTGCTGCCTTTGAGTGTAATATTTGATTATACTAAGCATAGTTGTGGTGTATCTGGAGAAGAATTTTAAGTATATCTTGATCAGAACACAGACAAACTGGCAGATTCTATGTAGAATGGGAACTCAATATAATGTATTTGTTGTGACATGTCTTTATAGTACTTCAAAGTTTAATACAGTTGTAAGTTCTCATTTCAATTTTTTTGCAGATGGTTATGACAAACTGGCACCTTATGGGATTTACATTCATGGCTGTATAGATGGGTAAACGAAATTACTAAAGTAAATTTATGTAAAATATGCATCTCAATATATCTTCATTTAAAAGAATAGTATCGACAAAGAAACTCTTTCAATATCTAATATACCATTAACAGTTTGTCATTCATTATTTTTCTGATGTATACATCCTTGATTTTTCATGTGGACATGATCCTTTAAAGTTTAGGCATAATAAAGTATTGTGATATTAAAAAATCACATTTTTTCCAGCTCGTCTTTACCTTAAATTTTTAAGAATTTAATTTCTTTCTGCTTTTACATACTTTTAGATTCAGTAGGAAAGTGATATGGCTGAAAGCTGCAGTAACAAACAAAAGACCAGAAGTGGTAGGACAATACTTTCTGGAAGGAGTGTTAAATGAGGGAGGTAAGTGTCACTTTATGTGTATTTAAACGTAATGATGCAATTTTTATGTGAAAACGGACTAAAATTCTTCATGTCTCTTGCTTGTAATTTGAAAAGGACTACTAGTATATTATTGTTAGACTGTTAGAGCTAAAGACAATTATAGTACTGTAAACCAGGTCACTTGCACCTCAAGAAACTTTTGCATTTTTATGCACCTATTTTATGCATATTCTTGGCATTAAACCTTCGCAGATTTGAGGACACCCCGAATCCTGTAAAACAAAACACGTTTTGAATGAAATGTATACTTTGAATAGCATGACACAGCATTACAATATACCTAACATTAATTTGCCTGGTCAGTGGTCATGGTGTTTGAGTGAAAATATTGTTTGAGAAGTTTCGGGCTAGTTGCTGTTGATTAGACTTGCTTGAATATTGGTATTAGTGGTTTGTTTGGCAAGATACATAGTTTTTTGTGACACAAAAGTCAAACATAGATGATGAAAATTAATGACAAAAACAATAAAACCTGTAACTGCCAACCTTATTCAAAGTATGTTATTCATACCTTGATTGTAAACGTGTCAAATGTTTACCATTATCACACTGAATAAGCAAACTGTTGCAGCTTTCAAGACAATCTTTGTAGGTACTAATTTTTTATGTTTTATGACAAGACAGTGGCTCATGGCATTTTATTTTTGCCAACTTAAAATGTGCAAATGGATATCCTGGTTTACAGTACTGTCTTTTGCATGGTTGTTATGAGTTGAAGTTTCTTTTAAGGATTTCCAAAAAGGCTAAGAGGAGACCACGGAACAGAAAATGGCTTAGTAGCTAGAATTCAGAGGGAGGCCTTGGATAATGAGCAAGCTTTCCGATATGGGAAATCAACATCTAATCAAGTATACTTACTTATCGGTTTGCCGTTGCATTACTGGTTTTAAGTACATTTATGCAATAACTCTTGCACTTACTTCATAATCATGTTAGCTTAGGTTTTTATGGGCTTTATTAAGGCTATGATAGGTTCGAGTCATTTAAACATAGGTGCAAGTAAAGCCAGAAAACCAGTATTTCATTTAAGCAAAGCTGCAGTATTGTAGTAAATGTTTCGTTACTTTGGTCTGGTCAATTAATACATTGCATCGACATATAAGAAAATAACTTGACATAATTGTTCACCAACATTAACACGGTGTGCAGTATATAAGACAAAGATCAAACATAAAAAATGAGTGTCATACACATTTTCTTGACTGTATCTCCCGTTACAGACCTTGCCTGTGCTGTATATCCCTTAAGCATATTTGAAAATGACTTGGTCTAATACAATGAGCTGATGTTGTCCTAGGCAACAACCAGATCCACAGGTCAAAATTACACTTTCGGTTCAATGTATTCTCCTCTGGGCTGTACCTTCTGTTTGCTTTCAAGAATTTTGATATTATTTGGTATAAAAGTTAACCTGAATTAGGTAATGCATTATGAACATAGTTCAAACGCCAAGGTCGCAAGCTTTCTTAACAGTGGGCTCAACATGTTGCCCATAGGCTTTTAAATTTTTACTGGTCTTGTTAAAGCTTTTGAACTAACTTTAATACAATAAAACTGTTAAAATTAAGATTCATGTTTTTCCATTTGTTTGGTAGCGTATAGAGAGATGGTGGGGTTACCTCAGGAACTCTCGCTCTGATTATTGGATGCATAATTTCAAGGTATCAGCATTTTGATTTTGTTACATATACACATATATCTAAGATTTTTGGTTTATAGTTCTGTAGTCCATACCCACCTTAGAAGATGGAGCATTTTGCTAAACCTTATTTCTATTTTCCTAATGGTTGCCTGCAGGCTTGAATTTATTACGGATTCAGTTAGAAAACAAGCTCATGATGAATGTGAAAATGCTGTTTAACAAGAACGAGACCCTCCCTCCCCAACTTAGGCTGCTAGAAATAGAATAAAAGTTTGTAAAAGTCTAACTCATGGTAATGCAGAATGTCAATATATAGTTATAATGTATGTGCATGAGCATTATCTTTAACAGAAATAGTTTTAAAATAAGAAGACAAACATCTAGACAATCAATTTTTATAAGGAAAACATTTTCGTCAGACCAATAGATTGCAATATTTTATCATTTATCACATGTTTATAATGTTATTTCAGCTTTTACTTGAGAGTGATTTATTCATGAAAGAAAATCCTTTGCACAGGTATGATTTCTTTAGATGCTAGTTGCTGTCAAGTGTATTAATGTAATATTACTAAATGTTACATTGAAAATGCTGTTTGCAAACATTGCAAACCATACAAGATAATGATTTCAAAGAAATAAAATACAAGTCTTCCTCACAACTGTATGTATTGTATTTAAAGAGAAGTGTGCTTTTTATCTAGAATTTATACCCTGAGAAAAAGTTAGTTTCAAACAGAATGTTTATATATTACTATTACTTCTTAGGATGTGCCTACAGTACTCCTTCCTCCCATTCATCCAAAGACAGTTGGATGAGATCAAGCATCTGTGGAATTCGCACAAAATTAGAAATCAGAAGCATGGTGACGTGTTGTCTGGTATACCTGATGTGCTTTATTCGCAAACTGAATTATATGGTATATGAAATAATTATTATCTTCAGAACACAGATTCATATTAATTGATAAAGTATATCTTTAAAGTAGCCAATGAAGTGCACCCCTCCCCTCCATCCGTTCCATAACTGAACAAAATTACAAATGACCATGGTTTTTGTTCACATGCCATCTAACTACTCTGGATAGGGTGATGTTGAAAGTAGACAAGCTGGAGTATTTTCATTCTGATTTTTCTTATTTTTAGGAGTACAGAATTACATTAATGTGGTGCCAGATGCTGTTACACAGCAATATATACAGCAGTGCACCAATAGCTTTCTTAATTTGGATGAGGACTTTTGTACTGTTGTGGAAGATATCATACTTTCAATAGGACTTCCTGACCCTGAAGACATTGAAACATTTGAAGATGCCAAGTGTCTTTATATTGTTCTTACAGATCTTTTGTAGATGAAACATTTTATATAATTACCACTACTGAGGTTCCTTGATTGTCTTATTTAAATTTAGTCATATGAAGTCTGAAAAAGTATGGGTTGTTAAAATTGGGAAAAGCTTTGTGGCTGCAATGCTCTGATGAACACTAACAATCATTTTCCATGATGGCCAAAGCCCATATTGGAATTATGTTTGGACACTTATAGAGAAATTGATCAATATTTTCTAGGTTTTGACAGAAATTTCATAGTGGGGAATCACATAATTTCCAAGTATATTTTTGTGCTCTGCTTTTATCTTTTCTGTTGCTTCATAAAAGATTCTACAGAATCAAGTTTTATTTATCACATGTATAAAAGTTAGCAATAGTACTAGAAAAGTTAGACTAGAAAGTTTTGCTTATAGCAAATTTTGGATAGCTAAGATTCATTTATTTATAAGATGACTGTACTTTGTTATGTTTCTGTTTCCAATTTTATTATTTTCTTTTTTTCATAACTGTAGATTTGGTGAAATAAATTTAGTCTTTCTCCAAATTTGTCTGTTCATTTCTTTTGACAGCATGCTATTGAAGTTTCTTTAATTTCATATGACAAAATTCACATTTTACGTCCACTTGAAGTTCATAACAGTGGTGGATGGTATTAGTGATTAGTGCGCAATATCATACTTCAATAAGTATTAACTTTTTATTTCTAAAAAACTAATGCATATTTATGCCCCTTGTCTGGAGACCCGAGTAAGCCGACTTGTTGATATATTATAGGAGAAATTCCCTATCCAGTCTTAATATAATTATGTTAGACTGGTAGATGTTTATCATTGTCAGAGATGCCTATATCTATTTAGCATGCTTTTCTCCAAAGTTGTAAGGTCTTTGTTAGCGATAAGCATAAACCATTAATATGTCTCATGGAAACATCCAATAAAAAAAAAATTGGAAACATCCAATGCAAGACATGAATCGAAAATGGACACAAATCATCATGTCTTAAATGTCACTAAGTTGGACATAAAAAAGACAACTGAACTACCCAGATATTGAACCCAACCTCTCCAGGGCCTCTTGATTTCACAAATACACAGTTGAATTAGCACTAGGTTCTACAATTGAAATGTAACAGTGTTAGGTGCAGTTATTACTAACATTGAAACTGAAAATGCATTTGTCAGTACTTATTTCTTATTACTTGTTCAGTGATCTATATATAAGGTATAGATTCTCAGTCCATGTGTATATTTATGTACATGAAGAGTTTCTTACACATGTATAAGTACAGCTATGTATCGACTACTTTGATAAGCTGTTTATTATTTGACTTGTGTACCTTACACATGCTTTTTTTAAACCAGTATCCTTTTGATATATTATTGTTTGTGCACACTAAAATTGCACATGATAAAGGTTTAAGAGACTGATAAAAATGTTTTAGACTTAAACTTTGACTAAAATATAAAAACACTGACATAGCTCTCTTGCAAGAAATACTTTATTATTGATTTAAAGAACTAAATAATAACTCTGATGAATAGGATAAGATACATTGATTTTGACAATCTAACACCAAAGCCTACTATCAGTCTTGATATATAAAGAACTTCCAAAAAATAAGAAAAAGTCACATAATTGACATCTGGAGAGAGAAAAAATATCCTAATGAAGTGAAATATACTTTGCTAAGAAAAATTAAAATCATGAAAAGACTAATTCATCAAAATCTACAACCCTTAATTTTTTCAACTGATACAAGACCAGTTCTAATACAGGGAAGATCATTTTACAAGATGTCTTATTTTAAAAATACCTTGGAAACACAAAACATTTAAGGGGTAAAATACTCCTTGCCCAAATATTTATCTGAAGCCCTAAATTAAGTTCTTCTATAACTATGGCATTCTTTTGACTAACCATTGTTCCATAATAAAGTGGAAAGTGATGCAGTACTTGCCTTTGGTTTTAACGGCATAATTATATGATGGCACGTAGGGCCGCAGACTGAGAATTTGCGCTCCAATATGGTATTCATAGGCAATAAATAAACAACTCAGATAACCCTGTACCAAATGTAATGCAAATTAACGCCCTTCTGTACAAAAGAACAAAAGTGAACAAAAATACACATGTCTAATGAAAACCTAGGCGTGCACAGAATGTACAAAAATTATCATTACATGCTTTTCAGATGTGCCAGACTGCAACTTTGTTTAATACAACAAGTACATGGAACACATTTCATTATGCATTTAATGCCTGGTATATTTCAACAAAGTCACATTAAACAAATTTAAGGAATGTGTATATTCTTACTTAATTTGTTTACATAAAACTGCACAAATAAGTGCTATTTTTGTAAAAAAAAAACATGCATAATATCATTCTATATAAAAAGTTTCAAGACACAGGTCATACATTATAGAGAATTGAACATCATATAGAAAACTGTAGCATGGAGAGTCTATTCATGATGAAGTTATTGAAATTTAAGTGACCATAGCTAATCCTACATAACAACTGCCTTAAGATACTGGAAAAACTAGAACTATCACTAAAGGTGATGAATACCCCCAGATGTGGCATTGACACAGTAATTGATACACTTTACAGAGGGAAATGTAATGCATTTTCCATTTTTTAATACCTACAAATTGTTGCTTAGAAATTTCCTGACCAGTTTCTAAATATTCATTATATAAAAAATAACAAAGAGCCATAACTCATTAAAATTTACTTGGACACAACCTATTGTGGACATGCACAACTTGGCAAACTACTTATCACTTCTAAGAAGTTTCACTGAATTCCTGCATGTAGTTGCTGAGAAATGGTACGGACAAAATTTACTTGTTGTATAAAACAAAGGGCCATAACTCGGTGAAAATTAATCCAAACAAAACCTGGTTATTGCATGCACAACTTGGCTAACATTTTACAACTTCTGTGAAGTTTCATTGAATTCCTATGAGTAGTTACTGAGATATTGTATATACACTGTATAAAAAACAACAAAGGGCCATAACTCATTGAAAATTTAACCAACCAAGACAAGCTTAATGCACAACTAGGCTAACTACTTATCACTTCTGTGAAATTTTATTGAATTCCTGTCAGTAGTCAATGAGAAATGGGACAAAATTTGCCTATTGTATATACTGCAGAAAAAACAAAGGGCTATAACTCAGTTAATTAATCCGAACAAAAAATGTTTTAAGCATGCACAACAAGGCTTACTACTGATCACTTCTGTGAAGTTTCATAGAAATCCTGTAAGAAGTTGCTGAGTAATTCTCCGGACAGATTTTGTTTCTACAGACGCACGGACTGACCGACCGACAAGTGTGAATCCAATATAGCCCCCATATATGAGAAGTTTATTTTCAGTACTTTCGTTTTGTCTATTTATTCCACATCAGGATTAGCAAAAATTACATCATCGTAGTTTGTTATAGTGTCATCCGGTGTGAATTCCTGAAAAGTGACATGAAAGTATGTTCATTAATGGTCTAACATACATTGATAAGCAGATTGCTATATATATACATATCCTAAAAGCTGAAGTTAAACAAGAGGGCCATGATGGCCCTGTAAATGCTCACCAGGAAAAAGGTCATAAGGAGACGAGCATTGTTAAATTTTTTCTACACGAGTCCAAGTAATCCAGTGACGCTAAGGGCAGGGCCAATTTTTAACCCAGGGCCATAATAAGAACAAATTTGGAAGAGGTCTGCTAGACAATACTGTATACAAAATAGCTTAGCTCTAGGCCATGTGGTTTCTGAGAAGAAGATTTTATAAATTTTCCTATATAAAATAGAGTAAACCCCTGGCAGGGCCACTATTGCCCCCGGGGCCATTATTTGAACAAATTTTGTAGAGGTCCACTAGACAATACCATATACAAAATATCTAAGCTCTAGGCCTTGCAGTTTCGGAGAATTTTATTTTAAATTTCATATGTAAGTCTATGTAAAAGTTACCCCGTAGGTGGAGCCAAATTTGACCCCAGGGGAATAATTTGAACAAACTTTGTTCCATTAGACTATGCTACATACCAAATATCTCAGCTTTAGGCCTGTGTTTCGGAAAATATTTTATAAGTTTTTTTCTATTTGTTGCCATAGCAACAAGAGTTTTTAATGAAATTCAATTTGTTTTAATAACTTTGAAAGGGAACTACCCAAGGATCATTCCAGCAGAGTTTGGTTGCAATAGGCCCAGTGGTGTAGGAGGAGATGTTGTTTTAAGTAAATATGGATGCCACCTTATGACGCACACTGAGCGATCACAAAAGCTCACATTGAGCATATTGTGCTCTGGTGAGCCAAAAAGTATGAAATTTTGTTTCAAAGAGAATTAATACTCCGTCAGTGAAATCACTTAAAAGTATAACAAGGTTAGGAAAGAAATTATTGCATGCACATGAGTAAGAGTCCCTAAATAAATCTCTCAAAATATACTGGTATAGACTTCTGTTAAAGTGTGGTCTTAGATGAAGGGAGCTGGGTACATCTGGATTTGTGCTTTCTAATGTAATGAATGTCATATTATAAAAGAAGTCTCCCATTCATGACTATGTAAGAGAGAACCGGACAAGCGTAAAGCACTATTTTACAATGTCAATGTTTGGGACCTAAAAAAGGTTTCAATAATAACAATCAGCTACTTCTCTTACATCTTCAATTAGTTGCAACACACATGGTACTTCCTCAAGTTTCTTGCTGCAAGTCTGTCTCTCAAATGATGTTGTTCCACTTGATAAATGGAATTTAGGGGCTGCCACATCAGCCTCTAGCAGATGACACACCATGTCATATAGGTACTGTAAAACAAAATAGATGTTACAAGCTACCTCATATACAAACTTTTCTACAATAAGTGAATATCTTTTAGCAGCTGAATGAATATTGTTCCTTCAGAAAGGCAATAGATCAATGTCACTTTCTGGATACTCCAGGTCTTTTAGATACTGGCAACTTGACTGTTTTCAGTTTCTTTATACAACAATTGTAAACCAATCTGTTCCAAGGGTGAGCTGAATATTTGGTACAGCCCAAACAGACATAGATGAACCATAGCCAATGGAACAGACATAAAATTACAGTTTGAAACAGTTCCTTCTTTTACTATAACTTTAACAATCAGTACTGATTATAATGTCATGTGTAGGGCTAACAAAGAAATTCAAGGTCTTCGAAGGTACTCATCCACTTGGGTAGACCATGCACTATGCCAAAATATGTGCAAAACATAAAACCTTTAATCTAACCTTAAAATAACATGTACATGATGTGCAGAAAACAGTATTAGTGCAATAGAGAGCTGTTTAAAATGTATCTTTGAAACCACTGCAACACTTATCAATAAATAACTCACCCCAATATCTGCCTTTATTGGTGCTTTGAAGCTCATGCCTATATTGTTTCTGGCTTCATAAAATATGCAGAATTTCTTCTCTTTCTTCAAAGATGTACTTTCAATGCGCTTTGTAGACTCCTGAAATGTTCCAAATATGAAAATTTCTATTAATCCCATTTAGGAGTCATTTTGTCTGTTTATCTGTTGGTCCTGAGATTTGTCTGGGCTTTAACTTATGAATTGATACAAGTATTTTGAAATAAATTACAACAAATGTTAACCATCATTAAACAGTGTGTTGCACAAAAACAAACATGGCTGTAGCACCAGGTCAAGGTCACACTTAGAGGTTAAAGATGTACTGTATTGTATTTTTGTCCACTCAGTTACTTTGTCCTTTATAAGTAACTTTTGAAAAAATCTTGACTTAAGTTCGCCAATATGTGGGGAGCTGTCTTGTGAGAGACTCAGCTCAGCAACTGAAATGTCAAGGTCTAAAAGTAAAAAAATATTTTTTTAGTGGTTGCTCAGTAACATTTTCTTCATATAGATGGATTTCAGTCAAAAGTGACGGTTTGTCCTGCTTTAAGAACAAGGGTAAAACTTTCTGTCAAAAGAAATCACCTACGCATCTTTAAATAATAGCCAATTACATTTCTGAAAAAACTTTTTACCTCAGATCTTAAACATTCTGCATCAAAAGCAGCCTGTGGGGTATTCGTCATACTGTGACAAAGCTCTAGTTGTCATGTAAGTAACCTTTACCTAAATACATGTCACCTTTGCTGTCATTTCAATTAAACCTTGTTATTTTTATATTTCAATCAAATTACATAAATCTAGAAGTGAGTACGAGACCACTTGGCCAAGTTCATTTAATAAAACCCATTCACACAATGTCCATCTGATCCTAATAAACATCTCTGTTATGTGAATTCTCTCCGATATTTTTATTCACCTTATCAATCTTGAGCAAATCCACTATCTTAATATTTGTTATAAAAAAATTGTAACTACATGTACATATAGTACATTGTATTTTATAAATCAAGGCTCAGTAAAGTGTAAAAGTAAAGCAATTTAAATTATGGCATTTTAGCAGAATTCAATTTTTAGTTTACTTGGTACTCACATATTTCCTTTCCTCCAACTTGTTATGTACCTAGAAGAATAAGGGTAAGAAGTTAATAAGGATTTAAAAGTCATATTCCTAATTCTAGGGCTGTCATTTATATCTTAACATAATTATAACTGTGCTAGTTATGATCCTTGCAAGTTGCTTCATGGAACCTATTCTCAGACTAGACCTTGTTTTCTTGAACATAAATTAACAGGTTCTTTAAAAAAAAAAAATACATACCCTAAGAAACCTTTCAAATTCATGATCTTCATTCAAATCATCCTGAAAACGAAAATTCTCCATTAACCTTGTGCATTCACTCCAAAATTATGCAGTAAGGAGTAACGTTTTTTTTTGTGCCACACCTCAACTTAATGAGATAATTCATTAATCACATTTTAAAGGCTTTGAGTCACTCAAGGTAAAACATGTGCTCTGGTGAGCAAAAAAGGCATGGCAATTCTGACTCTTACATAAAATATTTCCAAATATTTCATACTGATAACCAATCAAAGGCATTACCTCCAGAAGTAGACAAGATTTATCCACTGGAAAAAAATTGAATTGATGGATTGAATTGACTATCACATTGATGTTCTATTTGCCTTTTTGGTTGGGCTTATAATTAAGATGTAAAAATATTGATTAGAAAGTATAATACTTGGTATTGATTTACCACACAGACAGAAGAATAGATTAGTAATAGGATAAGTAGACATTCAGTTGAACTGGTTGCTAGAGAAACTGATAATATATACTATCTTGCATTTAAAAATAAACTTTTATAATACATGTATTCTAAAAATCAATACTTGAGCTCAGAGCTGGTTCTTGTTATTTGAGACTGGCCATCACAGACAGATCTTTGACCAGACATAGGGCAAGACAAAAATGAAGGTACTCTCCAAATTATATCCAACCTACATCTGTCTTTATTTTCACATGAGATTCATAAATATTATAGTAAACTTCATATGAACAAGTCTAATGTAAATTAAGAAGTAGACCTCACCAAAGTATCACAAGCTGGAGGTGTGATTGTTTCCTTTATCTCCAATAATTCGGACATATCTGATGTTGTCGTTCTTTTTTCCTCAACCTGTTCTCGCAGAACATCCTGTTAATTGCAACACAATTATAATTGTCTATCACGTAGTATGTGCTTAACTTTAATTTAAAATGTGTGCATGCAAATTCTCATGAACTCATTAACAAATAGAGGCAATACAATGTTATGGTTCCAGCATAATACTCTTATCAGTATGTGAAATATTAACATCTTTTCAAGTACATAAGAAGAAAACAATTTTAAAACAATTGGGGGCCATGATGACCCTATATTCGCTCGACAGCAAGTCTAAGATAGTTAGATATATAGTGCTAACAGACATAGGAAGACAAAATGCAAATAATAATAAATTTTTACATAATAATAAATTATATCACAGAAACTTATAAAATAGCACCGCATGTTAAGATGCAATATCACTTAATATGTACTTATCACAGAACAGTATGCATTATGAGATCTAAAAGTATGCTACTAAAAGATATGTTACTGAGGAACAATATAATGCTATGAATTTCACATGAGTTGATGACTTAGTAAAAAACATGAAACAAGTTGCCATGCATAATAACACAAAAATTTACTTGGTGTAGTTACTAAAGTGAAATAGTACGTCTATAAAATTTAATGCTATGATAAAAGAATGGGATTAAGTTTAAATATCAATAAAAGTTAACAGATTGTCCTTAACCTTGTGTTTAAAAGAGGAAATGGAATGAACATTCCTTAAATCATTAGGTAGCATATTCCATAGACTACAGCCATTATAGGCAAATGACCTTTTTCCATTATAATAATGTAAATTAAGAAATTGACCTCACCAAACTATCAGAAGCTGGAGGTGTGCTTTTTTCCTTAATCTCCAATAATTCGGACTCATCTGATGTCGGTCTTTCTTCCTCAACTTGTTCCCACAGGATATCCTGTTAATTGCAACACAATTATAATTTTCTATCACGTAGTATGTCCTTAACTTAATTTAAAATGGGTGCATGCAAATTCTCATGAACTCATTAACAAATAGAGGCAATACAATGTTATGGTTCCAGCATAATACTCTTATCAGTATGTGAAATATCAACATCTTTTCAAGTACATAAGAAGAAAACAATTTTAAAACAATAGAGGACCATGATGACCCTATATTCGCTCACCAGCAGACTTCATATGAACAAGTCTAATGTAAATTAAGAAATAGACCTTACCAAACTATTACAAGCTGGAGGTGTGATTTTTTCCTTAATCTCCAATAATTCGGACCCATCTGATGTCTGTCTTTTTTTCTCAACTGGTTCCCACATGATATCCTGTTAAATGCAACACAATTATAAATTTCTAACATTTAGTATGTGCTTAACTTAATTTTGAAATGTGTGCAAGCAAATTCTCATAAACTCATTAATGCTTTAATGATAAAGCAGAAGTCAGAGCAAACTTATTATAGCTGGAATGTCTAGACTGGCATGATCTTTGTCTTCAGGATCCATTTATATAACATTACTTTGTACCTAGTGACATAAATTATTATATCATTAATTTCTTCTTTTTTTCATTGTTCTACAAAGCCTTATCTTTTCTCCTAGATAAGTCAGAATTATTTCAACAAAGGAAATCTTGAGAAGTTAGAACCATGTTTTTGTCATTGTCATTGCTATAAATATCAATTGATTTCTGAGTACTGGTACTAAAACGACAGTATTGTTGTAATTATGTGATCACATGTTAATAGGTAAAATGTTATCAAAACTTAACGATAATCATCAATCATCATTGTGACACATATAACAAGGCATTTCATTCAAGATTGACGGTAAGTGAAGGTGGTCTTTTGCACATGTTTAACTTCATAAAGAAGCTCTATCAGACCCATGTAATTTATGACAGTTTCTTAACTTAGTACTTTCAAGGTATGTTTTTAAAGTAAATGTCATCTCTTACCGAACAACAACTCTCTTCTAATGTATTTTCAGATTGCTTTTCTGTGTTGGTCTCCTCATCCTAGTAGAAAAGTATAAAAAATAACAAGTGAACTCCATGATTACAAAAAAACTATTCCTTTTAATTCTTCTAAGTAAATATTATTATGCTAGGGTCAAGTAGACTTTTAAAACTAAAAATTCTAACTGCTAATAACCTATATATAAACTAGAAAATGAATTACAGAAAATAAACCAATAAATAACTCCAGTGTCACTTGTCGATGTTGACCATATTCTTGGACTGAATGGATTGACAGACTGATGGATAGACAATGTGAACTGATAAGATATTATCCCTCTGCCATGAATGGTAATACATGTGTAATTTATATTCAAACTTAAATTAAATTAGTCCTGGTGAAAGAGCTGTATGATCATTAGCAGCAATAATGTGCTTATGAAACAATTAATAAGCTTCTGGAGATTGGGAAACACAAAAACTGCCAACCAGGCTCACTCATTTCATTCAGATGTTTTTTAAAATCAGTTTCACCCATTGTCTTCAACTGTATGACAGTAATAAATACAGAACACTTAACAGTATATTATAATATAATAAATGACAAGTTTAGTAATCATACACCCATCAGGAAATCATACATGAAAAATAAATTTAACTTATTCTGGGGACTAATAAACCCAACATTTCCAATAAATCTAAATCTAATGATTTTTTTTCACAATAAGGATAAACAAGAAGTGTTTGTGAAACACTGATGCACCTTAAGTCCAGCTGGATAGTATAAGCCCTTGTCCTCAAAATCAATAGTGGTCATGTATTCTACTTTAATGACTAACCTCCTAACTAAATATTTGATACATGTGTATAAGCTCTATATAAAGCACTTAATATGTACACAAGAGATTAAGAATGGACATCTCGCTATCAAAGAAAGTCATCTGAGTATTGTGTACTATGGTCAACTATAACTGTAACTGAAACAGAACAATAACTGTTAACTGTATTAAGATAGATATACTTGGAGTGGACAAGGCATCTAAACTAACAACATGTAAAAAGCTGGGCAAGGACATGATGAAGCATAAAGCATGCATAAATTGACAACTTACTCAATACAAGCAAGTTAGAATAGACAAGAAATTAAGTATCCTGACAGCTAGCAATCAATTACATGGAGTGGAACATATCGCTACAAGCTATCTATAATGGATCAAGTAAATAAAGGATCAATTAAACTACAAACAGAAAATTACTTGACTGTAGGAATATTAAGGTAGTATGCAACCTTTCCTTGACGTCATGCATGGGTAAAAAATCAATTTTTCTTCATTTGATTCATTATTTGATTGAATATAATTAGTTTAGTGCTTAACGTTCCGCCAAGAAAATAAAGACAGCAAAACCATATTAAAACTTATATGAGCTTATTCCACAGATAAGAGCTTGAAGTTGGTGTATCTGAAATTACAATAGCATTATGTTTGAACCAACTAAGCATCTAAAAATGTAGGTATTATACCTAAGACATTCGACATGACATTGCTAGGAAACGGTCAGAAAGCAGAAAAAAAAACGAACAACATGCTACACTACCATTGTACAAAATTTCAGAAGAATCAGAGAAAAATTGACTTTTTGACTCATGATGTCAAGGAAAGGTCGCATACTACCACATTATCACAGTGATTTTGGTTGAGAGACGTAAATGAAGTTGATTGGTAGCTGCCATGGGGGTTGTACATGAAGCAATATTTATATAACAAACTAAACAAAGTTTTGAAGACATGCTCTAACTGATTGCAAGTGAACGATACAACATGTAGCAAGAATACAATACAACACATAATTTCAATTGAATAACAGCTAGGGTTGGGTGGCAAGCCAGCATTAAACAGGGGTGTCATTAGAGAAAAATTCAAAATCCTGAAAAGATACGAGGCGACCATTTTGGACAAACAAGAGGCCTTCAACCTCATTGTTTCCATATTTAGCTCAATTTGTAATTTTAAAATTCTACAGAGCAAATTAAAGTTAACATAACTTTGCCATTTCTTGTATTCTGGATATATCCAATAACATTGTCACCCCTGATTAAAAACAGCATTTATGAAAGCAATTTAAAACAAGGGATCTGAAGCATGTCATAAGAATTACAATAGTTTTCGCTGCACCCTTGTAGGCTCTTTTTATGTCTTTCTTGCCTGTAATACATTGTAAACTAATAATCATCTTTCTTAATTCAACATTCATATCACACACACCATGAAAGACAATGTTGTACAAATAGTTGTTTTAAATTAATGTTGAAGTGTTGAACATAATAAGAGATGCCAAAACCTGCCAAAATTCTACAATGACTTTTACTTTAGTATTTATATTTATCAACAAGCAGCAATAATGCTAATCAATGTATCAAAGCTGATACAATTAATTGTTTCAATTTGATTGTTCAACATAACATACTTCCTTTATCAAGTTATGTTTGACATAATAATCACCATGTTTCAGCTTAACATAACCAGATTTGAATGATATACTTATCTGATATATCTGCAAAATAGTGCTACACACAATTATTAATACGTACAGTACTACATTAGTTCTGCCCAATCATCATACCCCAACACAACGCTTTATCACATACTGTTTAAAATCTTATGTATAAAGCTTATTTGCTTTGAATATTTCTGCCAAGACCAAAAACTATCAATAATTAAAAAGTTACTGACCAGACACAAAAAATAGACCAAATCTTTACATATAACCATTAACTTTGACCTTGGGGGTATAGACATGTTTTCTTTTTCACATGACAACTCGCCACATAGTCGTAAACATTTTTGCCAAGTATTCTGAAATCCACTCATGGATGACAAAAAACTAGACACAAAAACATACTGACTCTAACTTTAACTAATACTTGTGACATTGGCCTTAAAGGTACAACCCTGGGCTTTTAAAAGACACAACAGAACATCTTGGTGAACATTTTTGCCAAATATTTCAGAAAAGCACAGATAGATGACAAAGTTACAACAGTTCTACTGCTTATTTTCTTCAGACAAGCATTTTGATTTTGACACTTAAGGAGACAGTACATGGTTTTATTTTGATGGTTGGAAATGAAACACCTTTTGCACAGAAATAATGACGTATACAGTATTTAGATCAGAAGTAATAGTGTTTCTGAAATACCACTTATTAGTAATGATGAAATTTCTTTATGCAAACAATTCTTATGTAAAATTAGATATGGCTGATGTGGACTAAAGGTACTACAGTGCGTTACTATACATGCGGCACATGCAAATTATCATAAGCATATAGGATGATAAACACCTTTTCCTTCGGCAACAACAAACAATCGTAGTTGTGTGATCTTCTTCTGTCTTCTGTACTTCTCCAAATCCTTGATCGTCATTTTTTTACAAGGTTTTACAAAACCTTCAGTTGTAGGTAACCTTGTTGCGAAAGCAATTTTTTCTGAGAACATGGTCTTTAGTTCACCTATCCAGTCATCTTCACTTGATGTACGTTTAGCACGTATTTGTAAAATACTTAGTAAACCAAGTGGGTTGACAAATGCTTTTCGCACTATCTTCAAATCCTTATCAAGGATCTGGACACCTATGGTCTGAAAAATAAATAACCATGTTCAGCATGTCAGATGTGCTTTGTTGCATACTCTCACTTACCAGGTCTTTTTTACCTTACACATTATCGAAATCCTCCTCAAACAGAGGAAAGAAATACAAACGCAGGAGACATCCCTGTCTGCAGCATATATGTTTACACTTGCAAGTTATAATTCCATCTTGTAATGTTAGAAAGACTTTCATATTTACCAGCAATTTCTCTGCACACTGCTACAAACAGTTATACAGAGACTGTCTGCAGTTTCAGCACGTACAAAGAGAGTGAACAATATCCATTGTCTAACATCATTTCTAGTTAAACACATACCTTATACTTAATCTGTAAAAATATGCCAGTGGTATTTGTGTTAAAAAATAAATACATCTATTTCATAACAACTACAAAATTTAATAAATTTTATTTTCAGAACAGCACTGACCTGTGTTAATTTTTTGTTGTTATTGTGTATCTATGTATATAAAGAATTACATAACTGAAACAATAATAAATTTCAGTGCTTGAAAGTGAAAATAACTTACAATATACTCCTCGCTGGTTGTTTTTGCCTTCTTGCTGCTTTTCCTAGCTTTTATGGGCCCAGGGTTTTCATACTTCCGTTTTAAGCTCATGAAGCTTTGCAACGCTCCTAAAAAGTTTAATAGGGTACTACAAGATGAAAACAAGAGAGCCCTATATCGCTCACATGACAATCATTGTTCACTAAGTGAAACATTGTTTTGAACTTGTAACCTAGTTTTTGACCCCAGATGACCCATGTTATAAGTTGTCCTACATATAAATAAGACAAACATTCTGACAAGGTTTGGTGAAGATCCAATCAAAACCATGACAACTACAGCATGGACAAAGTTTTCTTAAGATTTGACCTCTTGACCTAGTTTTTGACCCCAGATGGCCCATAGTTGTACTTGACTGTTATATCATTTAAATAAACAATTTGACAAAGTTTGGTGAAGATCCAATAATAACTGTGAAATCTACAGTGTTAAAATAGTTTTTCATAAGATTTGAACTAGTCCAAGATATTATAAGGACAAACATTCTGACAAGATTTCATGATGATCCAATCAAAACAGTGACTTCTAGAGTGTTCACAAGGTTTTCCCTTATTTGGCCCAGGAGGCCTATTTTTTTACCCCAAATGGCCCATTATCAGACTTGTCCGAGATTTTGTCGATATTAACATTCTGACCCAGTTTTGCAAAAATTTAGCTAAAAATGTGGCCCCTAGTGTGTTCACAAGATAAAAGTTGACAACGCATGTCACGCACGATGATCACAAAAGCTCAGTGAGTTAAAAACAGGACAATTTTATACCTTCATTTTGTTTATTCAATCAAATGCATCACAACCTAAAGACCACAAAACAACTTTACTGATACTGACTACTTCTGATTTCTTACTAATGTTAAGCCTTCTCTAATAAAAAAAAGACATGATATATTTTAGAATATGTGTTGTTTTTGAATCCATAAACTTGGTCCTATACTGAATATTAACTACTCATTGAGTCTAGTCCCACTCAAATATACAGTAAGTCAATGGGTTGTTTAGAGGCTATCTGTAACAAGAAGTACCAAACAGCATACCTGGTGACAGCTGAATCTGGGCATCTCTTTCACATCCAGTACTTTCAAACTGCACCTCTAATGGCTCTATTAAATACAGAACAAAAGTAGCTGTAAGTTTAGAAACTACTTTGTGGATTTTACCTGTTACCTTCTGAAGTATAAACTATAATACAATATACATTTAAAATGTATACATGTACAAATCTATTTACCATGTTCATATTATATTAGAAGGGAATGACTGTTTTATCACATAGGTAGATACAGTTAAAAAGTTATTTATGTATGAATCTATGCTTAGTACAATCATAGGTAACCTCAATCATCTACCCTGTCTGAGTTCTGAAAAAAATGGAAGTTGGTCATATATTTATAATCTCTGAAAGTTTGTCCAAATGTGGATTTGATGTCCCTCTTTTAAACTTATTTTGCCTGAAATATTCTTCCTTTTTTGCAATAAATACAATGTTTACAAATACTACTGTGAAAAAAAGCCAGGCTTATCAATGATTAAACAATGACACACTAAACACTGTTTCATTATATCTTATGATTTAGTTTTAAACATACCTGAACAAGTTACTGTTGCACTTTTAGAACCAGAAGTTGACTCTGAGTTTCTTCTCTTACTCTTATCCAAATCTGATAAAAAAAAAGATATATTCCATATATATAATGTTTAGTGTTTCCTCCAGGCCTTTTTAGGACGGCGCTGCGCCATGCCTCAAAGACAAATCGCCATGCTGCCTTTATAAATTGTATAGGCCTGATGAGTCATTTTAAGCAATATTCAATAATTAGCAGCACAATCAATTCAGACATAATCTTGCACAGATTACTGTGATAGCAAATTATACTATGCAGTGACAAGGAACATCACTAACTAAAGGAATAATCTGGCAACTTGCCCAGCATGGTTCGAACCGCGCTCTGAAAGTGCCCTTTTAGCATAAAAACGCCATGCCTCACTTAAACTCTGCAGGAAACACTAATGTTACACTTATAATACAGCTAACAGAGGCGGATCCAGGTTAGGGAGACCTGATAGCCCCTTGAATCTGCCAGCAACAATCTTGTCATCAGAATTACTATCATGATTGTTTGGATATGTAGTTTTATTTGAATTTAATAATGGTTTACCTGTAGCAGATTTATTTGTGTCTTTCTTATAAAAGAATATTAACAATTTAAGTACTAGAATAACATAACCTGATAACAAACAAAGACATGGGCATCAATAGGACCATCCTTAAAGAATAATATGTTTATGGTAAAGTGACCTTCTTCCCCAAGAAGACTTTTTGCCTCTCAGGATTTTTTTCAATATTGAATAGCTGTCAGGTATTTTAAATTGGGTTCAATATAAACATAAATTGTAAGAAGATATTTCCTTCAGATCTATCAAGCTTATAATCCTGAGAAAAAAGCAAGTCATTCTGACTTCATCCTCATAAGAATATGACTGTCAAATATAGCCTTCATGCTCTGTTGATCATAATAACTTACTAAAATAACTGAAAAGTTCATGTTTGTGCAAAAGAACAACTACAACTGAACTTATATTGAGTGTCAATATTTAATATTAAACTCAATCTTTACAAAGTATACAATTTAATGTATTATCTTGTATGATTTTTAAATCATTAATTAATTACTTACCTAGCTACAGCTTAAGTTCAAATTTATGCCTGTTTAGATTGCAAATGGCGTAAGCGTGTAAAGGGAGATAAGAATATAAAGTATGCATAAATTCCATAACGATACTGGAAAAAGTTTTCACCCAAGATCGTAAGTCACATATTAAGTTTTTCTAGTTATTTCTACTCCAATGGCTCAAACCTATCCGACCGCAGATGCTAAACAGAGAAATGATTTGGTATGGCCTAAGTTTAAAAAAAAACATTAAGAACAAAACTTACCTGAATGAGCTTTAGTTCCACAGCGCCAACAGTACTGTACAACTGATTCAAGTACCTGACCGCAAGTTACACACCAAACCATTATGTGCCTGCAAATTTCATGATGAATCATGAAATAGAGGAATTTTATACACATGAAGAATTCACAGTCAGACTTAATTGTAATTGGCAAGGACTTATATGAATTTAAATTCTTGGTAATAGTAACTTCTGAAAAATCGTTTAACTTGCACACTAAAAACAATTCAGTAGAACACTAAACAAGAGGGCTATGATGGCCCTATATCGCTCACCAGATAAAAAGACTCTTACAGAAAATTATCACCTATGTAAAATAAAGTGACCTCTAGGGGTCAATTTAACCCCTAGGGCAATAATTTGAACAAACTTGGTAGATGTCAACCAGACAATGCTACACACGAAATACCCAGGCTTTAGGCATTGTGGTTTCAGCCAAGAAGATTTTTAAATTTTTCCTTTATAAGCCTGTATGAATCAAGTGACCTCTGGGGCGGGCCAATTTTGACCCTAAGGCAATAATTTGAACAAACTTGGTAGAGGTCCACTAAACAATGCTACACAGGAAATATCTAAGCTATAGGCATTATAGTTTATGACAAGAAGACTTTTAAAATTTCCCTATATATTCTATGTACAATCAAGTGACCCCTGGGGCAGGGCCAATTTTGACCCTAGGACATTAATTTGAACAAATTTGGTAGAGGTCCACTAGACAATGCTACACACCAAATATCTAAGCTCTAGGCCCTGTGCTTTTTGGACAAGAAGAGTTTTAAAGTTTTTAATGAAATTTTTTTTTTTTTTTACAACTATGGTAGAGCGTCATACAAGGAACATCCACGTAAAGTTTGGTTGAAATTGGCCGACTAGTTAAAAAGAAGATGTTTAAAGCAATTGTTGACGCACTGACACACATACGCACGCACGCACGGACGACGGACATCACGCGATCTCAATAGCTCACCATGAGCACTTTGTGCTCTGATGAGCTAAAACCTGTACATTCAAACATCTGAAACTATGCTGATAAACGGCAAAGAATGTGACTGGGATGTGTTTCGCAGTTACACTAAATGTTTAATACTTTAATTGCATATTTACCAATTATGAACTGAACGTAATAATTGACAAACGAATCTTGAAAGTAAAATAAGTAACGTTATTTTTAAATAATTACCGTTCAGCGCAAACAAACTTTCAAATAGCTTTGCTTGTTTAATCAATAATGCTTTGCCTTCGAGGATGTCAAGTACAATAATCTATTGATCTAGGTCACTGGAAGCTTGCAGCCGAAATATCGTTAAATCCCCCGAAATAACGTAACTCACGATACTCCGGTATAGCAAATCTCCCGAAGTAACGTGGTCCTCGATACCTCGGAGTTATGCTTCGTCGGTATAAAATGCGGAGTTGTACTATATACCGATGTATAGTTCGGAAACATCGTTCTTCGTCGGAATTTAAATGCCGAAGTAGTATAATAATGTATGAACTCCGAACTTAAATTCTTACTTCGCCGAACGTTGTTCTTCTTCGTCGGAAAATCGAAAAGCCGAGGTAGAAGTATGTATACTTCTACCTCGGAAAATAAAAATCCGAAGTTGTAGTAAGAAAGCCGAGGTAGAAGTATGTATATACTTCTACTTCGGAAAATAAAACTCCGAAGTAGTAGTATGATCTGTCCCGATGTAGGATAATATGAACTCCGACATTGAACGGTTCTTCTACTTCGGAAATTGGCATAATTCCGAGGTAGTAGAACAGATATGGATTTATATAGCAAATCATAGTACTACTTCGGGGGTGTACTGTGGCTTTCCATAATGTGTGACTGACTATAACAAAGGTTTCATAGTTCTAGACAAAAACGGAAATATGAAAAGGACAATCTCTTCATTAGATATCAAACAGACTTGGTCTTTATGTCTTTTACCGGGTAATATTTATCTGGTAGGAGCCAGGCAGTCAGGGACCATTATCCAGATAGGTAAAGATGGAACACAATTCGGAAAATTAATTGACACTAACGATGGACGAAAACAAACATACTGCACTCTGTATGACGGTGAACATACAATGCTAATTGTTGGAAGTTATCCTATTGGGATATCAATTTACACAATAATTGCAAAACGAACTCTTTTGGTTTTTAGTACGCTTTTTCGGATAATGTAATAGAATGCTGACGGTTAAACTATGTTAGTTGATTATCATTAACTTAAAAAAATTATTACAAGAATGGTTATTACAAGTTTGGATGGACCTTGCAACCATTCTTATAATAAAAAACAAACTTGTAATAATTATTACAAGTTTGGTCTTTATTACAAGTTTGGTTGCAACAAAGCCTTCGATTGTAGATGTGTGATATAATAGTGATCACTACACATTTACTTAACTCCTGCATTTTATTATCCCTATGTAAGTTTTCTCGAATTGAACTATGTTATCTTTCAAAATGAAAACATTGGTTTTTGTATGATGTCGGTTATCACTGTTATATTTAATAATACCGAAATATTTAGCAAATTAATAACAAAATAATCTGCACAATGAAGGTACACGTGCATGAAGAGTGAGTGATCACTTTATTTTATATCAAATCATTTCAATACGTATATTCTTATCATAAATATTGTTTACACATTTTGATATTGTAAGAAATATCTACTAGTAATTCAATAAACATATACCCTATAAAATTTCTGTATGTTATCATTGTTTTCGAAGAGAGAATAACCGAAGTAATAATGAACAGGTTTGGCTATATTATCACAATAATCGTTTGTAGCTTAATGAGTAGATCGTGAAAAACCATATATGGCTATCCGCATATCCATATCTTATCTAGTCTGGTTCCCGTCGTACTATGCTACGTAATAGTACGTCTGGCACAAACCTATAATGGCCGCTCCCTATGATGAAAATAAGGTAAGTAGAAGTAAAAGAGACATGACATAATTACATGGATCATCTTTGAATTAAGCTATCATTTGATTGTAAAATAGTATTGATAATGTGAGTGAATAAGAATTTGTGAACTTAATTGAACGTATATTGTCGATTTTACATTCAGTATAGTTTGCACTATTTCGGATAACAGTTCAGATTCGGATAAATAAATAACAGGATGTCGCTATACGTTTCAAGTAAAATGTATGCCTAAAACTTGGTTTGTTTTGCTTTCTCTATACCTGTTTAACGTCATTGTAATGAAAAATTGTACATGAAAGACTTGTGATTACAGATCTAATATCTTTTCAGAATTTGCACCTAGTTCATGACAGCTACTCACAGCCACAGGTGAAAATTAGTGAACAGGTTTCTTCATTTATCCAAGGTGATGAAGACCACAAGTATGTTACTGTGAAATGTAAAGAAGAAACATGTTGTTTGTTTGATCTTGACATTAAAGACACATAAACAACCATTAACAAATTGTAAGTCATTTTGAGTTTCACATGAAATAAGTTTTAAACAGGCATGGGGTTGGGATTCTACAAACCGTGCAAGCCCTCAGTCTCTGGACTGATTGTGTCAAAGTGGTATTTTTACATCACTTGATATAGCACATTCATACATTATATTCATGTTTCTGTGTGTTACATACTGGGGTGTTTTGTCACTTTTTTGTCAAAGTCATGGGTTGATAACTTGGCCCGAGCAGTGGGTTCCTTTTCCCTATATTTCTTCTTGTATTATTTGGAGAGAAACTATTAAAGAGTTTGACTGTTATTTATACTGCTTTTAGTTGTTTGCCATGCTGAAGTTGCTGAAATTGAATTATTTTGTATTATATTTCAGTTCTTAACCTGAGAAGTTGGCACCAGAGGTCAACAAATTGAACAAAGAACTTTGTGAAGAAGAAAACTTTCTCTCACCAATGACACAGCTTCGAAAATTTGTCAAAGAAAGAACACCCCTTGTCCCTTGACTGCTTCTGGGTTGACATATCAGAACAAACTCTGTCCAGTGGTAAACTACAGTATGAACATGTCAGTTAAGTTGCTGCTCTATGACTACCTATCCCAAATTCTACCACAGAGAGATTTTCAGTGCAATTAGGAAAATACAAACTGATCGCAGCGTAAATCTGTGTAATAACACTATAAATAAAAAGATGCTCATCAAGATGTACAAGGAGTTTGACTGTTTCATGTATGTGCAAAACAATGAAAATCTGAAAGTAGCTAAAAGTGCCAGTTATTAATACAGTTTAACTTCTGAAATCCAGACCCCCTCTGGACCAGACAAAATGTCCGGATTTTGGAAGTTACTGGATTTCAGAAGTCTGAAATTATCCGAACAAGTACTGTGACAGTACAGATGTCAAACACTTGAGGTTCTTTGTGAAAATATAAGGGACATCATTGTTTATGCATAATACATATAGTGTTATAATCACTGAGACATGATCAAAAAATAAAAGATAAATATTAATAAGATTTATAAGTCAAAATCTAATATAATTATATGTTATTTTTAACAATGTATAACCAACAAGATTTATAGTGTGAAAATTAATTTGTTATATATAGTATACATTTGACATAATATTGTGATTCTAATGCGTGTCAAAGTAAACTGATTGGTAAACAATTGAAGGAGGGGAAAAATGACATTTTGCCATAGGGCATATATAAACACGGGACTAATTATAATTAAAGTTGACATTTTCTGCACTGTCCAGATTTTGGAAGTGAAATTGCACTGACATAAACCAAAATTTATGAAAATATTGTCTGTAATTCAGAATTCGGAAGTTCCGTAATTCAGAAGTATAATTTCTGGACCAAGCAAATAGTCCGGATTTCAGAAGTTTCTGGATTTAAGAAGTTACACTGTAGTAAGAATCATCAATGAGTGTTATATACCATGTCATGATATTTAAGCACAGCTAGTCAAATATTGTTGGACACTATTTATCTATCCATGGAATGACCAATATTACATAATATTATGTTCTGTATAGATGAAGAGACTTGAGTATGATGATACTGTCATAGTGTGAATATGATAAATTATTATATGTACTGCTTAAGACTAAACCATGTGCATTGTTAAATAAATTGTGTTTAACTTACTTTGTCTTTATTTTTAGTAAATAATAAATATCTTTGAATGCATTTATTCCAATCCATGGGTATAAATAGAGTTATTTTGGCTGCAATAAGTGCACAAAAAGTTCAAGACAAATTCTCACTTATAATAATTACTTATTTTTACTTAAATCTGACTTAAAATGACACTTCAGAAGGAAATCAGACTTATCTGAACCTCTGGAGATATGGCATGTGTGGTGAAGTCAGTATTAACTTTAAGCAGTATAAGTTGTGCCTTGTTAAGTGTCTATGCTGTTATCAGGCAGACTGATTCAAGCTTAATACTAATTAATAGAACATATTCAACATATTACACTTGCCTGCCCGGCTAGCTCAGTGGTTAGAGCATTTGTCTGATGATCGAGAGGTTGTGAGTTCAAATCTCAGGCAAGGCTCACACTGTCCGTGACAAATTTGACTGAAGATATTACATCCTATGTTAAATTGTCCTCCACCTCTAGATTATGTGGGTTAGCTTGGCAGAAACTTACATAGAATGTGGTTAATACTGGCAAGGACTTATATGTATATATGTCCTTGATACTGGTTAATTAAGGCTAAATGAAGTCCAGGAAAGCTGGTTAGGATAACTGCCCGCCATGGTGCCCACGATATGACTGAAAAATTGTTGAAAATGGCATAAAACTCGATGAAACAAACCAAACATATTACACTTAACCGATGAAATTGTTAATTAAAGTTTTCATATTTTAGTAAAAATCTAGAAATGAAAGGCAAAAAAGTTGTACAAGTCATCATTTAAAAACCATTTGAAAGATACACAAAATGACTTATTTCCTAAAGCTCAGATTTTAAGAAAATTACATGATACATGGCACCTTTATCAAAATCACAGTTTTGAAACTTACTAATTACTAATATTATTTTCGATCTCTCTACCTGGCAGATGTCTGTGCATTAAATTATTTTTTTCTGAAGATTTAGATACAGATTTCCGTTAAAACTGTGCTAAACAAACACAATTCCTAGGTTCTTGATCCCCCTCCATTACCCATTATATTGAGGCAATGGAGTATTAACTGCTTAACACAGGGGTATCACTGTAACCATACAGCTCATTGTCGCCAAGTTTAGGAATTCGTCCTATTTATAAAGGCTATCATAATTATTATTTCTTCATTCAATAAGTCCTAACGTCCTATAAAATAATTAAACTTTACATTATCCAGAATTTGAGTTATCCGAAATTATTACACTTATATTTTGAAACTTACGTCAAAACAACAAAATGTTGACGGATTAAATAAAAACTGACATCAAAAATAATTTTCGAAATGTATTTACATCATAAAAATAATATAAATTTCAACTTGATCCATGTAATTAAGGATATATAACGATACCTCTCTTTCTGTCATACGTACAGTGGGCGCCGCCATTATTTGCTTGTGCCTGACCCAGTATCACGTAGTGTAAGGGGTAGGTAATCCAGACTATATATTATCGTGTATGTACAGTTTTATCAGCCTTGAAGTCTAAATTTAGTTTTATTGACTTCATATACAACTGGGTCAACCAGTTTTTCAGAAATCAAAGACAATGTATCTAAATAACTTAGCTGAGTGATTTCATAATTAATAAGGATTTTTCATTTCATCTACACGTGTTTACCATCCAAAATCGTTAAATGTTTGAAAAAAATGCATTTGTATTAGCAAGCACGGTAAAAATAATATCTTTTGATTCATCTCGAAAAACGGAAGTAGACAAACCGTTTTCGAAAAATGTGAAACGTGGAGAAATAACCAAACCAACATGGCGACTAGCGATCAGTCGAAGTATTCTGCAGAGGACATGGAGGTGAATAAAGTTGCGTGTTGTTCAACGTGTGTAGACTATGGAAGGAATATATCAGCAAAGTATTATTGTGTTGAATGTGAGATGTATTTCTGTATTAAGTGCATACTACGTCACAACAAAACACCTTCTTCAAAAGGTCATCAGTTGAACGACATTGATAAGTGTATTTCTAGCATAGATGATGAAACTAAAGAACAGGAAACTGTGTCTTCATACAGTTTAAGATGTCCATTTCATGAAGATAAACGTATAGACACATACTGTAAAGATCATCATGAGGTTTGCTGTGCTACATGCGCTGTATTTAAACACAGGTAATTTAATTATATCGTACTTAATTTTCTTCCTGACAACATAACTATGTGTGCATGTACTTTGTAGTCAAATTAATATTATGATTATCGTATCTTTGTATAAATCTCCATTTGAAACAAGTGAAAAAAAGAATGTTATAATATATTAGAAGAATAAATTTTCTTTTATTGAACTTATTTCTCAACTTTTATCAACCGACTAATCAAAAAATGGTGGATCATAATTTTTGTTTTGGAATTCAGCTAATACATTTACTCCTAATTTTGTAAATACCATGCAGTTGTCTTTGTCAAAGGTTTAAAACAAGCTTATATTTCTCCGAGGCAATTTCACTAAAAGAGAAAAAAAGCGTCCAAAACCATATAGAAACACATTTGTACTAAGAATGTAGGACCAAAGGTTATGCCTGGTCACCATAGGTAACCGAATTATAAAAACCAATGATAATTACTGTAACACATGTATGTAGTTCATTGGTTAATATTTTGATATTTTACAGACAACGTATTTATATGTGAACGTATTTTGTTGCCTATGATATTAAATCAATCGTCTCTTGTATAAATCACTATTTTAAACAATTGATAAAAAGAAACTTATTTTATCTTTGAACGTATTTTTTAACTTTATAAAACGATTAATCAATAAATTGTAGATAACTGTTTTCATTCCGGAAGTAAGCCTCAAATGTACTCTATATTTTGTAAACACCACGCGGTTATCTCAAATAATCGATTTGACAGAATATTGGTAAACAAACAAGTTTAAATTTCTCCAAAGCAAAACTTTCAAAACCTTACGTCTGATCGCCATATGTAAATGAAAGATAAAAAAACAAGAATTATTATCCATGTATGTAGTCCAATTATTTATATTTTGATATTTTACAGACAATGCACCTCAGAACCGATTGCTATGGCAGCTGTTGATTTCAAAGCCAATCCTCAGGTGAATCAATGCAAGGAAGCACTGACCAAAGTTGTTGTCCAATTCAACGATGAGAAAGCGAAGCGAGCAGAAAATATCGATCTTATTGGTAAGCAGAAACTTGACCTGATAGATAACGTGGACAAACATGAAGAGGAGATCATCAACAAAATTAAGGAGCTTGCCAATAAATCGAGAAAAGAAATACGTTCCAAATATGAAGAGTACAAGACGTCTCTCGACAATGACGTTGAATCATTAGATGTTGTGATTAAAACAACCAATTCATGTGTAGTAAACCTTGAGCTAACCGATAATGATGTGGTGTTGTTTGTCAACGTCATGTCCAGCAAGATGGTTGCGAATGATGGGGAAAAGCTAATACATTCCATGATGACTGACTGGAGGAAGAGAGAAATGAATTTTTACCTTGACAAGACACTTGCGCGCACTGTTGATATGATGAAAGCTTTTGGCAGATTGGAAAATGACTGTGAAATCAAGGAGTATGAAGCAGCAAATGACTGTGAAATCAAGGAGTATGAAGCAGCATTCCTTAGAAATTTCAATATATAGAGAAATGATGTAAAGGAATCGTATGTACATGGCATGTGTTTCACTTATTCTGGCGACCTGCTTTTGACAGACCTTCAGAACAGCAAACTGAAACGATTTAATTCGGAATTGCAATTCAAGGATGAGATACATTTATCAGGTTATCCAGTAGCAATATGTAATACTGACCAACATGAAGTAGCTGTGATAATCTGGGTATCCAAAGTCGTACACTTTGTGTCAGTTGATCAAACAATGATATTGAAGTCTTCATTCACACTTGGTGACAATGGATACGGGATGATGTATGATGTTGGCACAGGGGAAATATATGCATGTGAAGAAAATAAAGTAAGTGTCTACAGTAAATCTGGAAATAAACTGAGAACGTATGATAAGGATACAAATGGTGAGCCGATGTTTTCACAATGCAAACATATTGCATTAAGTGTGAACTCACAAGATATATATGTATCTGACTATGACAAAGGTTTGATAGTTCTAGACAAAAGCGGAAATATAAAACTGACAGTCTCTTCGTTTGATATATCCCATGGATGGCCTTTATGTATTTTACCAGGTAACATTTGCCTAGTAGGTGACATTCAATCGGGGGCTGTAGTCCAGTTAGATGAAGAGGGAAAACAAATCAGAAAGTTAATTGACACTAAAGATGGCCATCATATACATACTAGTATTGTGCACTGTATGACATTGAACATTCAAGGCTGATTGTTGGAAGTCATCCTGTCGGGATATCAATTTACACAATATCTCCAAAATGAACCGTTTAGGTTTTCAATGCGTGTAATTGGGATGATTAAGGATGAACTGAGTTGGATGATTTACAATGATTTATAAAGCCTACAAATGTACCATATGATATTGAAGTCAAATGATGATTGTATATTTACATTACTCTGGTTGTGTATTGTAGTTACGTAAACTTGTAATGACCCATATCCGCTAGTAATATAAACTTCTCGTGTATACTAATGTTCAGGATATATTATGTATCTGTTTGTAAATGTAACAATCGTGGGACTGCAATCGTTAATAGTGCAACCAGTCAAACCAGTAAATAAAGGCCACCCTTGGGAAAGAAGTTATGTGATCTTTATTGACAGGTGAACTTTATTCGGAGGTCATTTTGTTCTAAATAGTGACTGCTTTTTTAGAATGACCTTTATTCACAGATGGCCTTTAATTTTTACTGTATACACGGTTCAACTAACGGTCGTTTTATCACAGTAAGCAATCTATAGTCAGAAATCAATGAAACTTTCATAAAGCTTCTTCAGTAAGATAAGATTCACATGTGATAAACTTAATATGATGCGGTTACTTTTAGCATAATTATGACCCTTTGTTTTAGCTGTTATTAATTTTCCACAAATAAGTGTACAGTTTGACGACTGTTTAGTTTGTGATGCTACTGATTGTATGTTGAGAATAATCACAAGGTTACAACGTTAAACATCTTGATATGTACCAAAATATCACAAATTAGAAAGTTGTCCATTTTATTCTGGTCAAAGTCTATTTCTCCAGACACGCACGTGGTATATGCAAACTTGAATTATAATAATAAATAATAAAATAATAATAAAAAAAAAAATATATGATATAAGAGAAAAATATCAGATCACTTTATAACAATTTTTAACCAATACTTAACCATATAATGTATGTAATTCTCACAAGAACAATTGTATATCATAGTATATTTATACACGTACTTTTTGTTATATACAATACATCTGTCATCCTATGTTGTTTTCCGGTTCGTAATAGGAAATGTTATATTTTCATAATAATTATATGCTTTCATTCTACCATGCAATTGAATTACTATATACTTAAATACATCTTATAACCATATGATTTTCATTTCAGCATAGGACAATAAAAGGTCTATTCTACACATCGTAATAATTTACGATTGTATTTTTTGTCCTAACAGTTTTGAGTGAAATGTACATGTTATATGATGTGTTTAGAAAAAAGTTTCATATTTTCATACTATTTCATATTATCATACTATTGTACAAACTGTATAACTTCGTGTATGTAATTTATTTGTAAACTGGAAAAAAAAATAAACGAAACGTATGGTTTCACAAAAAAAAAGATAACACTGAGCTCTTTTTTTTCGATTTTTATGTCGCAGTGACAAGCAAGGTCTATTTTGTTCATCATGTAAACATTCAGAGTTAAACAACAATATTTCTTTAAAAGACGAATATTTTATTATGATCACAGTTTTCATCATTGACCTGAAAATTATTAGCGGGATAAATAAAACGTACTTTTTGGCAAAATAGTGCAAATTTTCATACAAGCACCAAATTTGGTATGATGATGCATACATGTGTCGGGGTTTATTTAAGACCGTGTACCAACGTGTACCTGGTCAGGAATGCTGTGGTCACGCTCGGTTTATGCTCATAATATCATTCTTATCGTAAAGAATCGGGTTTATAACCAAACTGTGGTATACTAAAATATTTTTTGACAGTTGTTTAGGCCAAATGAATAATTATATAGGTTATTGGAGTGGCTAAATTCTGAAGGTTGAGTTCATCATGTTTAACCCGAAATATGTAATTCTGATGGTATCTTTAAACAACTTTAATGCTTATTGTAAGAAAAATAGGTCCAAAGTCTGCTTTAAAGTTTACAGTTCAACGAGTACTAGTATATAAACATCCGTCTGTCATAGAAATCAAAATGCGTCCGTCGGTGGTACGTGGCACTACTTTCATTTAATATAAGATGAACACACTTCGTTCAATTAATCAGGTATTGCAAGTTTAGGTTCGTACATACCTGCATTTTCAAAATGCCTTTTGCTGTTTTCAGTATTTTGTAGCAGACATATTATCTAGGAACCGTGCCTCAGAATTTTGATGCTTGATTTCATTTTAGTCTATTAGCGAGTTTCAGGATACGGAATATCTAACGAACATAGGACAATATAAAAAATCTGAGGTACGGTTCCCTGTATTATTCATTTATAGTAATTTATTTTAAGGCTAATTGTTGTAATATATTTCTAGATACTGAGTAGTTTATATCGTTGGTATTAACGTTTGATATTGGTTTATAGAAGGCCCACCAAATATGATATTTGTTTCAAATCATAGGCAATAGACTTTATACACTGGATTTATTTAAGTATATACTTACGGTTTAGTTTTTAAATCTATAAATTGATGAACTTGATGTGACCAGTCATCGAATACCGATACATTAATGAGTGTGCCAAAAACATTCAATTCTTTATTGGCCAACCTCAGTGCCGATTATGATGTCGCTCTTGAAATGATATAGTGTTAAAAGTCTTACATCTCTTAGCAACAGAGAAATGCGTTCAATACAAAACGTAATGTGAAGTCGGTCGAATACTCGGTAGGCATTCGAGAAAAAAACATTTGCTGAACTAGTTACATACATTATTCGAAACACAAACTTTGTCGCACGAGTGCCATGGTTCAACTGTCTGAGCAGGCACCTGAGGCTGAAACAGTTCGATTCTGAATTAGAACCGTATTAACGCGGTAGGAAAACCTTATTGACTTTGAAGAAAGATACAAGCCCTGCATTGTTTGCTGCATGTGCTTATGACCCATGAAAACAAATTCAGTGGTAATTTCGTACCAGAAGTCAATTGATATCAGTACCCAAACCATCTCTTGAATTAGTGAGTAAGGTACAATATGGGTCAAACAATGGAGAAATTGCAGATGGAACAGTGCAACTCTAAGTCTCCTTTCAGTGTGGCGTTCAGTATAACTGTCATAGAGGTATTCACAGTGCAGCAAATGTCCATCTTCATTCCAAGACAAACGAACCCCCATTTGCTATTTACATTGGCCTTTTGATTTTGTGTTGACAAGGAAACGACATCTAATTGATATCTTGTTTCAGTGCGGTATATGTACATAATATAAACGTCTCCTTAAAATTTCCACAATGGTTGGAGGAGATGTTGTACAACGATGTTGAGTAGTTTGTTCACCAGTGCTACACCGTGGACTCTTTACAATATAACATTGATCACAATTCTGGCTTCACTACGTCAATATCATCATTTCATGGTACGGGCATTTCTTTATTTCAACATACGATACGAACGTTGACGGTGAAAAACAACCACGTTGACTTGTACATTGGTGATAAGCCCGCATCAATCGGTATACCATCTATACCCGAACAATACGCAAATATAATTCTAGCATACTTTTCACAAATTAATCAACCATCTTTATTGTCTGATAATTATCTTGACATGGAGACCAGCATTATCAAAAAAAATATGAACTTTAAATATCAATGCCTTCAAAAGGTTTTGATTGTGTATCTTGCGTGGGCGACTTTCCATACCAATGAAAAGTGGGCGTCCTCGTTTCAACTATCGCTGAATGCTGTCTTACCCATCTTATATGAGCAAGCTCATTCCGTTGCCATCATAAAAAATTCCATCTATAAGGTCCGGGAAGTCACCAATTTCCTCAATCCATTTCAAGTTCCTTTGTTCGCTCTTGCCAAACAAATTCAGTGGCAATGACAAAATTTCGTTGTTTATGTTTGGTGGTTTGCACGTTGAAATGATGTCTCTGAAAGTTCTTGGTATTATTTTGAAAGATAGTGGGTGGATCACGACACTTACGGTGGCCAATATCGCTACCATGGGTGTTGCTGAATCATCCTTTTTGGCATCCAATGTTTCTAGAACGAGACTTGCCCACCAGACCACAGCGTGTGCTCTACATATATACGGGATAAATCTGAGACCGTTCTGAATTTCCATGTCTTTTGATTGAAGACCGGCCTGACATACGAGAAAAGATAAGTTCTTAGATTTTGGTTTGGAACCAGGTTCTTGGACTCCAGATAATAACACTTATATATTTGTCCAACCATACAGAGAAGTAAACTTTGTACTATACCGGAAAGTACTTGTTCCCTTTATTTCAACCTTAATTATGTTAGTTTGGGTTCTTATTCATTTACATGATATGGTTTTAATAGTTGATAATACTTTTATCTTTCAATAAAAACACAAGGTGTATTTATTTAGTAGAAAGTTAAAGCATGGCGTCGGGGGAGTGAAATCTTTAGTAACAACGAAAGCAAACTGGTCTTTTTACGTCGTTTTATATCTTGCCAGAATCGTCAGTACGATTTGGTTGATTTTTTTTGAAGCGCTAAGACCATGCAAAACCTCCTTCGCTTACAAACAATGGCATTTTGAATTATTCGAACTAACTCGCAACTCTTTCAAGTACTCGAACAAAACATGACAACCCCAATAGACGAACCTCTTGCCGATGCTCTGACTTTTGTATTAATACTTTTGGTGCTGCAAAAACGTTTGATGGCTGCATTACTGTTATTTTTGTGCTATTCCTAGTTGCTGCATTCTAAGACACCCTCGGATAGAATGTGTTTGATCTTTATCTTCCTAATTTAAAAGCAATTGCAAGAACGGCTCGTTGATCAGGTATTAGACAGTTGTGAGTAATGGATTCGATACCTTTTTAAAGGTGGATGATAACACAACGGAGCTACTGCGTTTGGTTACTGATTAAAGCATCTGGTACTGTATTTGAGACGAAAAACCAAAGTGAGATAAGCAGTACTGAGCACTACATAACTATATTGACCACATGCACCCATGAAGAAGCTGACACTAGGATATTTCGCGTATGAAACACGCTGTTTATAATAACGGCTTGAACAAGCACGTGGTGAGGGGTTCTGACACATACATTATAGTTCTTTCAGTGTCTGTTTTCAAAGAAATCAATACTGACAGTATTTGGGTGGAGTTTGGATCCAATAAATCCGGATGACTTCTATCCGGAAACAATTAACGGTTAAATAATGTATGCCTAAACTGCACTAAGGCAAGTAAGTCACGTTCTATATACAACTACTATTAGAGGGGGGGGGGGGGGTATTTCACAAAATTCGTTTGAATTTACTTATATACATGTATAAACATTCTTTGACTGGAAAAATATTTGGCGGCTATTTTGAAAATTTGGCGGCCATCTTGAATCGAGGCACTTGAACTTTGGCACACACCCTAAATCGTTTCTACATATCATTCTCAACATGTGTGCAAAATTTGGTGCTTGTATGACAATTTGCACTATTTTTTCGTTATTTACCCCGCTATATATAGTTGAACAGCATATAACTTAAGTTCATCACAAAGCTACAAAACTGCATTGGGTGTCTTTAAAACATAAGGAATATGATTGGCTATATTATCTTGAGATTTTTAACGCTGTACACATAGACTGGTCTAAGGGCACAGTTTACACCTGTTACACGTTGTGATTCAATTCAATCATTCTGTCTCATTCACTAAAATACTTTATGTGTAATATGTAAGTTCACACATATAAGCAACAACCTTTGGAAGTAGCAACATTTTGTTATTGTTGCACTATAGACGTTAAATTATTATTCAAATCGTGCAGTAGGGAAACATCGTGCTGTTGTTGAATGGAGGTTGTTGCTTAAGAGAGGGCCGCTCTGAGGCGGTTGTACTGTACCTACATCATCAAAAACTGCATCCACTTTTGATAAATAGAAAATTGAACCCAGTAAATAACAGTGTGGGTGTTTCATTGATTTCTATTCGGAATATTTACTTAAAGTCCCATAAGCTTATAAATGTATCGGTCGTAATTTAGTTTCTGTTTGTCCTATAACAGAGGAATCCGGTGTGTTTTCCTCCCGTGCATACTTTATAGCAAGAAAATTCTTTAAAAAGATAATATTTATAGAACAGAGCTGTGTTTTGCCGCCGTTATGTTATGCACACGTCATAAAGTGACGTCACGCGTTCTATATATATCCAGATTACAAAAGCAAAAATCACAGTTTTCAGAAGAAAAAGGGCTCGTTCCGTCGGTAATTATTATCTTGGGATGATATCAGCAATTGCTTGTTTTTTGCATATTTTTTATAGCAAAAAGCTAATGGGGCTTTAACGCTGATTATTATCTTACATGTTCAAAATCACTGTATGGTAGCACTGTACGCAAAAATCAACGGTGTTTACAAGATGGCGGACGCATACATGTTCTGAGGTTGGTGTCGTTTGTTTTTGGTCCAACTTTTTTAAATACAACGTCCTCTACACAATAATACACATGAAATGAAAGAACTATAAAACGGCAATCGGTGGCTAATAATCGTTTTTGACCAAACCACATCGTTTTCACAAAATCAGTGTCTGAACATCACGTGTTGAGTTTTTTGAAAATGAAGCGAGGAAACTGAACAAAACAGACGATTATTCCGTAAAAATGAATGAATCGAGAAAAATACTTTTCCACGTGTATGGAGACTGTAAAGCTCCTCACGTATATCCATTTTTTCCTCATCAAAATCCCTTGTAGTGGATGTTTTTTTTATTTCTTCGACCATTTCCTGGTAATCTGACTTCGTGGAAGTAAGATAAAATATGTGCAGTTTCCTTGAAAATAATCTTAAGTCATTTCCCAACCATTCCACATTGTTTGCGCTAATTACTAGTATAAGATAATGCAAAAGATATAGCCACATCACACAACACAGCGCAAACTCACAATTTGTATACCAAATCAACACACAAGTATCCGGTATTTTCACCCAGCAATCCATTAAAGTTTAAATTTACATTCATAGAGAGCGAGAGAAATCCTGTAATCTTAGAAAAGAAATGCTACATAAATTATAAAAAATGTCAAACCGCGTTGTTTTCATAACCTCTCAGGGTTTTCTAAAAAAAACTGTAATTTAACAAATATGAGTGTTACAAGATATCAGTATAAAGTGTTCGGGACCAAACATTTTATGAGTATAATTCTTATCAAATACAACCAAGCATTCTGTCAATGATACTGTCAGATGTAGTTTTATACACTTTTAAGTATTGTATTCCAAGTGCAACTGTTTGGAGAAAAAGGAGAGTATACGAATATATAATGACAACAACACAGATGAGAAGTATTTCATATTTTCCTTTGGATCGCCACATGCCAACCGATCTACACCCCTACTCGAAACACACACAAGCTCTTCTCTGAAAATTCCAAATTTTAATATAAAACCTAATATTTTTCTACACCACTCGCTACAGAGAATAGTAATCATAACTGCCTTAAATCAATATAGTTTCGGCCAGCATCGAATAAGACTAAACAGCGTGAAATGGCTTGAAACATAGGCACTTTTTAACATTACGTGTTCCTTGAGAGAGACTGACAACTGGGTAGATCTAATTCGTAACTTGACCATTTACGTTTCTTTCCTTTGTATTGCCAACAATTTAGAATCATGACTTGTATCTCTTTTCAGTATTATCTAATGCGTTGCATGTACAGTCAAACCTGTGTTAGCGGCCTCCTTTGAATACAAGACACTCTGTGAATAAAGGCCATTATTAAAAAGGCGTCATTGAATATTCAGAAAAAAACTTCGAATAAAGCCACCTGACAATAAAGGCTACAATTTGTATTTCCCATGAGCGGACATTATGGTTTAGTAAGTTGTACCTATGAATGACTCGTAGCGTATTCTTTCTTATGGTACTTGACCAGTAGATATTGTATTTTGTGTAGAACGGAAAAGACTTTTACATAAATATCTCTTAACTTGCAGAAATCAAAACACTCAGCAAATTTAATGACAAGTGCTGAAAAAACTTGAAAACAACAATTATTTCTTCATATTATTACGTTTACAATAAACACAGTTTACAATTACACATGCACGAGTTTTAAAGACCCAACACTAAAAAGCACCGACCTACCTAGTACCTACCCTTTTTATTTTTAATGATTAGGCATGTAAAAAGAAGAAAAAACTTTTTATCCAAGTCCCATTATTTTCGCATTTTTAGTATCAAAAGCTCTGTGACAACCGGAATTCTCAGAAAATCGGAAGTCTGGAAGGGGTCCAGTTTTGAGGGGGTTTACTGTCTATAATTTCTTTAAAAATCGTCTGCTATTGTATTAATGAACCTCGCACAAAAAATGTTCTTTTTCTTGATTTTAGTATCAACTGATTAATGTTATCAAAATTTTCTCTCAAAGTTCAGTACCATGCTGGTTGGACAGTTTGCTAAGCCGAGGTCGTGGTCCAGTGGTAAGTGCTCTGGAGTTGTTACCCGGCGACATGGGTTCAAATCTCGGTCTATAAAAAAGAGTCAGTTTTCTTCCATATGAGGAGAAGTTCCAAGCTCCTTGTGGGAGGGTAAAGTAGTACTGGCCCCAAGGTTATAAAACTTGAGAACAGACTCTGAACTCAAATCTCAATTTCATTCTCAAAGTATTATACATTTGTAGATGGATAGATAGAGCTGATTAACTTATAAATGCATGTTTAATCGATCGTAAAAGTATTTATTGAGAAAATCCTACATTATCTCCGCTGTCAGTTTTCAGCTTTCCGCGTGTACATCTCTAATAAAAAAGTTTAAGGTCGTGAGTGGGAATATGGTAAGTCAGGTAAACAGAAACAAACTATTTTACGCCTTAATATTACTCTCTCCATATAAGTTATTTTTAGAGCCAAGTAGCAGCGAAATCATCTACATTAAGTTTCGGTTTCGGTCTATTTTGGTAAATGTTTAATTCACATTGAAAACCTTGTTTATCAGTCGTTTAAACTCTCTTTACTAGAGCAAACTAAATATCCTAGTCTTAAATCCTAGTTAATGCATTATTGCCGGATAAATTGAGTTTTATATAATTTATAATAAGGTATGAATTCAATTGAGTTTACACTTATTTTATTAATATTAGGACTTCACTTTGTACCTAATTTTGTCTCCTCAAAAACTATTAGTATTTAGTACTCGCACCACAGATTTTATACATTTTTGGCTTTTTATTTAAAGAGAATATAAAAGTGATGTTTATACTTCTTATCTTCGACGAACTATTTAGTACACACTGTGCAAGCTAAGAGGCGAAGCACTAAGACGGTTAAAATACATATTTTGATGTTCTATCACTCCTTTTAGCTTTCTTACTCACGAAAAAAACAAAATTAAGCACTCCAACCTATACATAACTATACTTCATATTCCATGCATCAATATTTATACTTAAGATAATACAGAGTAGTAAGATTTGTGTTCTATTTTTACCTATATCTACTGTGTACGTCACCATGTTCAATAGTTCTCACCATGTTCACAATTCACTATATATTTCCATGTTTACTATATCTAACTATATTCACTATTTCTCGTTCAGTATATCTCACCATGTTAAGCATTTTTTTACAATGTTCACTATTTCTCACAATGTTCAATTCACTATATATTGCCATGTTCACTATTTCTCACCATGTTCACTATTTCTCACCATGTTCACCTATTCACTATATATTATCATGTTCACTATTTCTCACCATGTTCACTATTCACTATATATTACCATGTTCACTATTGTTTACTATATTCACTATATCTTACCATGTTCACTATTTCTTACTATATTCACTATACATTACCATGTTCACTATTTCTTACTATATTCACTATATCTTACCATGTTCACTATTTCTTACTTTATTCACAATATATTACCATGTTCACTATTTCCTACTATATTAAACTATTTCTTTCCATATTCACTATATCTCATCATGTTCACTATATCTTACAATGTTCACTATATTTCACCATGTTCACTATGTATCACCATGTTCACTATATCTAACCATGTAACTTATATCTCACCATGTTAACTATATCTTAACGTGTTCACTATATCTTACCGTGTTCACAATATCTTACCATATTCACTATTTCTTAATATGTTCACTATTTCTCACCTTCTTCACTATTCACTATTCATAACCATATTCACTATTTCTTAATATGTTTACTTTTTCCAACCATGTTCACTATTCACTATTTCTAAACATGTTTACTATGCACAATTTCTAACCATGTCCACTATTCACTATTTCTTGCTATGTTCACTATTTCCAGCTGTGTAGAGTTGAACTACAGAAAATAAAAATAGACGCTTTGATTTGATATATAGTTAAACCTGTGAACAAAGGCCGTCTTTGGGAAGGACATCTTGGCTTATATTCGTGGGTCATTTCGTTCTAAATAACCTATGGTAAACAACACAATTTATTAAGCATTGATCTCTGCATACCAACGTCTTTCTTGGTGTCAGTTTTACTCTTACTAATCAGTTTTCTTGAAGCTTCGATTTTAGACGTATCCACCATTTTAACACTCACATGATCCAACTATGGTCACGAATAGATTTGTTACTAGTTCATGTTGACTTTGTCTGTACATAGAACTTTGGTGCACTGCAACATGGGACGGGGACCAGTTAACAAAATTGCGTACCTGGGCCATGGATTACTTTCCTTGTGTGAGTATGCATAAGGCATTGTTAATGTTTAATTTCATTTTAAAATATCATATTTCTTTTTAATCCACAGGTGAACAATCTTTCTTAAAGTATTCTAGTGATCTGAAAAGAAAAGTTATTAAGCAATTTGGAATTGATAATTGCTTTGATGAGTCGGAGAGATACGCAAATAGAGAACATGGATATAAAAGTGGCCAGGATAACTTTGAAGCTGTTATGTGGATACGTATGTACACAAAGGAATGTAAAATAACCAAAGGCATAAAGAAAACTTGGCCAAATTCCAATCAATTGTATTCCCGTTTAAACAAGGAGCTACGCTGTGCACAGTTTCAAAGAAATTCCCGCGGGCAAAAACTTTTCATGAAAGTTGGTGAGATAATTGACAAATCTCTGTCAATGTTGCCCGATTTGAAACCCCGAAATTATAAAAAGTATTACAGGGGTACCAATACGTTTCATTTTAGTAACTGGACTTATTTCTACGATGGTGGATTTTTTAGCACGTCCTCTAGACCGTTCGAAGCACTGAGATTCGCAGACGGATAATATCTTCAAGTACTTGATTTAATGTCTAGCTTTAGGATTAAGAACTTCAGCGAGTTTCGATATGAGCATGAAGTGTTATGTAACAAGGGTTCTTTATTCAGGATAGATAAAGTGGTAAGAGACGAGGAAGAGATTAAAAAAGAAATTAACAAGTTGTTGCCGGACGGGACCGATGATCTTCTGCTGCCGAAAGTCCTAATGTGGATGACACAAGTCCCATATGACACTAACTATCCTATTAACGATCAGTTAAAAAGCAAATCAACAACTGAATTCTGCAAGCCCTAAAATATCTATGGAACAAAATCAGTTGTTTTACTTTACTGTTTGTATTAGGTCGGTGTAATTAGGTATACGATGGTTGATAATTGTGTATTTGGTGTCTAGTTTTCATTCGGTTTTCGTACGTAATAATTATTATCATCAAGAAATTGGACCCATGAAATTGATAAAAGTTAGTATTCGTCTGTGTTCATCTATTTCGTACTTGTAATGCTGTTCAATTAATCGTATGTCTCATGTGCATGAAGAGTGACGTATATTCTTATAATAAATGATTTTACACATTTTGATATTGTAAGAAATATCTACTAGTAATAAAATTAACTTATAACCTACAAAATTTCTGTATGTTATCATTGTTTTCGAAGAGAGAATAGCCGATTTAATAATGAACAGGTTTGACTATATTATCACAATAATCGTTAGTAGCTTAAACTGATCGTGATAAACCATATATGGCTATCTAAATATCCACATCATCGTGTATGTACAGTTTTTTTAGCTTTGAAGTCTAAATTTAGTTTTATTGACAGCTATCTTTATTCATATATAACTGGGTCAGTCTGTTTTTTAGAAATGGACGACAATGTATAGATCTAAATAACTTAGCTGAGTGAGTTCATGATAAACAAGGATTTTTCATTTCCTCTACACAAGTTCACCATAAAAATCGTTAAATGTTTGAAAAAAAATGCAATTGCATTAGCAAGCACGGTAAAATAATAATATTTTTGGATTCATCCCGACAACGGAAGTAGACAAACCGTTTTCGAAGAATGCAAAACATGTAAAGATAACCGAACCAACATTGCGACTAGCGATCAGTCGAAGTATTCAGCAGAGGACATGGAGGTGAATAAAATTCCGCTTTGTTCAATGTGTATAGACTAGGGATGTCAAAATTGACCGAATCAAGTATCCGGATATCCGGATCAGATATCCGGATACATCCGGATGTTCGGATCGACCTTTACACTGTTATTTAGCATTTACTGTTTTATCGTAACCAGTTTTCGCGACCATATGTTCATCGCTTGTTTCATTTATTTTAAATTAGTATCATATTCAATATTGACTAAAAAACGAATAATAATGAAAAACAGATACGCACAATACAATCAAACTCCGCACGTATTTTGCTCAAACCGGTGTGAACCATTTCTAAGATTTACTGTCATGTTTCTATTTTAGTCCAGATGGAACATTCCTGAATTTAAAGTTAGTGTAAAGCGTGCGTACGTCATCATGTCTCTGTGCCTGCAAGTTAGATGATGACGCGTATATTAAGTTACACGGGTTATTTAATCAATCGCAATGGCGAATTGTTTCTAAAACTGGACCAAAGAATGTCGGCGTCCTTTTGCTGTAACTTATTTTCTTTGATACCAACTTCTAAAGCAATTCACCGCCTTTGATTAAACCGAAATGCCACTTAAATGGGAGGAAACTGGCTGTACAGAATCTGCGTTCGGAACGACGTTTGAATTCTTTAACTCAAACTTAACGCATAATTATATGCAGCATAATTTGTTTTAAACAATTTAAACTTTGTGCAAACACAAAAGATCAGTGCATTAATTGTTTTACTCTTGTCTCCCATGTGTTGGGACTAATTACTATCAACATCGATTTGATGGTATTAACAAATGATCGCTCCGCGCGATTGTATGATTACCGCGACGTGTTTTAATAATTGGGGTATTGAGAATGGCGCGAACAACATACAGCAAGGTTTGTGACATTATGCACGTACAGGCTTAGCGATAGACCGAATTTTATTAAACTTTTATGGACCGATTTTTTTAAAGTCGTTTTATGCTACTCAAATCGGTCTGGGACGTTGACGTTGATTATGCGGTATCACTAAATAAACTTGAAACTTGATAAATAAGTCTTTAGTTAGAACTGCACGTGCACCAATTATCAACATTCGATCATCAAATGACAATCTTTCATTATTATAATAAAACGTGTGAAAAATTAATCGTCATTACTATTATTCAGTTTTGACATTTAAATAAAATCGCAATATACCGTACTTTAAGTAAAATGTTGATATACGATGTCAATAGTGACACCGGTGTACATTGTAGGCCTAGCATATACTATGTTAAAGTGTCATCACCATGACGACGTCGACTTAATTGCACCCCGTGTGTTCGACAATTTGATTATATTTTATGACAGTCGATTTCAGCAACATTTATACGTATTTTAGACGACGGTAGTATTTTGATACGAACATCCGGATCCAAAAATCGGATCCGAACTTCGGAACGGGATCCGAACGTTCGGATATCCGGACTCCGGTTGACATCCCTAGTATAGACGATGGAACGGATACATCTGCAAGGTATTATTGTAAGGATTGTGAGATGTATTTCTGTGCGAAGTGCGTGAAATCTCACTACAAAATTCCGTCTTTAAGGAAACATCAGCTGAACGATGTTAATACGTCAGTTTTTAGCGACGAAGATGAAAAAAAAGAACAGGAAAATGTGTCTTCCTACAGTCTTAGATGTCCGGCTCATGGCGATAAACGTATAGATACATACTGTAAAGACCATGGTGAGGTTTGCTGTGCTACATGCGCTGTATTTAAACACAGGTAATATAGTTATATCGTGAAAACATAACTATGTGTGCACTTGATTTGCTGTCTAATGATATGATATCAGTTGTATCTTGCATTAAATTACCGTTTGAATCATTATGAATAAAAGTAATTGTATCTATTGAACTTATTTTTTGAACTTGATGAAGCGATTTGAATAAATAATAAATTGTAGATCATTATTTCTTATTGAAGAATAATCCTACACATTTACTGTTTATTTTGTAAATACTAGTACCATACGGTTATCTCAGTCAATCGATTGAAGTTTGTCGAATCACAGTATGAGGTTTAAAAAGACAGGCTTATATTTATCCATGAGAATTTCATTAAAGAAAAAAAAAAACACAAAACCATTTGGAAAATGAATCTAAGGATACTACCGAAAGACAGAAAGCAATAACTATTTTAAACTATTTTGACTTTCGTATTTTAATATTTTACAGACAATGTACATGTGAACCGACTGCTATCGCAGCTGTGGATTTTAAATCCAATCCCGAGGTGAATCAATGCAAGGAAGCGCTGACTAAAGTTCTTACTCAATTTAACGAAGAGAAAGCGAAGCGAACAGAAAATATCGATTTCATTGGTAAACAGAAACTTGACCTGATTGAAAACGTTGACAAACATGAAGGGGAAATCATCAATAAAATTAAGGAGCTGGCCAATAAATCAAGAAAAGAAATACGTTCCAAACATGAAGAGTACAAGACATCTCTCCAAAATGACGTTGACTGGTTAGATGTTGTGATTAAAACAACCACTTCATGTGTAGAGAAACTTGAGCAAACCGATAATGATGAGGTATTGTTCGTTAACGTCATGTCCAGCAAGATGGTTGCGAATGATGGAGAGAGGCTTGTACAATCCTTGAAGACTGACTGGAGGAAGAGAGAAATGAACTTTCACTTCGACAAGACACTTGCGAGTACTGTTGATAGGATGGAAGTTTTTGGCAGATTAGAAAATGAATGTGAAGTCAAAGAATATGAAGCAGCATTCCTTAAAAATGTCAATATAAAGCAGAGTAATGTTGTACAAGAAATGACTGTATTAGACATGTGTTTCACTTATTCTGGCGACCTGCTGAAACTGAAACGATTGAATTCGGAATTCCAATTCAAGGACGAGATAAAGTTATCAGGTCGTCCAGTAGCAGTTTGTAATACTGACCAGCATGAAGTAGCTGTGAGAATCTGGAACTCTAAAGTCGTATACTTTGTGTCAGTTGGTCAAACAATGCAATTAAAGTCTTCATTTACACTTGGTGACAATGGAGGCGGAATGACTTACGATGTTAGTACAGGGGAGATATTACCATGTGAAGGTAATAAAGTAAGCGTCTACAGTAAATCTGGAAATAAACTGAGAACGTATGATAAGAAGACAAATGGAGAGCAGATGTTTTCAGAATGCAGACAGATTGCATTAAGTGTGAGCACACATGATATATGTGTGACTGACCTTAACAACGGTTTCATAGTTCTAGATAAAAACGGAAATATGAAAATGACAATTTCTTTATTAAACATCAACCAGGAATGGCCTTTATGTCTTTTACCAGGAAATATTTGTCTGGTAGGAGGCTGGCAATCAGGGGCTATATTCCAGTTAGATAAAGAAGGGAAAGAAATCGGAAAGTTGATTGACACTAATGATGGAAGAACATTTACATATAGTATTTTGTATGACCGTGAACATTCAAGGCTGATTGTTGGAAGTCATCCTGTTGGGATATCAATTTACACAATATGAACTGATTATATTTTCGATGCTTGTTATTGTAAAGTGAAAACAGAATGAATAAAGATGAACTCAGTTGGATAATTTACAATGATTTATAAAGATTCCAAATGTACTACGTAATGTATAAGTCAAATGGCAAAAGTACAGTTACTTGACTAGTGTATATTACTGCTCTGGATTATGTATATATATTTGTTTGTAAATGCAACAATCGTAGGACTGCAACTCTTAATCGTACATACATTCAAACATATAAATAAAGGCCATCTTTAGGAAAGAGGTTATGTGACCTTTAATGACAGGTGGCTTTATTCGGAGGTCATGTTCTAAATAGTCGATGAATGACCTTTATTCACATAGTGGACTTCATTCGGAGATGTTAGCTTACACAGGTTCGAGTGTATATATGGTACAACTGATAACAATCACTGAAACGTTTTTAAATCCTCTTCAGTAAGATAAGATTCACATTTGATAAGCTTGATATGGTGTTGTGCTTTTTGCATAATTTAAACCCTTTGTTTTGGCTGTTATCAAATTCCCAAGAATAATTGTACTGATTGTTTAGTTTTTTATGCCACTGACTGTTTTAATGAGAATAATTAAACGGTTATCAAATTTACCTTGGTCAAAGTCCAACCACGGACGTGGTAGCTACAACCTTATGATACATCATGATGTTATCTAAATGATGTATAAGTACTTAGTAAAATTTACTGATAACGCTGATATTTTTATTCTTCCAGTTAGAATAATGTTCTTGTCGTAGAGAGAAGCACAGTTAATTTTGTCCATCATGTAAACACCGAATTTAAAACAACATTACATTTTGTATTTCTTTATAAGAATAGATGTGTGGAATATTTTATATACAGTACAAGTTTTACGTTATAACTTGAATGTTGTCTCTTTAACTTCTGTTGATGATACAGATAACGGTATTCACAAATCTTCGAGGTCATGACTTTTCTGAATTTTATGATCATGGTCGTCGCATGATGATCACGGTTGTCATCATGGACCTGTAAATTATGTAATTGAACAGTATATGCCATAAGTTCATTACAAATTTGAAGTTACACAATTGCACTGAGTGACTTTAGAACAAAGGAAACATAAATGGCTATGTTCTCTAACGTATTTAATGTTATCAATGATAACGCTGTGTTATCTATAGACTGGCATATGAACTCAATTTTATACACCAGTGCGAAATGATTCATTTCATTTCTACTATCTCATCCAGTATAATTCATGTATTTCATATGTAATATATAAGCATATACGCACATAATGTACCTACATCATCAAAATCTACATCTAGTTTTGACAGAAAAAAAGAAAATTTAACCTTGTAAGAATGTAGTTCAAATTTATATTGATTAGCCCCAAGTAAATTAAATTCAATATATGCCATAATCAGGTTATAAACCCACACATGTGTATTGTTTCATCATTCCCGTGGCTGTTTCTCTTATGTTTTACTTTTCACTAGGGTTTAACGTCGTACTAATAGCTATGGTCACACATTTTTACTTTTCCATCTTTGTTCTGCACGAAGACCCAAGGCGTACACCTGGATAGAACCATCGACCTTCCATAAACTGCTTGATTGTTTGAAAGATGATGTCGCAGAGAAAACAGTGTGAATGTTTCAATGATTGATTTATTGAATCACCCGAATGCTAGTAGTGTATTAGTAACAATAAATTATTATCTTACATGTTCAGAATGATCTGTTTTATCTTCTGTCACACTACCAGCTATAGCAGCGACTTCTGGAAATATGTCAAGTCAAAATTTAGCTTCCTTTGCGTATAGGAATTGTTTAGACGAATCATTAGACACGACCGCGTTTAATTACATGTATTCTGGCCAGAATTGCATTGAATCATCAGACGGGTCGTTCGGATTCCTGAAAACAGCAATGAATGTCAATTATTTTTAAAGAAATGTACAAGCAATATGATATCTCTTGATATGATAACTTTAGTTGCATTTTGTATGGTGTCTGATACCTATCAGTTTCAATAAAGACTTACCAAACTGTAAGGTAGGCGTGCATAGAATCATCATTTCACAAAATTATACCAGACTACAAAACAACGTCAGTACAATGTATCGTACATGTACCGGATTATATTTAGAGTATTCCTATCTAGATCACATACACTGTCACACACCACAACATACCTAAATTACATGAACTGTCAGACACCACAACATGTATACCTAGATCACATACACTCTCAGACACCACAACATACCTAAATAATATGAACTGTCAGACACCACAACATGTAAACCTAGATCACATACACTCTCAGACACCACAACATACCTAAATTACATGAACTGTCAGACACCACAACATGTATACCTAGATCACATACACTCTCAGACACCACAACATACCTAAGTTAAATGAACTGTCAGACACCACAACGTGTATACCTAGATCACATACACTCTCAAACACCACAACATACCTAAATTACATAAACTGTCAGACACCACAACATGTATACCTTGATCACATACACTCTCAGACACCACAACATACCTAAATTACATGAACTGTCAGACACCACAACATGTATACCTAGATCACATACACTCTCAGACAACACAACATACCTAAATTACATGAACTGTCAGACACCACAACATGTATACCTAGATCACATACACTCTAAGACACCACAACATACCTAAATTACATGAACTGTCAGACACCACAACATGTATACCTAGATCACATACACTGCAAGACACCAATACATGACTTTTTGCGGATCTGTATCACATGTACTGTCAGACACCACTACATGTATATCTATATCGCATACACTGTCAGACACCACTACATGTATATCTATATCACATACACTGTCACACACCACTACATGTAGATCTAGATGACATCACTACATTCTTAAATCACTGTCAGTCATGACTATTTGCCTATATCATTAAACTCACAGATACCACTACATGTATATGTACGTACGTATCTATATCACATACTCTGTCACACGCCACTACATGTACTAGTATATTTAGATCACAGTCATACACTGTCATACATCACTACATACCTAGATCACATACACGGTCACACACCACTATATTCCTAGATCACATACACGGTCACACACCACTATATACCTAGATCACATACACTGTCACACACCACTATATACCTAGATCATATACACTGTCACACACCACTACATACCTAGATCACATACACTGTCACAAACCACTACATACCTAGATCACATACACTGTCACACACCACTATATACCTAGACCACATACACTGTCACACACCACTACATACCTAGATCACATACACTGTCACACACCACTACATACCTAGATCACATACACCGTCACACACCACTACATACCTAGATCACATACACTGTCACACACCACTACATACCTAGATCACATACACGGTCACACACCACTACATACCTAGATCACATACACTGTCAGACACCACTACATACCTAGATCACATACACTGTCACACACCTCTACATACCTAGATCACATACACTGTCACACACCACTACATATCTAGATCACATACACTGTTACACACCACTATATACCTAGATCACATACACTGTAACACACCACTAGATACCTAGATCACATACACTGTAACACATCACTACATGCCTAAATCACATACACTGTAACACATCACTATATACCTAGATCACATACACTGTAACACATCACTACATGCCTAAATCACATACACTGTCACACACCACTACATACCTAGATCACATACACTGTAACACATCACTACATGCCTAAATCACATACACTGTAACACACCACTAGATACCTAGATCACATACACTGTAACACATCACTACATACCTAGATCACATACACTGATACACACCACTACATGCCTAAATCACATACACCGTTACACATCACTATATACCTAGATCACATACACTGGCACACACCACTATATACCTAGATCACATACACTGTCACACACAACTACATGCCTAAATCACATACACTGTCACATATCACTATATACCTAGATCGCATACACTGTTACACATCACTATATACCTAGATCGCATACACTGATACACACCACTATATACCTAGATCACATACACTGTCACACACCACTACATACCTAGATCACATACACTGTCACACATCACTATATACCTTGATCACATACACTGTCACACACCACTATATACCTAGATCACATACACTGTCACACACCACTATATACCTAGATCACATACACTGTAACACATCACTACATACCTAGATCACATACACTGATACACACCACTATATACCTAGATCACATACACTGTTACACACCACAATATACCTAGATCACATACACTGTAACACACCACTACATGCCTAAATCACATACACTGTTACACATCACTATATACCTACATCGCATACACTGTAACACACCACTACATGCCTAAATCACATACACTGTTACACATCACTATATACCTAGATCACATACACTGGCACACACCACTATATACCTAGATCACATACACTGTCACACACCACTACATGCCTAAATCACATACACTGTCACACATCATTATATGCCTAGATCACATACACTGTTACACATCACTATATACCTAGATCGCATACACTGAACACACCACTATATACCTAGATCACATACACTGTCACACATCACTATATACCTAGATCACATACACTGTCACACATTACTATATACCTTGATCACATACACTGTCACACACCACTATATACCTAGATCACATACACTGTCACACACCACTATATATCTAGATCACATACACTGTCACACACCACTACATACCTAGATCACATACATGGTCACACACCACTACATACCTAGATCACATACACTGTCACACACCACTATATACCTAGATCACATACACTGTCACACACCACTACATACCTAGATCACATACATGGTCACACACCACTACATACCTAGATCACATACACTGTCACACACCACTACATACCTAGATCACATACACTGTCACACACCACTACATACCTAGATCACATACATGGTCACACATCACTACATACCTAGATCACATACACTGTCACACACCACTATATACCTAGATCACATACACTGTCACACACCACTATATATCTAGATCACATACACTTGCAAACATCACTATATACATTGATCACATACACTGTCACACACCACTATATACCTAGATCACATACACTGGCACACACCACTATATACCTAGATCACATACACTTTTACACACCACTATATACTTAGATCACATACACTGGCACACACCACTATATAGCTAGATCTCATACACTGGCACACACCACTATATAGCTAGATCACATACACTGTCACACACCACTATATATCTAGATCACATACACTGGCACACACCACTATATACTTAGATCACATATACAGTCAGACACCACTACATATCTAGTTCACTTACACTATCAGACACCAATACATGCTAAGATCACACACACTGTCAGACACCACTACATGCTAGGATCACATACACTATCAGTCACCAATACTTGCCAAGATCACATACACTGTCGGACATTGAAAAATATCTAGATTAAACACTGTTACATACTATGTACTTTATGTATATATGTACATTTTTGAACAGATGTAATTAAGTTTTTTTGGGCCAGGTGTAAATGCTGGTAATTGAACATCAAAGTGTTGCTAGAAGCCAGGTGTTGCATTGTGTAACAATTATCGAGAAAAAACCTTGAACTTTCAAATATCTTAATTAAAACACAATGTATACTCGTAACTGAATGTTTATAGCTGCTTTTATTTATAGAAATTTAGGTCAACCGTTTTCAGAAAAAGAATTAATAGATATACACTAGCACATATTATTACAGTAGTTCTCTGATTAACACTACAAAATAAGTATATTGGTTTTGTAATGAATGTTAACCATCAACAGATCTCATGTTTACCAAAAATACAATTATATAAATCTAGTACATGATTTCCGCTTTTAACACTAAATCGAAAGTAGAACAACCCGTTTTAAAAAAATGTGATGTATTAACGAACGAACCAATATGGCGACCAGTGATCAATCTAAGTATTCTGCAGAGGAAAGTGAAGTGAATAAATCTGCGTGTTGTTCGCCGTGTGTAGACGATGGAAGGAATATTTCAGCAATACATTATTGTGTGGACTGTGAGATGTATTTCTGTACTAAATGTATGAAAGGTCACAACAAATACCCGGCTTTAAGGAACCATCGTGTGAACGCTGTTAATACGCCCGTTTTTAGTAAGGACGATGAAACTGCAGAATGCGGAAATGTTTCTACCTACAGGTTGAGATGTCCATTTCATGAAGATAAACGTATAGACACATTTTGTAAAGATCATGATGAGGTCTGCTGTGCTATATGCGCTGTATTTAAACACAGGTAATATAATCAATTCGTACTTAATTTTCTACCTGACACCGTATTTATATGTGATCGTATTTCGCTGCATATGATGTTAAATCTATCGTCTCTTGTATAAATCTCTATTTGAAATAATTGATAAAAAGAAACTTGTTTTATCATAGAGACGAATGAATTTCGTACATCTATTATTGAACGTATTTGTTAACTTCATAAAACGATTTAAACGATTAACCAACAAATTGTAGATAACTATTTTTATTCTAGAAGTAAGCCTACACATGCATTTTAATTCAGGAGCTAGCTCAGAAATTTGTCATCCGTTCTTCTAAACTGTGATTTTTTTTATCTGAACAGTATCGTTACATTTAAAATAATATGTTTCCATATTTTATTGATCATTATATTGTTATAAATTATAAATGTTTATTAAATTATTAATTATTTTGTCAAATTGTGCACCAAGTATACTGTTTTTAAAATGTTAAGCCACTAGCTGTTACATTTGTGTCGGTATAAAATGTTTTAACTGCCTAATTAAATGTACATGCTTTCGTATTATTTACTAGACTGCAACTCCTATTCTTAGTTAAGAGACCACATTTCTTCATATACCATATTTTCATTCTCCATTGAGTGGTCGCTTAAGGCACTGTATTGATAAACAAACGGAGTTCAAATTTCTCCAAAGCAAAACTTGCTAAACCGTACGTCTGATCGCTATATGTAAATGAAAGACAAAGAACAGTAATTACTATACATGTACGCTGTTCAGTTATTCATATTTTGATATTTTACAGACAATGCACGTGTGAACCGATTGCTATCAAAGCTGTTAATTTCCAATCCAGTCCTCAGGTGAATCAATGCAAGGAAGCACTGACTAAAGTTCTTATCCAGTTTAACGAAGAGAAAGCGAAGCGAACAGAAACTATCGATTGCATTGGTAAAGAGAAACTTGAGCTGATAGAAAACATTGACAAACATGAACAGGAGATTATCAAAACAATTAAGGAGCTAGCCGATAAATCGAGGAATGAAATACGTTCCAAATATGAAGAGTACAAGACATCTCTCGACAAGGACGTTGAAACATTAGATGTTGTGATTAAAACATTCACTTCATGTGTAGAAAAACTTGAGCAAACCGATAATGATGAGGAACTGATGGTTATTGTTATGTCCAGCAAGATGGTTGTGAATGATGGAGAGAGGTTTGTACAATCTTTGAAGACTGACCGGAGGAAGAGAGAAATAAATTTTCACTTCGACAAGACACTTGCGAGCACTGTTGATAGGATGGAAGCTTTTGGCAGATTAGAAAATGAATGTGAAGTCAAAGAATATGAAGCAGCATTCCTTAAAAATGTCAATATAAAGCAGAGTAATGATGTACAGGAAATGTTTGTATTAGACATGTGTTTCACTAATTCTGGCGACCTGCTTTTGGCAGACTTTCAAAATAACAAACTTAAACGATTGAATTCTGAGTTCCAATTGAAGGATGAGTTACAGTTGTCAGGTCGTCCAGTAGCAGTCTGTAAAACTGACCAACATGAAGTAGCTGTGAGAATCTGGAGCTCTAAAGTCGTTCACTTTGTGTCAGTTGGTCAAACAATGCAGTTGAAATCTTCATTTACACTGGGTGACAATGGATACGGAATGACGTACGATGTTAGTACAGGAGAGGTATTATCATGTGAAGAAAATAAAGTAAGCGTCTACAGTAAATCTGGAAATAAACTGAGAACGTATGATAAGAATACAAATGGTAAGAAGATGTTTTCATCATGCAAACAGATTGCAGTAAGTGTGAGCACACAAGATATATGTGTGACCGACGAAAAAAACGGTTTGATAGTTCTAGACAAAAACGGAAATATGAAAATGACAATCTCTTCATTAGACATCAATCAGGCATGGCCTTTGTGTATTTTACCAGGTAGCGTTTGTCTGGTGGGAGGCTACACACCAGGGTTTATAGTCCAGTTAGATAAAGAAGGAAAACAAATCGGAAAGTTGATTGACACTAAAGATGGACGAACATTAACATGTTGTGCAGTGTATGACCGTGAACATTCAAGGCTGATTGTTGGAAGTTATCCTGTTGGGATATCAATTTACACAATATCTGCAAAATGAACTGCTAACAGTTTACGTTTTCAATGCGTGTATTTGTAAAGATTAAGGATGATCTGAGTTGGGTGATTTACAATGATTTATAAAGCCTACAAATGTACCATGTGATATTGAAGTCCAATGATGATAGTATATTTATATTACTCTGGATGTGTATTGTAGTAACGTAAAATTGTAATGACCTATATATTTGTTAGTAATATAAACTTTTCTCGTGTATACTAATGTTCAGGATATATTATGTATCTGTTTGTAAATATAACAATCGTGGGACTGCAACCGTTAAAGACTTTTGGTATCTTCCCTTATACAGTGTCATTTTGACTATGCTTCATCTGTCTGGTTTAATAGTCTAACTCAGGATTTAATACACAGATTACAGGTCACTCAAAACAAGCTTATCAGATTTGTCCTGAATTTACATCTTAGGTCCCACAGAGGCAAAGAACATTTTGCAGATATTAACTGGTTACCGGTTACTGATAGAGTGAACCAAATAACCCTTTGTCATGTTTTTAAGATTAATTCAAACCTTGCTCCATCATATATGAATGATAACTTTAACCCCTCCATCAATGTGCATAATTATTGAACTAGGTTCAGAGTGAAAGTTAGTCCTAACTCTGACGGTATTTGTAATATATACCCTAGTGAAAACCTGAAACATGTAACATTTATTTAATATATACACTAGTGAAAACCTGAAACATGTAACTTATATTCAATAAAGACACCAGTAGAAACCTGAAACATGTAACTTATATTCAATATAGACACTAGTGAAAACCTGAAACATGTAACATATATTCAATAAAGACACTAGTTAAAACCTGAAACATGTAACATATATTCAATAAAGACACTAGTTAAAACCTGAAACATGTAACTTATATTCAATATAGACACTAGTTAAAACCTGAAACATGTAACATATATTCAATAAAGACACTAGTTAAAACCTGAAACATGTAACATATATTCAATAAAGACACTAGTTAAAACCTGAAACATGTAACTTATATTCAATAAAGACACTAGTTAAAACCTGAAACATGTAACATATATTCAATAAAGACACTAGTTAAAACCTGAAACATGTAACTTATATTCAATATAGACACTAGTGAAAACCTGATACATGTAGCATTTATTTAATATATACCCTAGTGAAAACCTGAAACATGTAACATTTATTTAATATATACACTAGTGAAAACCTGAAACATGTAACTTATATTCAATAAAGACACTAGTTAAAACCTGAAACATGTAACTTATATTCAATTTATACACTAGTGAAAACCTGAAACATGTAACTTATATTCAATAAAGACACTAGTTAAAACCTGAAACATGTAACATATATTCAATATAGACAAAGTGAAAACCTGAAACATGTACCTTATATTCATTTCAAACATAGTGAAAACCTGAAACATGTAACTTATATTCAATATAGACACTAGTGAAAACCTGAAACATGTAACATATATTCAATAAAGACACTAGTTAAAACCTGAAACATGTAACATATATTCAATAAAGACACTAGTTAAAACCTGAAACATGTAACTTATATTCAATATAGACACTAGTTAAAACCTGAAACATGTAACATATATTCAATAAAGACACTAGTTAAAACCTGAAACATGTAACATATATTCAATAAAGACACTAGTTAAAACCTGAAACATGTAACTTATATTCAATATAGACACTAGTTAAAACCTGAAACATGTAACATATATTCAATAAAGACACCAGTGAAAACCTGAAACATGTAACTTATATTCAATATAGACACTAGTGAAAACCTGATACATGTAGCATTTATTTAATATATACCCTAGTGAAAACCTGAAACATGTAACATTTATTTAATATATACACTAGTGAAAACCTGAAACATGTAACTTATATTCAATAAAGACACTAGTTAAAACCTGAAACATGTAACTTATATTCAATTTATACACTAGTGAAAACCTGAAACATGTAACTTATATTCAATAAAGACACTAGTTAAAACCTGAAACATGTAACATATATTCAATATAGACAAAGTGAAAACCTGAAACATGTACCTTATATTCATTTCAAACATAGTGAAAACCTGAAACATGTAACTTATATTCAATATAGACACCAGTGAAAACCGAAAGCCTGAAACATGAACTACATGTTCAATGGTATGCAACAAGATAACTTAAATTTGTTGTCATCTGTTTTTATCAAGACAAATACCTCTACTACACAATTGATCGTAACGATGTGGTTATTGAACAACGTGGAATGTATTGTCTTCATTTAAAAACCGTAGTAGTGATCCATAAAATAGATCACTTCAGAAACTTTGTCCAATGACATAAACTCGTTATCTGATTTACAACATTGTGTATGTAGATCAAGTTGAATCGTAACCTGAATATTTATAACTGCTTCTATTTTTAGATATTTAGATCAACCATTTTCAGAAAAGCAGTTATATGTATATCACTAGTGCAAATCATCACAGCATTTCTCTGATATCTCGTTACAAGGTAATTTTAAATGAATGTTTACCACTGAAAGTTCTTATAATTAATAAGAATACAGTCATATAAAGCTTGCACAAAATCGAAAGTTGAACAACTCCGTTTTCGAAAATGTGATACATTATATACATTGAAGATAGCAACGAAACAACATGGCGACTAGTGATCAGTCGAAGTATTCTACGGAGGAAAAGGAGATTAATACATCTGCATGCTGTTCACCGTGTGTAGACGATGGAAGGAATATATCAGCAAGTCATTATTGTGTGGACTGTGAGATATATTTCTGTAAGAAGTGCGTAAAATGTCACAACAAAATACCTTCTTTAAGAGGTCATCAGGTGAACGATGTTGATACGTTTGTTTCTAGCAACGAGGATGAAACTAAAGAACAAGAACATGCGTCTTCCTACAGTTTGAGATGTCAGTTACATGAAGATAAACGTATAGACACATACTGTAAAGATCATGATGAAGTTTGCTGTACTACCTGCGCTGTATTTAAACACAGGTAATTGATAACATATTGCGTACTTAATGTTCTACCTGACAATATATTTATTTTTGCATGTATTTTGCAGTCTAAAGATATCATGCCTGTCAAAGCTTGCATAAATCACTACTTTAGACATCTGGAAAGAACGAATTATCATATCTTTTAGAAGACCGAGTCTTTATCTATTCAACTTGTATTTGTTTACCTAATAAAACGACTAACCAACAAATACTTGATCACATATTTCATACTGCAATTAATCCTATATATTTACTCTTCATATTATAAATACAACGTGGTTACTATCTCATCAATTGATCGAACATATACATGTATAACCAAAGGTTATCCCTGAATGCCATATATCACTGAAAGATAAAAATCAATTATTATTAATTGTTCAATTATTTAGACATATATATTTTGATGTTTTACAGACAATGCAGCTCTGAACCAATTACCACCACAGCTGTGGATTTCAAATCAAACCCCGAGGTGAACAAATGCAAAGAAGCGCTAACTAAAGTTATTACACAATTTAACGAAGAGAAAACGAAGCGCATAACAAATCTTGATTGCATTGGTAAACAGAAATTTGAGCTGTTAGAAAACGTCGACAAACATGAAGAGGAAATTATTAAGAAAATTATGGAGCTGGCCAATAAATCGAGAGACGAAATACGTTCCGAATATGAAGAGCACAAGAATACTCTTGAGAATGAGGTTGAATCATTAGATGTTGCGATTAAAACAAGCAGCTTACGTGTAGAAAAACTTGAGCAGACTGACAATGACGAAAAACTGTTCTTCAACGTCATGTCCAGCAAGATAGTTGCGAATGATGGAGAAAGCCTTGTACAATCATTGAAGACTGGCTGGAGGAAGAGAGTAATGAAGTTTTACTTTGACAAGACACTTGCAAGTACTGTTGATAAGATGAAAGCTTTCGGCAGATTGGAAAATGAATGCGAGTATGAAACAGCATTCCTTAGAAATGTCAATATAAAGCAGAGGAATGATGTAGGAGAAATCTCTGTATATGACATGTGTTTTACTCATTCTGGCGATCTGCTTCTGATAGACCATCAAAACAAAAAATTGAAACGATTTAATTCGGAATTGCAATTCAAGGATGGGATACAGTTATCAGGTTGTCCGATAGCGGTTTGTAAAACTGGCGCACATGAAGTAGCTGTGAGAATCTGGTGGTCCAAAGATGTACACTTCGTGTCAATTGGCCAAAAAATGCAATTGACATCTTTATTTACACTTGGTGACAATGGTTACGGGATGACCTTCGATAATACCACAGGAGAGATATTAGCATGTGAAGGTAATAAGGTAAGTGTCTACAGCAAAGCTGGAAATAAACTGAGAACGTATCCTATGAACGATAGAAATGGTGAGCAGATGTTTATAGACTGCAAACAGATTGCAGTATGTATGACCACACAAGACATATATGTAACTGACTATCACAAAGGTTTGATAGTTCTAGACAAAAATGGGAATATGAAAATGACAATCACTCCGCTAGAAATCAACCAGGCTTTTTCTTTATGTCTTTTACCAGGTAACATTTGCCTAGTAGGAGACAGACAGTCTGGGACTATAATCCAATTAGATAGAGAAGGAAAACAAATCGGAAAGTTGATTGACACTACAGATGGACGAACATATACATATTGCGCACTGTATGACGTCGAACATTCAAGGCTGATTGTTGGAAGTAATCCTATTGGGATATCAATTTTCACAATATCTGCAAAATAAACTGTTTAGGTTTTCAATGCGTGTATTTGTAAAGATTAAGGATGAACTGGGTTGGATGATTTACAATGATTTATAAAGCCTACACATGCTCCATGTGATATTGAAGTCAAATGATCATAGTATATTTACATTACTCTGGTTGTGTATTGTAGCTACGTAAAATTATAATGAACTATAACAGTTAGTAATATAAACTTCTCGAGCATACTAATGTTCAGGATATATTATATATCTGTTTGTAAATATAACAATCGTGGGACTGCAACCGTTAATAGTGCATACAGTCAAACCAGTAAATAAAGGCCACCTTTGGGAAAGAAGTTATGTGGCCTTTATTGACAGGTGAACTTTATTCGGAGGTCATTTTGTTCGAAATAGTGTCTGCTTTTTAAGAATGACCTTTATTAACCGAGTGGCCTTTATTTTGACTCTGTACATGGTTCAACTAACGGTCGTTTTATCACTGTAAACATTCCATATTTGGAATCAATGAAACTTTCGTGAAGCTTCTTCAGTAAGATAAGATTCACATGTATATGATAAGCTTGATATGATGCGGTGGGTTTTAGCATAATTATGACCCTTTGTTTTGGCTGTTATTAAATTTAAGAATAAGTGTACAGTTTGACGACTGTTTGTTTAGTTTGTGATGCTACTGATTGTATGTTGAGAATAATCACAAGGTTACAACTTCAAACATCTTGATATATACCAAAATATCACAAATTAGAAAGTTGCCAATTTTATTCTGGTCAAAGTCTATTTCTCCAGACACGCACGTGGAATATGCAAACTTGAATTATAATAATAAATAATAAAATAATAATACAAAAAATAAATATTTGATATAAGAGAAAAATATCAGATCACTTTATAACAGTTTTTAACCAATACTTAACCGTATAATGTATGTAATTCTCACAAGAACAATTGTATATCATAGTATATTTATACTATCTTTACATGTACTTTTTTATTATATGCAATACATCTGTTATCCTATGTTGTTTTCCGTATCATAATAGGAAATGGTATATTTTCATAATAATTATATACTTTCATTCTACCATGTAATTGAATTACTATATAATGAAATAAATCTTCTTACCCTATAATTTTCATTTCAGCATAGGACAATAATAAAAGATGTATGCTACACATCGTAATAATTTTTTTTTTCGTAAACAGTTTTGAGTGAAATGTACATGTTATATGCATGTGTTTAGAAAAAAGTTTCATATTTTCATACTATTTCATATTATCACACTAGTTTACAAACTGTATAATTTCGTGTATGTAATTCATTTGTAAACTGGAAAAAAATAAACGAAATTGTATGGTTTCACAAAAAAAGATAACACTCAGCTCTTATTTTTCGATTTTTATGTCACAGTGACAAGCAAGGTCTATTTTGTTCATCATGTAAACATTCAGAGTTGAACAACAATATTTCTTTAACAAACGAATATTTTATTTACAGTTCAAGTTTCACACTTTATTTAATTGATGTTGTCTTTCTGACTTTCATTATTATTAACGGTGTTCACAAATTTCCGTGTTCCTGACCTTCATGATGATCACAATTCGTCATGGACCTGAAAATTATATAGTTGAACAGTATATAGCTTTAGTCCATCACAAAGCTACAAAACTTCACTGAGTGTCTTTAAAACATAAGAAACATGATTGGCTATATTCTCTTGAAACTTTTAATATTACCAATAATAACACTATACACTATACACATAGACTGGTCTTAGAGCACAGTTTTATATACCAATACAAAACCTGATACACCTTGTGATTCAATTCATTTTTTCTGTGTCATTCAATATAATACACAGAACTTTATGTGTAATATGTAAGTTCACACATATAAGCAATACCCTTTGGAAGTAGCAACATTTTGTTGTTGTTACTCTATAGATGTTAAATTATTATTATTCAATATATTCAATCATGCAGTAGGAAAACATCGTGCTGTTGTTGAATGGTGGTTGTTGCTTAAGAGAGGGTCGCTCTGAAGATGTTGTACTGTATACCTACATGATTAAAAACTACATCCACTTTTGATACATAGAAAATTGAACCTGGTAAATAACATTGGAAGTGTTTCATTGATTTTTTACTCAGAATATTTACTTAACGCTGAATTGTGTATTTAATTTAATTGCTAACAATAAAATATATCTTACGTGTTCAGAATGATCTGTATCATCTTCAGTCACATTACCAGCTATAGCAGTGGCTTCTGGAAATATGTTAAGCCAAACTTTGACTTCCTTAGCGTGTAGGAATTGTTTAGACGAATCATTAGACATGGTTTGTTTAATTCTAGGTAAGACTGTGTTTCCATGCCGTATTTTGGCCAGAATGGCATTGAATCATCAGATGGGCCTTTCGGATTCCTAAAAACAGCAGTAAATGTCCATTATTTTGAAAGAAAGGTTCAAGCAACATGTAATCTCAAGAGGTTTTTTGCAGTTTTTGTATGGTGTCTAATATCTATGTATAAATAATGAATTACCAAAACTTAAATGATTTTGTAAATAAATGATTAACACAGGGAATGGTAGATGTGCATAGTACCATCTTTCACAAATTATGCTAGAACACACAATAAACAAGAAATATCTTTTAAAGGAGGTAGTCGGCGCAGATAAAGTACAAAATTAATGCCATATAGATGTATAGTTTCCGGACATTGGCATGACGACACCTTGTTACTGGAAATAATTAATTCAATTGATTTTGGGGTAAATGTACTCAGTCACAGGTCAAGGTTATATTTTCTCCTTTTTTCTTACCAGCTATGTCAGGAACCTAAACTTTTGAAAATAACAGTGAAAAATGCTCATGTAAGCAATAAAAATGACTAATAATTTTATTCTAATTAATAGTAATGAAATTAGAAATGTACATGTCTATAGTCAGGAAGATGTTGCTTATACTGTATTTGTTTTTGTTTACCATACCAGAACACTTGATCTGTTACTAGCATAACTCATCAGAATGTGATGGTTACACGATTCACATGTTTTTTACGCTTTGTGTGTTTATTTGTTTTAGTTGGTTTCGCCAGTGATCAGACAGATTTGACATTTAAATATTTTAAACCACATGTACAGTTCAGGCCATAAACAATACTCTTATTTTGCATGGTATAAATCAATCATATAAAATGATATATAAGTTTATACTGTTGTAGATTTTGATTATAATAATTGAATTATTTTCAGACAATTGCGAACAACTAACAATTACGAATTCTGTCCTAAAATTTCATAATGACAACACTTATAACCAATGACAAACAACCTTATTCAGCTGAAAATTTTGTATCTAATAATTTCATTGGTTCAAATGTAGGTCAAAATCAATTTTAATACAGCTGCGGCGAAAAAAACTTCCTCTTCAGTATGACCAGCACCTGGTATCCAATCGAATGTATATTAGAGAGGTTATATTGAAAGTTAAATTGTACAGTGGGAAAAATAATGCTATTGTTGAATGGGGGTTGTTGCTCAAGAGAGGACCGCCGCTGTACATATATCATAAGAATAATGATGTATCGTTACCAATAATCTTGAATTCTGTGCAAAACTACGTACATGGATAGGATTTTCCCCTTAAATAAATTCCTCATGAATCGCTGGTATCAGCAGTGGAGGACAAGAATATCTGAGACAATAATGTTTCAACCAACCCATCACAGAGAGAATATGCAAAGCCAAGGGTTCGAACTCGCGAACGTCGTGTCCATAGACTTCATGTTTTCCCCTAATTAACTTTGTAAGCACACCGCCCACTACAAGTGAAATTGCATGCTGTGTAGCACACTGTGAACCTTCTTCTACTATAAAAAAAAATAATTAAAAGTACGTAACGGATAGGAAAGACCCACATAAATGTTCTTTTCGGATATTTCTTCGACCATTTCCTGGTAATCTGACTCAGGGGGAAAGTAAGATAAAATATGTGTAGTTTCCTTGAAAATAATCTTAAGTCATTTCCCAACCATTCCAGATTGTTTGTGCTAATTACTAGCATAAGATAATACAAAAGATATAGCCACATCACACAACACAGCGCAAACTCACAATTTTTATACCAAATCAAACACAAATGTATCCGGTTTTAATTTACATGCATAGAGAGCATGAGAAATCCTGTAATCTTAGAAAAGAAATGCTACATAAATTTTTAAAAATGTCAAATCACGTTTTTTTCATAACCTATCAGGGTTTTCTAAAAGAAACTGTGATTTAACAATTTGAAATATGAGTGTTACAATATATCAGAATAGAGTGTTCCCTAACATTGTATGAGTATGATTCTTATCAAATACAAACAAGCATTCTGTCAATGATACGACTGTCAGATATAGTTTTGTACAGTTTTGAGTACATTGTATTGTATTTAAAGTGCAATCCGCCCACTATTTGGTGAACAGGGAGATTGAGTTGTCACCACTCCACAAGAGTACGTCCATGTCGTCGGTATTTCTAGAATTGAATAATTTCAACGAATAAACTATAAAAAACTATAAAAAAAACTACACGTCTATCAAATTTTATATCGAGTCACATTTTGCATGAGTACTGTTTATGACTCGAAGCTAGTCCTGAAGCAAGGCGAGTATACGAATACCCGGGTATGATGACAATAACACAAATGAGAAGTATGTTATATTACCGGTTTGATATACGAGTCGTAGTTCGAGCTGTGAATAGTTGGGCCCGACTTCGTGGATCGAAATGGATCGCCAGATGACAACCGATCTACAACCCTACTCGAAACACACACATGCTCTTCTCTGAAAATTGCAAAATTTTCATTTAATACCTAATCATTTTCTACAACACTCGCTATAAAGAATAGTAATCATAACTGCCTTGAATCAGTCGTTGGGCCAGTATCGATTAAGACTACACAACGTGAAATGGCTTGAAACATAGATAATTTTTATCATTACGTGTGCATTGAGAGAGATTGACAACTGGCGTGGATTTAATCGACAACATGACCATTCACGTTTCTTTCTTTTGTTTGTATTGGCAACAATTTAGATTCGTGACTTGTATCTCTTTTCAGTATTAGAGCTATGTGTTGTATGTACAGTTAAACCTGCGTTAGTGGCCTCCTTTGAATAAATGACACTCTGTGAATAAAGGCCATTATAAAAAAGCGTCATTTAATTTTCAGAAAAAAAATCTTCGAATAAAGCCACCTGACAATAAAGGCCACAATTTGTATTTCCCATGAGCGACCATTATGGTTTAGTAAGTTGTACCTATGAATGATTCGTAGCGTATTCTTTCTTATGGTACTTGACCAGTAGATATTGTATTTTGTGTAGAACGGATAAGACTTTTGTCCATAAGTATATCTTAACTTGCAGAAAACACTCAGCAAATTTAATGACAAGTGCTGAAAAAAACTTGAAAACCTCAATCATTTCTTCATATTATTACGTTTACAATAAGCACAGTTTACAATTACATATCCACGAGAGTTAAAGAACCATCACTAAAAAGCACTGACCTACCTAGTACCTACCCTTTTTATCTTTAATGAACATGTAAATAGAAGAAAAACATTTTTTCCAAGTCCTATTATTTTCGCATTTTTAGTATCAAAAGCTCTGTGAAAACCGGAATTCTCAGAAAATCGGAAGTCTGGAAGGGATCCAGTTTTGAAAAGGGTTTACTGTCTATAATTTCTTTAAAAATCGTCTGCTATTGTATGAATGAACAATGCACAAAAAATGTCCTTTTTCTTGATTTTAGTATCAACTGATTAATGTTATCAAAATTTTCTCTCAAAGTTCAGTACCATGCTGGTTGGACAGTTTGCTAAGCCGAGGTCGTGGTCCAGTGGTTAGTGCTCTGTAGTTGTTACACGGCGAGCCGGGTTCAAATCTCGGTCTATGAAAAGAGTCAGTTTTCTTCAATATGAAGAGAAGTTCCCAGCTCCGTGTGGAAGGGTAAGTTAGTAATGGCCCCAAGGTTATAAAACTTGAGAACAGACGCTGAGCTCAAATCTCAATTTCATTCTCAAAGTATTATAGATAGAAAGATAGAGCTGATTGACGTATAAATGCGTGTTTAATCGATCGTAAAAGTATTTATTGAGAAAATCCTACATTATCTCCGCTGTCAGTTTTCAGCTTTCCGCGTGTACATCTCTAATAAAAAAGTTTAAGGTCGTGAGGGGGAATATGGTAAGTCAGGTAAACAGAAACAAACTAATTTTACGCCTAAATATAACTATCTCCATATTAGTTATTTTTAGAGCCAAGTAGCAGCGAAATCATCTACATAAAGTTTCGGTTTCGGTCTATTTTGGTAAATGTTTAATTCACATTGAAAACCTTGTTTAACGGTCGTTTAAACTCTCTTTACTTGAGCAAACTAAATATCCTAGTCTTAAATCATAGTTAATGCATTATTGCCGGATAAATTGAGTTTTAAATTACACGAAGTAATATAAAAACTTACGCACACAAAATAACCTTGGTTTTGAATCTAACAGTCGTTTTTACCTCTTAAGTTAAGTCGAAAGGTGATCTACACTGACCAGGCGATAATTTGAATATTAAGTTATACTGTCAGTGTAGTCCATGCATTTAGAATACTATCATTTAACCAGCGGTCACATTTACGGTTACGCACGTAGTTGGCCGTAGTAAGGGGGAGCCGTAGTTGACCGTACCTACACGTATCCGGTGTACTTAGACGTAGTTAGATGTAGTTAACCGTACTTATAAACGTAGTTCGAACTCATGATTTGTCCGTAGTTAAGCAGCGGTCATATTTACGGTCACACATGTAGTTGACCGTTGTAAAGGAAACCGTAGTTGACCTTATTTACACGTATCAGGTGTAGTTATACGTAGCTAACCGAAGTTAACCGTAGTAATAAACGTAGTTCGAACTTATGATTTGTCCGTAGTTAGCTTAAAATTTTTCAACATGTTGAAAAAATCTCTACGGTCGGCTTGGATACCAAGACCGTACGGAGACCGTAGTTTGAACGTAGTTGATCCTAGCTGACCGTAGTTAACCCTACTTGACCGAAGTGCTTACCGTAGTTGACTGTAGTACTATGACGCAACCATTTACACTACGTCTAACAGTACGGTCAACTAGGGCTTACTCCGGTTGGACTACGTCTTAAGGTACGGTTAATTAGGTCCAAGTAGTTTGTGAAACACATGCTCGCTACCGACCAATTGGATAGCAACACCTGGACCTTTGACATCGATAGGGGTCATCTACCTGTAATGACCAAATCCACAACCAAATCTGAAGAGCCTAGGCCAAAGCATTCTCTAGTTATTCGTCGGACAAGGTTTTGTTACGGACGGAGGGACCGACCGACAGACCTTTCGACCGACAGACATGGGCAAAGCAATATACACCCTCTTCTTCGAAAGGGGGCATGCCAATTTTAAATGCCGCCTCTCAAAAACAGAACCCCCCAATAATGACAAAAACTCTTGTCAATGTGAACATTTATTTATCAAGTAATTTAACAATCCATTGATGACTGAAAAAACAATAGGAGCACTGCTTGGACGCTTCTGCTGATCTGTCTGCTGCTGCATGTTCTGAATGAGGCCACCTGGGCACTGCTGGTTCTGCTGCATGGCAATGACTGATGCTAGAGGGAAGTCCGCACTGGGCTGGTGGGTGGTGACATATGGTGACACAAAGACCAACCAAGCCGGTCGGCGGGAGAATTACAGCCTGATTCCTTGTCCTGGACTCCCGCTTATATTTCACAAGCAAAGCAATGCCATCTACCTGCAGTCCCTCGAATGCTTCTTCATCCATGCGCCCAAAAGCAGCTCGGGCGTTGTCTTCCTATAATCATAAAAAGGAGACAGTTTTGTTGCTACCACTGTTGCAACTACTACTGTCGCTGCTGTAAGCTGATTAATGAAAACCACATGATAAGAGACGGCACATTAAAATGCGTAACTTTTCCATATAATTACTGTTGCCTAAGAAACCATTACATCAATTTGACTTCAGCATATGCTTAAAATGAGAGGTCCATATTTAGTTAATAATGTAATGATAAATAACGATAGTGATGGTGAAAGTATCTACACAGAATCACGTACAAGGTGAACCACGATTGTTTTCAAGCGTGGTTATACAAATTAAACAATTACATTACTTGTATATTAGAAGTCAGTAGAAGTAATTTACCTGCTGGAAAGTTTTGCCAATCTGATGCTGGTTAGCTGCCATTCTTTTCTCGATCTTCTCCATGAGAATATGAGAAGGCTTCTTCTTCCTAGAAGCGAAGCTGGGGTCCTCTGGTTGGAGATAGAAGCTCATATTCGGAGTCGGTGTCAGACTTTATGTCCTGGTCCGTGACAGCATCAAATCTCTCAGGATGCTTCTCACGAAGCTGCAACATGAGCTGAAAGTGAAAAGACCAGGATTGTTAATTAATGCATTTTCACTTTTTTCTACGCCAACAAACGTTAAAAATGATGAAGTGATTCAATAAAAAAGTAATTCACTTAATCGTTTTGCTTACATCAACACCGTCCCGTTTAGGCACCCCATAGACATGGGTGTTAAAGAACGCCAGTCATCCCTTCAATTGCGCTTCATGTGCTGTCAGTCGCTTTGCCCCTTGGTCAGAAACACTGCGGGTAACCTTGCCGTAGGCCGAACTCCACCATGTCATAACACGGGGACCCGTCGCAGTAGAACCTGAAAAATATTAAGCAAGCAATATGCGTTAATACATTTTTGCACAAATATGAACGAATGCGACATTTGCGTTAAGTTTGAGAATTTCAGTCATTTTATCATGCTTTAAGCATCAGAATGAAATAAACAAAATATGTCTCTTACCATCAAAGTTAGTGGCCTTTAAGGTGTCAGCCAGTTGTTGCCCATTGCTTTTTTTGCCCGGTCTTCAAGAAATCCGGATGTCCCTTGTTGTAGAGTTCCTTATTTGCCTCAATGAAGTCGAACACTAGTTCCTCCTGTTCCGGTTTTAACCTCAGAAGTAACCTTTCTCCTTGGCAGGAGTAGAGGGATGAGGATCACCAACACTATGCCTCCATCAAACCCATGACGTACCGTTTGCTGAGGCACCTCTTCCACCTCTCTAGGAAGTACCATAATTTCGGATATAATAATGTTGACTCGTCAAGGTCTAATAGCAAAATGACCGTGACCGCATTTTGACTTACCCGTAATGCGCAGTCGAAATTTAGCCCTTTGGCCGTAGTTAAACGCAGTTGACGCTAGTTAACCTTAGTTGTACATACTTCGACCGTAGTTAACACGTAGTTAACCGTAGTTACACGTAGTTCTCCCTAGTTAACCCTGGTCATTTTGCGCGTAGTTAAACGTAGTTGGCCGTACTTAATCATAGTTCACCGTACTTAGCCTTCTACAAATTTTCATTTTTGCGAGTTTTTACCCTACTTCGAACCTACTTAATCTTAGTCAACCGTAGTGACACTACGTTTAACTACGTACAATCTGAACTACGGTCAACTACGTGCGTGACCGTAAATGTGACCGCCGCTTTAGTGCGGACAAATCATGGATCTTACTATACATTTGTTCTTTCTAATTTCGATGGCAATTGTCTTGTTTAGAAACGTGGATTCTAAGAGTAAGTACATGTATATTTCTACAGCTTTACAAATGCTGAAGTTATATAATTTATAATAAGGTATGAATTCAATTGAGTTTACACTCATTTTATTAATATTAGGACTTCACTTTGTACCTAATTTGTCTCCTCAAAAACTACTAGTATTTAGATTTTATACAATTTTGGCTTTTTATTTTAAGAGAATATAAAAGTGGTTTTTATACTTCTTATCTTCGACGAACTATTTAGTACACACTGTGCAAGCTAAGAGGCGAAGCACTAAGGCGGTTAAAATGCATATTTTGATGTTCTATCGCTCCTTTTAGCTTTCTTATTTACGAAAAACACCAAAATTAAGCACTCCAACCTATACATAACTATACTTCATATTCCATGTATCAATATTTATACTTAAGATAATACAGGGTAGTAAGATTTGTGTTCTTTTTTTACCTATATCTATTGTGTACGTCACCATGTTCAATATTTCTCACCATATTCACAAGTCACTATATATTTTCATGTTCACTATTTCTTACTATATTCACTATACCTTACCATCTTCACTATTTCTTACTATATTCACTATATCTCACCATTTTCACTATTTCTTACTATATTCACTATTTCTTATCATGTTCAGCATTTTTTACCATGTTCAATATTTCTCACCATACTGACATGGTCACTATTCACTATATATTACCATGTTAACTATTTCTTATATATTCAATATTTCTCACAATATTCGCTATTCACTATATATTAACCTGTTCACTATATTTTATCATGTTCATTATATCTTACCATGTTCACTATATCTCACCATGTTCACTATATCTCACCATGTTCACTATATCTCACCATGTACTCTATATATCAACATGTTCACTTATCATGTTCATTATATCTCACCATGTTCACTATATCTTACCATGTTCACTATATCTCACCATATTCATTATATCTTACTATGTTCACTATATCTCACCATATTCACTATATCTCACCATGTTCACTATATCTCACCATGTTCACTATATCTCACCATATTCACTATATCTTAACGTGTTCACTATATCTCACCATGTTCACCATATCTTACCATGTTCACTATATCTTACCATGTTCACAATATCTCATCATGTTCACTATATCTCACCATGTTCACTATATCTCACCATGTTCACTATATCTCACCATGTTCACTATTTCTCACCATATTCAATATTTATAACCATATTCACTATTTATAACCATATTCACTATTTCTTAATATGTGCACTATTTCTCACCATATTCACTATTTCTAAACATGTTTACTATTTATAACCATATTCACTATTTCTAAACATGTTTACTATTTATAACCATATTCACTATTTATAACCATGTTTACTATTTATAACCATATTCACTATTTATAACCATGTCCACTATTAACTATTTCTTGCTATGTTGACTATTTCCAGTTGTGTAGAGTTGAACTACAGAAAATAAAAATAGACGCTTTAATTTGATATATAGTTAAACCTGTGAACAAAGGTCGTCCTTGGGAAGGACATCTTGGCTTTTATTCGTGGGTCATTTCGTTCTAAATAACCAATGGTAAACAACACAATTTATTAAGCATTGATCTCTGCATAACAACGTCTTTCTTGGTGTCAGTTTTACTCTTACTAATCAGTTTTCTAATAGCTTCGATTTTAGACGTATCCACCATTTTAACACTTACATGATCCAACTATGGTCACGAATAGATTTGTTACTAGTTCATGTTGACTTTGTCTGTACATAGACCTTTGGTGCACTGCAACATGGAACGGGGACCAGTTAACAAAATTGCGTACCTGGGCCATGGATTACTTTCCTTGTGTCAGTATGCATAAGGCATTGTTAATGTTTAATTTCATTTTAAAATATCATATTTCTTTTTAATCCACAGGTGAACAATCTTTCTTAAAGTATTCTAGTGATCTGAAAAGAAAGGTTATTAAGCAATTTGGAATTGATAATTGCTTTGATGAGTCGGAGAGATACGCAAATAGAGAACATGGATATAAAAGTGGCCAGG